>CM024242.1:40575056-41175056 GCA_013421045.1 Propylea japonica | reverse complement strand
TGAATATGATTAATCTTTCCCGACTACAAAATTCCGAGTACTTCGATGTTGAAAGAAAAAAAATCTTAGAAACTCGAAAAATTGGGTACTTTGGCTGAATGCAACTCTGTCGAAAATATGCACAGAATTCAATTTTCCCTATATGGTCACTTTGACAAATTTCAAGAATAATTCGAGAATTTGTTATCTGGAATGATGAATGGTAAGAGAACTAGCGGATTTTCTTTAAAATGGGGTTACAATGAATAAGCTCACCTCTATACTTCTTCAGTGTAAATCCTTATCTATTCAAGCAAATTTCCACACCACTTTCGAAGTACCTATTGCAATTTTGTTTCGTTGAGCTTTGACATACGTTGATCCAATTTACATTACGTTAGAATACGTTCATTTCTTATTTATTCATCATATTTATTACTACTAAAATGACCATAATAAGTTATTATTCATGAAGTCGTATGATTTTGAAAAACAAACTAACCACAGAACACCGATGTCAAAGAATCTAGTGTTACGTCTGTGACTTTCACCACGCGGACCACATAACATAAATATGCGGACACCCCTTGAAATTCAATCGCCCCAACTGGTGTTTATGAACGTGACATGTCATGCGTGTTATGGTTGAGTTGTTGTTTTAATTTCGGAAACTCATGCACGGAAGATTTCAAGAGATATTGGAAATGAATGCTATAGCTAGAATAGGTGGTTTAAAAGTTAATCCGATATAATCAAAAATGAAGTATACATCAAGAAGAGATTATTCTGCTTTTCATCACTAGCAAAATTTTGGATGAATCAATCATTGCATTAGAAATTATACAACTGGTATTGAAAAAGTGAGTTCATATTTCTTTCTTTAATACAGCAGCTTATTTGAAAATTTCGAATGGTATATCTACTCGTTTCTTTGATACAATAGCTTATTTCAAAGGTTTGAATGCTATATCTCGTACTTGCAAAAATTCAGTGGTTAGTTTACCAGTGGCGGCATAGCTCATTCTGAAAACAAAAAAGGGCTATATCTTCTTGTTTAGGCCGAATCGGAAAAAATGGTAGAGGAAAAAAGTGTTTCTTTCGACCCCAGGAATATACGGTTAAAATATATGTACTAGTCAAAGACTCACCCTGTATAAATAACTGTCAATAGGTATGATTTAAATAATTAATACTAATAAATTCTTGCAAGTTTGTTTTTGTGATATTTATTCTTGTGAAGATGTGGTAACGAATAACTGATTTTAAATCCTTGTAGCTTTGTTGCTTGAATGAAGGGTTATTTCGTTTGGTCAGATATGTCAAAAGTCGAAGTTGAAAACATGGGAAGGGAATACGTAGAAAGAAGGGCGGAAACGAATGTCATATCAAAGTTCAGTGGAAGTAACAGCAATTGAAATTCCTCAGAATATATATTTTTTTATTTATTGTTTTTTCATATTTATGTTATTTTGTTGTTATGTGATGTTGAAAATTCTGAAAACATTTTATATTTCAGCTGGCCTCAGGATGACGTAAGCCGAAACCTATACTAAATACAAAAAGTTTCACTAAATATGTGTGTTTTTCTGAATATGTAATTCATATCTTATCTGATTCACTAATCCCTATTGAAAGAGAACACACTCACGAACAAATTCATCAATTAAATTAAATTTAGTGAATGAGATATGTAATAACAGGCCTATCTTTTACGATGTGAGTCACAATGAGCTTAGCAATTATTTATCACTTTAAAAGTCATCATACTGATCCATAACAGAGACTGAATTTATTCCATAAAGAGTAACAAACCCAAAAAAGCGTGAGAAATGTTTTTCAGTTGAATAACAAGCACATCTGAAATTTCATCCCTCAAAACGTGCCGAAGGAACCTGAAAAGGACTCCTTGGTGATGGTAACTGACTCCATAAGGCTAACGTTCAGAAGAGCTGATGATGGGATATCCCATTTCAGGGTTGAATCGACAAACATCTCGTAATTCCGTCACGTGTCATTCGTCTGATATATCACACAAATCGAAGAAGTTTTATTTTCTGTGCTAGGCATTAGCGCCACCTACTCGGAGGTTGATCATATAAATTATTGTTTCCGATTGTTATCAATGGATGGGAAAATGAAGAAAATGTGGGGGCGCTCGAAGAGACAACGTCGTCTGTCTACCATGTCTAAATTAATGCTTCTTTTCTAGATTCGATCAGGGAGACAATGTAGATGGAACAAACGAGTTTTGGTTCGTGTGGAAAATAGAGAGGAATTATTAAATAAACTTGATTAATAACTCTGAAAATAACTGTGAGTTATGTACAAGATAGAAAAACTTCGTTGACCTCTATGGAGATTCGGGAAAAAACTAAAGTATACGCGTTTTCGTTTTCAAAAATAAAGATGCTATATTATTTGAAGACCAAGAGTTAGTACAAGAAGTTCAAAAAAATGTAGATGGAACAAACGAGTTGTGGTTCGTGTGGAAAATAGAGAAGAATTGTTAAATAAACTTGATTAATAACTGTGAGTTATGTACAAGATAGAAAAACTTCGTTGTCCTCTAAGGAGATTCGGAAAAAACTAATGTATACGCGTTTTCGTTTTCAAAAATAAGGATGCTTTATTATTTGAAGATCAAGAGTTAGTACAACAAGTTCAGGAATCGTATTTAGCAATAATGATAAATAACTTGTTTCTGGTACGCTTCGTATGCATTATGTACAAAATAAGAAACTACAAATGAAAAACGTGAGAAATATATTCCACTTGATCCACATTTTTTCGAAAATCTTTCGAAAAAAATCTCCTAATACTTTCCACTAGTACTCACGCACTTCAATAATGTTTTGAAGTTTACGCAATTCCTCGCAAGACGGTACTTCTTACGAGTCTCACAGGATATTTACCTGGCAGATTGGTCTATCTCATTAGGAATTTCTCTAGAATATTATGAATGATAATACATACAGGGTGACTAAAGACGTAACGGACAACGGCTAACTGGAGATAGAGGACCTCAAACTGAATGAGGAATGGGGGTTTAAAGGCCTGTTCTCACTTTCGTGCAAGCAACGTTCTCGGCACAGGCAAGGCACCGAATCGGCAAAATATATCAAGGTGCCTTGCCTGTGCCGAGAACGTTGCTTGCACGAAAGTGAGAACAGGCCTTTAACCCCCATTCCTGATTCTCATTAGGCGTGCAAGTCACGTGCTCGGCACAGGCAAGGCACCGAATCGGCAAAATATATCAAGGTGCCTTGCCTGTGCCGAGCACGTGACTTGCACGCCTAATGAGAATCAACCTTAAATGTCCCACAAGGCTATTAGTTTCAGAGATACAGGGTGTTTTTTGCAAAAGTGCTAAAATTATAAACTTCCATATATTTGTCAATATGGCAAATTTTTGGCTGATATTTGGCAAACTAGTTTTTATTCATATTCTCCACAAGATCGAAAAAAAATTTCCGAAAAAATTGCAGGTCCGTATCAAACATTTTCATTTCGTATCCGTGTCAGGTGAGAAATATTACTCAGTTTATGAGATGAAAAAAAATCAAATGGGAAATTGAAATCTGCAAAACACAGAGCATTTTTTAATTTGAATATTATTGAATCCTATGTGCTACTGTTCCACTTTTTGTGTTTGTATTTTGCTTTTAATTTTTATAATATTGATAGATTAACTAATAAAAAAAGGTTTCAGATGTAAAAGAATATTTAAAAGGCGTCATGATTATTTGAGCATCTAGATTTCGATATTTTTTTCTATCAGGAGTAGTAGGAGTGTTTCTTTAAGTGAATATGAATAATTGTAATATTCGAATTTCAACATATCATAAAAACTATAAAAAATTTGTGCCATCCAGAATAAAAACAAATTTTTACTCAGTGTTGTTTGCATATTTCAATTTCCCATTTGAATTTTTTTATCTCATATACCGAGTGATATTTCTCACCTGACACGGAAATTGAAAATTTTTGATACGGACCTGCAATGATTTTAGCAAAATTAGTACTCGATCTGATGGAAATTATGAAAAGAAACAAGCTTGCCAAATATCAGCGAAAAATTCGCCATATTGACAAAGATATGGAAGTTTATAGTTTAAGCACTTTTGCAGAAAACACCCTGTATCTCTGAAGCTAATAGCCTTATAGGACATGTAAACCCCCATTCCACATTCAGTTTGAGGTCCTCTATCTCCCGTTAGCCGTTGTCCTTCACGTCACCAGTCACCCTGTATAATTTCGAATGCCTTTTCTAGTGTCTGTTGAAAGTTATGGCCCACAGAATGTGTCTGGCAACCGCCTGCTTCTTTTTCAAATTGGATCAGGGGGAGAATGTATATGGAACCACCGACTTCTGGTTTTGTGTGGAGAAAAAAGAGCAATGATAGAATTAATTAGATAATGTGTGTACTATGGGCATTGTGTAGGATGGAAAAACTTCGTTGTGTTCTTGAAAGAAAAAACTTAAGATTGAGAGTGAGTACAAGAAGGTGAAAATTGTCTTTTACAGTCATGATGAATAACTTCCATCTTGTAAGATTTTCTTTTGGGAAACAAGCCAAAATGTCTAGGAGTAGAATTTTTACCTGACTATAGTTGCACGATAATTTATAGCCTTGATTGTGATTTTTCAACCATAAAAATGGCTTATTTTGAAAATTACTAATTTAAACTAAGTGTAAATCTGTTTTTCTAGTTTGTGTTGTAGGATACGCCGATCCCAAAAATTTAATAATTTCTAAAATAACTGTCATCTCACTCCTTCATATGAACATTTGCACAAGAATAATAAAACAAAACTGAGAAATGCGAGGAACATATCCCAGTTGCATAAGAAACAGATATTAAAATTTATCCCTGGAAACTTTTCGATGAAAATCTCGTAATTCCATCACTCACTTGCACTAACACGATAGACTAATTTTCTGAAGCTCTCGCTCTTCCTCGCCAAACGTAAATTTCAACGAGTTTGACAGGATACTTTACCTTCAGATTTATCTGGCTTATTAGGAATTCCTTAAAGATATCATGAATGAAAATTTACATCTATTAATTCAGCCGAACTAAAATAAAGATAGTTGTCATACTTTTCAGCGCCTAATATCTGTTGAAACCCACCGAAAGTGTCTGGCAGCTGTACAGGTTTGTCAATTATGATTTATTAAATGAAATATGTTATAACCAGACAGCCTTTCTCGACTTGAATTACTTTGATTTTTCCCACCCTTGATACAAGCTATCTGTAATCAGCCCTACCTTCAGCTCAGCGAGTTATCATTTATTTTCATGTTATTTTACTGGACGTAAGTGTAAAATGATTGGGATTTTTTTTATGAAAACATGCGCACCTTAAAATAAGAAGTGAACTTATAGAAATGCCTCTACTAAAGAAAAATACTGCATTGTTATAAACCATGCTCTAGAGCTAGATGGAAAGTATTTAACTGCCGAACTATGGTGAAGTAAACACAAGGTTAGATTATCATTTCTACAGTATCTTAATATAATACAACATTCTCGTGATTTCACCATAGGTATAATCACCGGAATAATCTTGAACAATTATGAACTACTATCAAATCAGTGAAATAATTCAGTTCATGAACGTCAAATCGAAACGAAAATGTAAACACGACGCATCGAATAACTAAACAGTAAAGGAACGATGTTGCTAAATTAACTGAATTGTCTATTGCAGACTCCAGGTGTTAGTAGATCAATCATTCCAATACGGAATAAAGGTACGGTATAAGTTCGCATGGCCTTATGTTTTTCGCTTTCATTAACAGATTCTACTTGACTGCGTCACCAAATGGGTAAAGGCATCTCTAGGTTTAATTTTCACTGTGAGATTCGAACAATGAATAACAAACCTAAAACAGGAAACGTGAGAAATATATTTCAGTGGAATTTCGAACAGATCTGAAATTTCATCCTCCAAAACGAGAGGAGGGAATCTGGAAAGGAGTCTTTGGTGATGGTGACTGACTGAGGCTTACCTTCAGTGAAGCTAATAATGGGATATCCCATTTCAGGGATGAATCGACAAGCTCTTGATAATTATCTCGTGATTTCGTCATGTGTCGAATGGATTTTGGTTTCTGTCCCAGGCATTAGCGCCATCTACTCTGAGGATGATCATATGAAGTATTGTAATCAATGGATGGAAAAATAAACAAAATGCGTTCGAAAAAAGGTCTAATTCCAGATTCGATCAGGAGCAAATATTCAAAAGGAACTAACGAATTTCAGTTTGTGGGAAGGACAGAATGCAAAAAATAATGAAAAAAGTGTTTTCTACAAGCGTGCGCTTCTCCCGCGTGCATTCCTAATCATAAAGAGTCATTTTGCGAAATAGTGTGACTAAAGCCCTTGCCATTTCATTTATACACACTTTCTGTGCAGGAAAGGAATAGCAAGCATTTTCTCGCACATTTCTATCGAAGAATAAACTGAATATGTACAGGGTGTTCCATGAGTCGTTGGCCATAGTCCAATGGTGAATGCAGGACATCCAGGCCTTTCAGAGAAATTGGTGGTTAAGTATCCTGAGATGGCTATAACACTCGAATGGAGGGGCCGATTTCGTTCAATTTTAATTTATTTCCTTCACTTCATTCAATTCAGGAAGTCCAAGAAATATTGAAATTTTCAGGTCCGTACTCATAATATCATGGTTTTTATTTCAAACTACAAAAGCTAGATTTTTTACATTCCTCACGAAAATTTCAATATCACCATGAAAAACTACATAATTTATTCTTATGCATTCAATTTTCACTTTAGAAGGCACAAGAGAATAGGAACCGAATGAATTAATGCTTTATGACATTTTTTCGAAATGTGGTCCTTTTTTGAAGTTTTGGTGATAATACTCACTATCTTCAGACAAGATTTTGAATTATTATGAATTCTGTTCGGGTTTAATTCCATTTTGAAACCTAAGTTTCTACTGGGGGTTCGTGATAAGGTGATTGAAGAATGCATCATCAAGCTGAGATTTTGTTTTGGAATTACCTTTTGTAGTAAGTTTCAATACGAATGTGGATTCACTCTGAAACTCAAAATATTTTGACTTTCATCCCGCAAGAAATATTGTTTTTTTCAACTATTTAATATTTGTGTTAAATGATTTCAAGGTCTACGGATCTAACGCTACCTGTATTATATTCATAAGAGATATTCGAAATGTGAAGTTCTACCATTTGGGCACATTTTCTGGCTCTTAAAATTAGATGATTTATTGCCACATGTATCATAAACGGAATGCATTTAACGTTTAACCTCTGCGTAGACTTCTTCTATTCTCTGACTCAAATGCGCCCGTGAAATAATTTCAGTTTCGTATATTTTTTCTTTCAGATAATCCACAGAAAATAATCCAGGTAGTCTTAGATCCGTAGACCTTGAAATCAATTCACATAAATATTAAATAGTTGAAAAGAGCAATATTTATTGCGGGAGAAAAGTCAAAATATTTTGGTATTCACAGTGAATTCACTTTCGTATTACATTTTCCAAGATCGTTTACCTCATTTTAAACTTAATTCAAAAGGTAATTTCAAAAGGTGATTTCAAAAAAAGTCTTTTGTTGAACTCATACAATTTTTTGTTGATTGAATTAAGCGAACTACCTTTTTTTTCATCCATTGATAACCACTAGAAACGATATTGTAAATGATCAACCTCTGAGCAGGTGGCGATAATGCCTGGCAACGAAAAAAAAACCCAATCAGTTTGGGTGATATATCAACGAGATGTTTTTCAAGACCTTATCGATTTATCCCTCAAATGGAAAATACCGTCATCAACTTTACTGAACGTTAGATACGGTCGTCATCGCGAAGAACTCCTCTAGTGAAGGTTCGAGAATGAAATTTAAAATCTTGTTATTCAAATGGAAAATATTCTAACGTTTCTTGATTTCGGTTTGTTATTTTTAGTGCGAGTGTTCCTACAAAATGAGATCCTATTTTTGATTAAAGACATTTGCAGAACTAGTTTATTCAGCATTTGAAGGATAAATTTTCAACTTCCTGTTCCTATCAAATTATACAGCCTGTGTATTTTCGAATTGAAATTAATAAGCAAATCATAGTTCAGTAATTTGACAGAGTCCTCTCAGTTGACATCGTATTTTTCCAATTAGGCCCTAACTCAAAGATTTTTCAGGAATTGGTTTATGTAGCCCACTGTCTATTTTCTCTGCCGCACAGACCAAAACTCGTTTATTCCATCTATATTTTCTTCCTGATCTAGTTTGTGAGAGATGTATTAATTAAGACATAGAATACGAACGGTAGTTTCTTCCAGAGCGCTCGCTCATTTCCCTCATTCACTATTTTCTCATACATACATTGATAACAACCGGAAACTATATTTTTTATGATCAACCTCACAGAATGTTGCGCTAATGCCTGGCAGCGAAAACAATACCCAATCGATTTGTGTGATATATGAGACGAATGATACGTGACGGAAATACGAAATATGCGTCAAGAGCTTGTCGATTTATATCTGAAATCTCATCATCAGCTTCCTTCTGCGTTAGCCGTATAGAGTCAGTCATCATCACCAAACACTCTTCATCTGAAGGTTCCTTCTTCATTGTTTATAATTCAACTGGAATATATTCATATATCTAATCAATGGATGTCAGTTGAATGTCAAAATTACAAGTCAATATTCTTCATATTTACCCAAAATAAGATGAAATTCCAAGTTTAGAATTACGGACATCGCATAAAATATTCCTTTTGGTCCTATAGCACCAACTTTTTGTGATAACTGATAAATTATGCGATTTTATGTGGAAAAATATATGTAGTTAGAAGACCAACAGGCTGGACAGGTAAAGTTCATTAGCTGCAGAGAAAGCAATTTACCTAAGAGAACGACACTCTGAAATCAAACGCTGGCCCTCCAGGTTGGGGGTTGAGGCATCGGGCTAACTCCTCGATACTCGTAAAAATCGTGAAATGTTGAAAATCCAATAGTAGCCTTTAGATCACCAAAGAAAGTGATAGATGAGATGGATACCTAGGAAAACAGGAAAAGAGGAAGACCAAGAACGACATGAATTAGTGGAATAAGAAAATCAATGAGTGAAGGAGGGCTAAATGATGAAGATTACAACAATAGAAGGCAAAGGCAATTGGAATCGGACAATATCTTTAGGATGTTTTAACCCGAATAAATAATAATAATATATTCCTCACTTTTTTTTTCTTCGGTTTATTGTAAGTGCTAACAAGGCAACCAGACTAGCGGCATACATCATAACTCGATTCGGTGGAAAAAACACATCCCTATTGAAACAGAGTTCAGAATATACCAGACAACAATGAGACCAATAATAAAAAAGACCACAGAAACGCGACCTGACGTCTTAAAAACAAGCAGGTTATTGGAAACGGCAGTAATGTGAGTTGTCAGGAGGATCGCTGCCAAATTATTGTTAGATAGAGAGCGAAGCCAGGATCTCCAGAAAACATGCAGAATAGATAACATTAACAATTGGGTACTGAACAGAAAGGGCGAGAGGCCAATCGAATGGATAACACATGAATAGTTATTGCTTGCGATAAATACGCTTCAGGTCCACCGAGAAAAAAATGGTGTAACAACTTGAGACCAGATTAGGTGACAAAGAAAAAACAGGCAACTATACCTAAATTGAAAAATGAATATTCCCACAAAGGGAGATTAAAGTAGCCTCAGACGCGTCATTTCAGAAAGTAATAAAGAGATCAGAAAATTTCGTGATAGGTACTCGTGTTTGGCGATTCATCCCTTTAATGGGATATTCCATAATCAGCTCCTCTGCATATATATAAGGACCCATTTTCTGAAGGTCACTATTCAAATTGAATATATTTCTCACGTTGCTTGACTTTGATTTGATATTTTTTGTGATATTTTATCTATGGGGCAAGACCCGCAGTCACCCTAGACTCACCTCATTTTAAGATAGATGAAATCATTAGGATCAGTAGTTTTGTGATGTTGCATTTTGCAGTATTGATATTCAAATGTGCCGTTTTCAAAACTGCTTACAAATTTTGAATTTGGAGGAAAAGATTATTCGATTTTGTATAGTTGAAAAATTACAAAACAAACTTCATTAAACCATTATTGCTCATTCTTTTAAAATTTTGGTACTTAAGGACATTTATAGTGCTGAGTTAAAAAGACAATTCCTCAACTTCGAGTCCAAACTCTGAATATCCAAATGATAAAGCGCCTCTATTTTTGGATACATTTAGTTTCTGAAAAACTACCTACAGGCAACGTACTATTCTATTCTATACCTAACTCACAGATGGTTCAAAATTAATTTATGTAGCCCACTATCAAAAAACTCCATTTCATTCGATTATTTTATCTTCTCTACCACACAAACCAACACTCGTTCATTCCATCTATATATTCTCCCCGATCGAATTTGGAGAGGAGCATTAATTAAGACATAGTAGACGAACGATCTTTTCTCTCAGATCGCTCCCACATTTTCTCCACTCTCCATTTTCCCATCCATTGATAACAACCGGAAACGATATTTTATATGATCAACCTCAGAGTAGGTGGCGCTAATGCTTGGCACCGAAAACAAAACCCATTCGGTTTGTCTGGTATATCAGACGGATGACACGTGACGGAATTACGAGATGTTTGTCAAGAGCTTGTCGATTCATCTCCGAAATGGGATATCCTATCATCATCTCTCCTGAACGTTGGCCGCATTCAGTCAGTCACTATCACCAAGGTCTCCTTTACTGTAGCTTCTTTCGTCACGTTTTCATGGATGAAATTTCAGATCTTTTCGGTAATCAACTAGAATATAATTCTCATGTGTCTTATCTTTAGCTTGATATTTTTGTGCGATTGCTCCATTTAAAATGAGGGTTTGTAATTTCAGAAAATATGATATCCTTAGAAAGGAAGGAAGTACAGCTTGTGGCGGGGACATTTTTAAAATAACGATAACTCCCTTGTTTTTGTATAAGAAAAAATATTTGAAAAAAATTAAGTATACATATTATCATATAGCTATCAAAGTGTGGAAGCATTTTCTTCAGTTTTCGTGATCCTACGGAATTATTATTATAATAATTCAGGAGAATTTTGACCATTATTTTTTCGGAAATGTTTGTTGTTGATTCTAGTTTTCCGTTGAATCTTCGTCTTTGCTGTCATAATATTTCTGTTCATTGCTGAGCAGCTAATTATATAACTTTTTGGAGTTTATGGGTTGGAAATTCTTCTCTACATTATTATATGCTTATAATAATAAAAATAAAAATGATAATATACCGATAATTAAACTCGCTTCTTTTGTAGTGGATAAACTTCGATGTGTAATTAAACAAATGATTTGCAACAAAAAGAATTATATAATACATGGTCGAAATGTTGACGGTTATTCTTCAATTTAACATTTTTTGATTTCACGAACAAAGTTTTTCTCTAAAAAGATCATTATTCAGTTTTTCTTGTAGTCTCATCAAATTTGACCACATATCCGGAAAGAGTAATAAACTTGCTACAAGATGAGACAGTCTGTATGCAGAAAACACTCTTGTTGTAGGCGTGGTAAGTAAAATAATACCGCGATTCTGAAGTTAACATAATCAGTCCTATTTTTCCAATGGTTTTTTCGGAGAAATATTAATAATCATGCACACGCCTTCCCTAGAGTAAAAAATACCTCATTTAGTGTACTTTCGAATGACATATCAACTTTTGTGCTCATTCTCCTCTGTAATCATGGTTAACAACGAAAAAGTCTAAGGCCGCGTCCGCATAGGCAGGAGGCTTGCTTAGCGCCTAGAACCTAGGGAGTCATTTAACGAGTAGCTCAGTAAAATTAACGTTTTGAAATCTACGCGACGTGCCGCACTACTCGCATGGTCCTAGCTGATCGCTAAGCGACTATCCAAGTAAACATCTAGGCACTGAGCAAGCCTCGACCCTATGCGGACGCGACCTAAAAATTTCGAACCTAAATTTCCTGTATTTCGAAGCTTTTCGTGATCGAATTTCAATGTAGTTTTATAAAAATCATCAATTCATCTTGAATCGAAATAATAACGAAGAATTGAACCTCCTCTTTCAATAATTTGACACATCGTTTTTGTAGTGAATCTACAACTCTGCAAAGTTCATAGCCTTTCTGACGCATTTCTGCACAACACAGTTTTATTATGTTGATGAGATCCTTCCAAGTAGGAAAGGGAATAAGAATAATATATTCATTTAATAGATCTTGAGATAACGACTATTATGTGTTGTACAGCCGTTCATTTGAAACTAGACATTTAATCTGTAAGACATCGAATATGTCTGTCGAGTTGCTCTGGATTAATCTGATGAATTCTTTAGCATCAAAGTGATCGGTAGGTTTAACTGGTCCTAGAAGTTCTTCTCTGATGACTGCCAACCTCATGTTAACTCATGATGGAAATGAGAAACATAGGTCGCATGAGGGTTTTTCTCTGTCATACATGGTTGTTTGATAAATTAATCACACCTGATTTCGTGAAAGTGGCCACGTCAGTCCTTAATATCCTATGGCCCCCACTCACCTGAATTATTCTGGTACCAACTACAAATTGTAAGTCTGGTCAGATCTCAGATAACAAATGAATTGATAATTTCCATAAAATAACACTAAGATTCAATCACGAAGAGCTTCAAAATAAAACAAACTTCAAAAGTTGAGATGTCATTGGAAAGTACTCTAAATGAGGCATTTTTTACTGAAAAGAAAACTTTTGCATAATTATTTATATTTCATCGAAAAAACCATTGGAAAAAATGGAACTGATTTTGTTAACTTCAGACTAGTGATATTCTTCTTCTTACCACGCCTGCAATAAGAGACTACAAGGAAAACTGAATAATGATCTCTTTAGAGACAAAACTTGAAATTTTTAGTGAAATCAAGAAATGTGAAATTGAAGAATAATCGTCAACATTTCGACCATGTGTTATATGACATTTTTCGTTGCGAATCACTTCTATAATCACCTCCCGAAGTGTGTCCTCTTCAAAAGTAGACACCCTGTATGCAACAGGCTTGTCTCATTCGTCTCATTGAGAGGATAACAACGATCTATTTGATACTAATAGGTCTATGGCCACCTGTTCCGTTTGCAGTATCCTTGCGTATCCCGAAGTGAAGTGGAACGCCTAATCAACATGTAACTTGATAATCGTAAATGCTTCCTTGTCTGAAATATCGATAATAATAACTGGTTCTCCTGGCACCCTCTCATAGTCAATCTAATTACGGTAGCTCGTTAATCATGTTCTGATTGAATCTCACAAGTTTGACTATAATATTTAATGAGATGATAGAAACCACAAGCGGATATGTATAATAATCATGAGAACTACAGTTTATCTGTTTCAGTGATGAGTGACTTCAATTTTGTTGAAATATTCCGATTAAATTTTACTTGTTTATTTATCGAGTTATTTATATGTCCTTCAGTTAAAATTTCAGGAAAATTAATAAAGAATATTTTTTTGTCCCATAGATACTCTATTCGCAATCAGGTAATTATAACTCATTTTCTCAATACGAATAAGCGCTCAAAAGCTTTGAACATTACGTTAGAGAATTTTTCCTTATTTAACCCATTATTAATGATATACTGGTATCAGTTTCCACCTAAATATGACACTAGTATATTATTTTTCTTTGGTTGAATCAGTTCTTCGGTATGGAATTTCAGCATAAGGCAACGGCTCTCAAGAAACCGCATTTTCGATCTTCAAAAGAGGCCTGTCAGACTTGTTACTGGTTCAAATACAGAGAAGATTGTAAATCAAGATTTTTTGCTCACAAGATCTTGACCCTTCCCTGTAGTTTTATTTTAGTTTTCTTAATTCACGCTCATAAAATGATTACAATAGAATTGGAAGCACCCATGAGTATAGTACTAGAGGTAGAAATTTTTTGAAACAATTAAAAGTGCATATTTTTTTTACGAGCAATATTTGCAGTTGCGAGTAAAAATAGGCACTTCTAGTCCGTATAATATATAATTTTTCTCCAACCAAGCCAAAATTAAAATAAATTTGGCGATAGCAAGTCGGTAGTCAGGGATATCTGGTATTGTTGGTGAATATTGATTGTCAAGTAGACGTCAAATGCAATTACTTTTAATCCAAGGATTAAAAGTAGCGTTTTTGATCCTAGTTTTTTTTGCTGAGCAACGAGCAAATTTTTGTACGGTAAGGGAATTTATGACTTTTGCACCTGAAAATGGTACAAAAATTTTGACTTTTTTGTACTATTTTCAGGTGCAAAAGTCATAAATTCCCCTACCGTACAAAAATTTGCTCGTTGCTTAGCAACACTTTTAATCCTAGGATTAAAAACGCTACTTTTAATCCTTGGATTAAAAGTAAATGCATTTGAAGTCTACTTGACAATCACTGTCATGATTCTGTGTTCAAATTCATAACCAAATTATGAACGATTTTTCACTGAAACCAATTTTATTGTAATTTTGACTTGGTTGGAGAAAAAATAGTATATATTTTTCGGATTAAAAGTGCCTATTTTAACTCGCAACTTTGCATTCGCTCGGCTGCGCCTCGCAACTGCAAATATTGCTCGTAAAAAAAATATGCACTTTTAATCCTTATAATATAATATACTATTTTATATGTCGATCATTATTAATTATACAGGGTGTTTCATTGGGTAGCGGAAATACTTCTGTAAATTCTATAAATCAGGATATCGACTGTTCGGTTTGGGGCCCGTTATATGGACCAAGGAAAGAGCAAATATTTTTAATGTGTTCAACTTTTTAATTAATTGACAACAACAACTGCCAAAACATTTCATACAACTAGATGAAAAATATATATAAAATGTAGTAACTATGAACACGAAAAATCTAGATTGTAGATCCAACATCCTCCGGCCTAAGGGGTTCTCCTTTTCAGAATTCGACCATATCTAGATTTTCTAATTTCTGTCTGCTGATTGGACTGATCATCTTGATGAAGTTCTGATTTTTGTTGCTGGATTTCCTGTTCATGTTCTGGTTTCTTTTCTTTGTCATTTCTTTCTGTTTCTAGTAAATATAATTTTTGTAGAGGACGAATCAGACAACCGGTTGTCTTCTTTAATTTCACTACTCGGCAGGCTCCATCTTTTCCAAAATACATCTCTTCAATTTTTCCAATGGGCCAAGAAAACCTTTTCTTTCCTACACCTTCGACAAAGACTATATCACCAACCTGCTTCTATTTCATTTTGCTTCTTTCCTCTTTTGACTTCCTCTTGCGTTTCTTCTTCCATCTTGTGCTGTCCACAAACTCCTTCTGAGTGGCCTTGCGATCATATTCTGCATTCATATTGAAATCGTTATCTTCACAATGGAAGGCATCGTTTTTTTCAACTTTTGTGTCACCTGTCCAGTTATCATAATTTTCGATTGTAGTTCAGCAGCATCCTCATCAATTATATCAATGGATGGTTTTATATCTTCTTTAGGGCCATTTTTGTAGTAGTCATCATTGAAGAGAGCTTGCCTTCGTTTCTCATGAGTTTCTGTGTCAAAATCTCCTTCAGAATCCTCATTATCAAAGATTTTTTATTGTTTTCCTGTTATAGGTTGCATGACTTTTTCTTTCAGGGTGGCTTGAAGTACATACTGAGATTTATCCTCTTGCATGATTTTCTGATCTTCCTGAATTTCCTTGAATTGTCCCCAAAAGTTGATCCAAATCTTGACATTCCCATATAATTTTGGCAGTTCTAGTTTCGGATAATTCAAGTTCAAATTGTTCGATTTTCCACTCACAGATTTATTTTGCGTGAATACCATTTCATTTTTTATCTTGATGATTTATTCTCTAAATATTTCTTGCTCGGTAAGTTCTTTCATTAATTCATCTTCATCCAGTGATTCTTCCGACATCAAAATTTCTTCTATATTACTGTCAAGTTCAAAAATTCTTTTTGCTTTATCATCGATCAAATTTTTCCAATTTTCAACTGTACTTTCATCCCTGGTCCCACCAGAACTGGAACACACATCATTTTCAACCCAATTTTCTTGATTCCAGCTCTCAGGATTTCCCGTTTTAACCGCCAACAACTCATTATATCCTGGCAGGATTGCCAAAATGTAAATTCTATAAATCAGGATATCGACTGTTCGGTTTGGGGCCCGTTATATGGACCAAGGAAAGAGCAAATATTTTTAATGTGTTCAACTTTTTAATTAATTGACAACAACAACTGCCAAAACTTTTCATACAACTAGATGAAAAATATACAGGGTGTCCCAAAAATACCACGCGAAAGTGACACTGCAGATAGATTGGCATTAGGTCTATCAGATAGCATCAACATGACCTCAGTAAAAGTCCGCTGGTTTTCGAGATATCACCACTTTTGCAAACAAAAAATGAAAGAGAAAGTGAGATGAAAGAGAAAGAAGAGCAAAAATAATGGTTGTTTGAAACGGTAGTGAGGAAAGAATATCAAGCAACATGTAATTTGGCAACAGCTGATACTTGTGCATTTTTCCTAATTTTTAATTATTTCGGCTTAAACACTTCTCTCGCGACAAAATTATAATTTCTAAGGTTTTGAATTAAAAAAATTGGTAGTGTTGTATCATTTTGAAAAGTGCAGGAAATGGACCAGTTTTTACGATTATTCGTCAATTCAGTCTGATATAATTTTTTTTCACATCAGTCAGTCAAACTTAAGTTAACGTTTTAACTTCGTCATAAAATACAACAAGTTAGACATTTTTTTAAGGATTTTGTTCTAGTTCTCGGTGAAGTTATCACTTCATTGTTTAAAGCAACTATTCAGGGTAGCCTAGGTTAAAAAAAACATGTGTTTGAAGACCGAAAATTGGAGATTTTCAAAAAATACACAAAAGTGGTGATATCTCGAAAACCAGCGGACTTTTACTGAGGTCATGTTGATGCTATCTGAAAGACCTAATGCCAATCTATCTCCAGTGTCACTTTCGCGTGGTATTTTTGGAACACTCTGTATATAAAATGTAGTAACTATGAACACGAAAAATCTAGATTGTAGATCCAACAAATTCACAGGTGCATAGGAGGCACCAAGGCAGTTCTGTAGATACCCCCTTTATTGGCTCTTACTGTCTTACTGAATTAGAGGCAACGAACTTGGGATGAAAACCAGTAGTGCAGACTGGTAGGAACAGACAGACTCAATCTGAAATTGAAAGCGACGCAACTAACCACGGGACATGGAAATATGAAAGCCTATCTAAGACGCTTTAACCTAACGGAGACAAACGGACAATGTGAACGCACCGGAAAGGATGAAGACTCCAGACACATAAGAACACAATGGACAATAGATTGAATAGAATGAGACAGAAAATAACAGCGACAGTTTAGAATAGATAGAAAAGTTGACGTAATGCATATTGCGATGATGATTGAGACTTTTCACCGATTTCGGAGCATTATAGACTGCCAATAAAGTTTGAGTTCCACTCTCTGATAACCTCTGGGCCGAACAATTGTCTTCTTCAAATGCTGCAGCTAGTTCATCACAATTTGTCAGTTTCTCAAAAACTTTTAAAAATGACTTTTTTCCTTTTTTAAGAAGGGCAGAAGTTGTGTCACAGCCACTCAATGCATGCAGAAATAAAATATGTTTTTTGGAATGGGGATAATTATCAAAACTTTTATTCGAGTAAATCTCGGTTTTTACAGTTCCTTTTCCAACTTTTTTAAATAAATTCTTGTTCGTAAGACAGTGTACGACCAATTAAAATGACAAGTAAATCAGTTCATCAACTCTATATTGCGCGTTTTCGACCGGAGGCGCCGGTTGACCTGAAGTGATGCTGTGACCGCGCCTTCTCCATCCTCTATCTCGAAAACTAACAACCTTATCGAAATTTTTTCAAACAGATTTTTTAGGTAATTTTGTATTCTATAATATTGATAATAACTAAAAATAGGAAAAAACCCATAGGAAATGAGATATTTCCAAAAAAAGCGCAAAAAACCGATTTTTGTGATCTTCGACCTCAAAATTTGATAGTTGCTCACACCTTACCATATGTAGGTTTTGAGACAACTTTTAGGGAGTCAATATAAAAGTATTTACAGATTTACAGCTAGGTATCTCGAATTCCGAGATTTTGGCCAAATTTTGTATTATTTCACTGGACTATATGTATAGTATAAAGAATAGTGGTCAATTAGTAGAATCATTGAAGAATTTACAAAGTCCAGAAGGGGCTAAACTAATTTCTCTTGATGCCAAAAACCTGTTCACTTCTATTCCCCCAGATGAATGTATTACAATATTAGACAAGAAGCTAACAGAGAAGAACGTAACACCAGAACTGAAGAAAGATATTACAAACCTACTCAGAATATCCTTAGAACAAAACTTCTGCCAACAATGTAGTATTTAAACTTGACAGGGGTTTACCAATGGGTGCACCTCCATCATCCCTGATGGCAGAGAGTTTCATGGATAATTTGGAGAAGATATTATTTAATTTGAGAACTCCCATAGTACGCCACATTTTCAAGTATTACAGATATGTGGATGATATTTTCATCATTTTTACAGGTGGCACAGATCTTATCTGGGTTGTGTTAAAATTATTCAATTCACTACACAAAAACATTCACTTTACATTGGAGATTGGTTTCAACCAGATCAATTTTCTAGATTTAACACTAACCTTGGAAGGGAACAGGATATCTGTGGACGTATATAGAAAAGAAACCCAAACAGTTGCAATAATAAATGAGAGCTCGAACCACCCTGCTTACCACAAATTCGCTGCCCTCAACACTTACCTACACAGACTATTAAGTTTACCATTGAGTAGAAGAAATTTTGATAAAGAATTGGAAATAATTAAGTATATCGCTTATAAAAATGGTTACAAGTCAAATGTAGGTGACCGATTGTTGATGAAGAAGTTTATTAAGTTACACAATGATACTATAACCTCTAGGAATGATAAACAATCAGTAAAGAGATTGTCTCTACCTTTTAACGGTAAAATATTTTATCCCATTGCGAAGATGTTTAGAGAACACAACATAGAAATAGTATTCGAGGCCAAGAACTGCCTTTACAACTATTCACTGAATTGTAAGGACGTAACTCCAATATTGGAAAAGAACGGTGTGTACAAGCTTAAATGTAAGACTTGTGATAAGTTTTACGTAGGTAAAACTTTTAGAGCCCTAGGCACAAGGATATCTGAACACATAAGGAACTACAACGACAAAAGTTCCTTTGGAAAACACCTCAAAATTAACAACCATGAATTTGATAAGGATGAAAATATAGAACTCCTACACAGCTTGGACAGAGGTAACCTGCTTGACTTGATGGAAATATATGAAATTGCAAAAAATTTAAAATTGTATCCTAACGAATGCCTTAATACGCAAGTGGAGTCCCACCTCAGCTATCACCCCATTTTCGAGAATCTGATATAATGTTGTTTGTTTTGGTATCTTGTCATTCGGAACGCGGTTGTAGCATATGTCAAATGTCATGTCACTGTTTGATATTCTATGAATTGTCAATTATGTCAATTATATGACGCTGTCTATAAAATTTATGGATGTTTATAGTGAAGAAGGAATTTAATCTGTTAGAATTTGAGTTAAACCAGGGAATTTTGTTCAATCCTCTTAATACTGTAAAAGACAGAAGCCATATCGTCCGCTTAGTATGCAAATCACATAAGTCCACTTTTGGGCAAATTTGAAAATTTGAGTTATGTCGAGGAGCTTCGTGGGCGCCTGTGCAGAAAATCATACAAATCCAAAAAAATCTTCTAGTTGACGAAACCCGCAACAACATTATCTAAGAATATAAAAAAAATCACTTAAGCACATCCACAGATTTACAGTTTGCTTTCCTCTCCTGTGAACTTTGGGTTTTGGTACTTATGTGATTTGCATATTAAGGCGACGATATGTTAATTAATACCTGTATATTTTGACGAGTGAGTGCCCCATTTTATCAGGGTAAGGAAATTGCACTTATACTTCTTTTTTCTTTTTTGTAGAGCTCCTGAAGATGCCCTAACAAGGCGAAACATGGAGAGATAATATTGAAAAATAAAAAATACATTCAAGTACAAATAGAATTTTGTTTTATAATAAGTTTTTTCGGTTGTGCTACTTATAATATATCAAGTTCATACATCATCTTCTGATGAGCACCATCTTTCCATCTATTTTCAATTCCACCGATTGGGCAATTTCGAGTGAAGTGTGTAAAACACGACTAACTAAGTGATAACCACAAAGCCGGTGCAGAAAAGATTAATCATCCCTTTTCCCCATCCGCAACGCATCTTCTGCTACTAGATTGGGGGTGATTCCTGGATTTGAATTTCGATCCATTATCGAATCATTAAATTAATTGAATTCTGTGTTCTCGTCCATGTTCAATATGAAAAATTAAGGTATCGTAGGGAAATGGACAAAAAAATAAGATTTCTTAGGTATAACTTCGTCGACGTTTCGGAACCGTTGGTTCCTTTCTCAAGACTCGCTAAAATGTTAAATCTCAAAAGTTGGAAAGCAATCTCGGATTATAACTGGATTAAAAAAAATGAAATGAATTTTTGACAACCTGCTGGAGCATTCAGATTCAATTTTCTAGGCCTCACCTATCAATGTGGTAGCCAGTTTGTTGGTGGAAGATACTTTGATGGTACTTTCCTGTGACAGTTTCTGGAAAAATATTGTCACGCAAAACAGAAAATATATATTCTTTTCTGTTGAGACTTCAAAGGAACAAAAAAAATATTATTATGAAAATCAAAACATCACTCTAAAATGCAACACAGTTACACGTAGTGACCACGGCGGTGATTGCTCAGAAAAGTTGATGAAAATTCTGTCGACAAAAATCCCCATCTGAATTTCAAATTTTGGTCGGCGGCGAAGCTGAAAGGAAACCTCTGTGGGATTTCGTGATGCGGGAGTTAACTTCCCTTGTTGATTCGAATTATTGAGCCCTTTGCCTCTCTCATATTTCCATTAGCCATCTCTGAGATTGCGTGCAATGTGGGATATTCGGGTTTGAATTATGTTGATTTCATAGTCGGTTATTTTCTGTTCGAGGATTAGAAACCACTTCAAAGGGAAATATCGGTCACGAAAATTTCAGTTATCGCTTCACTTTATTTTCATAACGTTTCTTTAGTTGGCAGGCGTTTCCGAAAGATGTCTGTTGATAGCGAATTGAACACTCCGCTGGTATAATATCTGAGATTTCTGCTAATACCATTATTTTGGTATCGATATTGTAGTATCGATAGATGCACTAGCAATATTTTCTTTAAAAGCACTGTTTCAGTTCCATTCAATAAATCTAAATGAAATCAAGAGCTCTGAGGATATTCAAAGTTAATTTATCGTTTTTTCAATGTGAACAAGTTATATATCAAACTCAAAAATTCAAAAGAAAACAAAAAATTTGTTACCATCCTATTCAGGTTTGAACACACGACCCGTCGTTTTGCTTGCTCAATAATTAACTACACTACTGGAAAAAATTAAAGGATAAAAAAAAAATTCCAAATTTTTCGGCAATTTTCAACATGCCGTAACTTTGAGAGGAATGATCGTACAAGGAATTTAAAAAAAGGAAATTGTAGCTCCAAGTGTCTAGTTTTTGGATTAGAATTTCAAAATGTTTTGGTGTCATCGGTTGTTGAGTAATCTTAAAGAGACCATCATCAAAAAAAAATTCGAAATTTTTTTCAGTTTTTTCCTTGGTCTACGGGCTTGGAAAATTTTTTTTTTGCTCAATCAGTATGAGGATTGGATAGTTTCTTCATTCTGTTTTAATCTCATATTCTATAGATTTTGGTATATCCACTTCTTGTCAAGATATTGGCCTTCAAATGAAAAAGGATCCCTTTGCCTTTGAATATCGATACCTCGGCAACCAATGATTGCACAGAAAGCTAAAGGTGGGTTTCATTAACTTGAATGAAATCCCTTCAGCGACTAGCCATTGCTTTTCCGAAAAAAAAATTATTCTTTCTGTCACATGAATTTGAAAATGCAACAAAAAAAGGTCTTTTCGTGGTGTTTTCGGAATACGAGCGCTGGATCGAAAATATTGTGGGAACAGAAAATGTTAAGTGTGCATTTTTTAGTTCAATAAGTCCACAAAAATCTCACAAAGAGCCAAATTAATCCAGCCAACCGTTTTCGTGTTTCACTCGATCGAATTTCTGAAAAAATTAAAGGATCACGTTTCTTGCCCTGAAAAGCTCATCACCTTTATGATCTTGAAAAAAACGAGAGAAAAAAAGTTCACCAATTTTTCTCTACAATTTCATTACAGAAAGTTATTGAACTTTCAAAAAAGAAAAAAAAAATTCTCAAAAAAATAAAAATAAAAAAAATTTCCTCATATTTTTTTGGAACAGTAGGAATTTTTTTCGATTTTTTCGAGAATTGTTTTTCGATTTTTTCGAGAATTTTTTTTCCATTTTGGAAGTTCATTATCTTTCTGCAATGAAATCGTTGAAAAGGGTCGTGAATTTTTTTTCTTGTTTTTTCGAGATAATTAAGGTTTTGAGCTTTTCAGAGCAGGAAACGTGATCCTTTAATTTTTTCAGAAATATGATCGGGTGAAACACGAAAACGGTTGGCTGGATTAATTTGGCCCTTTGTGAGATTTTTGTGGACTTATTGAACTGGAAAGCACACTTAACATTTTCTGTTTCCACAATATTTTCCATCCAGCGCTCGTATTCCCAAAACACCACGAAAAGACCTTTTTTTGTTGCATTTTCATATTCATGTGACGGAAAGAATAATTTTTTTTTCGGAAAAGCAATGGCTAACCGTTGAGGGGAATATTTTCAACTTCCTGAAACCCACCTTTAGCTTTCTGTGCAGTCATTGGTTGCCGGGGTATCGATATTCGAAGGTAAAAAGATCCTTTTTCATTTGAAGGCCGATATCTTGACAAGAAGTGGATATACCAAAATCTATAGAATATGAGATTAAAACAGAATGAAGAAACTATCCAATCCTCATAGTGATTGAGCAAAAAAAATTTTTCCAAGCCCGTAGACCAAGGAAAAAACTGAAAAAAATTTCGAATTTTTTTTTGATGATCGTCTCTTCAAGATTACTCAACAACCGATGACACCAAAACATTTTGAAATTCTAATCCAAAAACTAGACACTTGGAGGTACAATTTCCTTTTTTTAAATTCCTTGTACGAACATTCCTCTTGTTGGGACTGGGTAACGACTTGCTCGATACCGCGGGTTAGTCAGGAGTAGGCAGATTGAGGCCTGATTAATCCGCGGTATCGAGCAAGTCGTTACCCAGTCCCAACAAGAGGAATGTTCGTACAAGGAATTTAAAAACAGGAAATTGTAGCTCGAAGTGTCTAGTTTTTGGATACTGGTGACCCCGACGTGATCAACGTCAACTTTATGAGTGACAGGGACGATTTGCTCGCGGACCTATCTCTTAACGCCAAGATGCCCTAAAACCCACTCACTCGAGACAGCATATCCGCACAGGCCGCCCAACAAACGTCAACATGGACGACCGGACCAGGGCTCAACTATGTGAAGTGTTGGAGAAGTTGACAGTGCGCTTGGACGATCAAACTCGTGAGTTGAAAGAGCTACGGGCGGAATGGCGCAGTCGCATACAGAGCCACGATGGTTCTACATCGCGTCGTCGCTCGTGTTCCCGTGTCGGTGGTATGTGCTATTACCACCATCGGTTCGGTGCCAAGGCACATAAGTGTGAAAAACCGTGCACTTACACTGGTACTGACGACATGAGTCAGGGAAACGGCAAGGGCAGTCGCTGAACGCGGCGGGCGACAGCTGCCCAAACACACGCCGCTTGTTTTTGACGGACCGAAGCAGTGGAGTAGACTTTCTGATCGACACCGGCGCCGACTTGTGCGTATTTCCGCGACGTCTAGTGAAAGGCCGACAGGTGAAAACCGGGTACGAGCTAACCGCGGCTAACGGTAGTGCGATCAATACTTATGGCTCAATTCCACTAACACTGAACCTTGGTCTCCGCCGTGATTTTGCGTGGAATTTCGTCATCGCGGACGTGTCTAAGGCCATCAACGGGGTAGATTTTCTGACCCATTACGACCTCCTCGTGGATCTGCGCAACAGACGCTTACTTGACCGATCCACGAGTCTCAGTGTCACAGGACGGGACTCCAAGTGCGCGACTATCGCCGGAATCCGGACATCCGCGGGTGATACCCGCTATCACACGTTGCTCCAGCAGTTCCCTGAGCTGACGCGCCCCGATGGCGCTTGCAAAGCAGCTGATGCAAAACACCAGACAGTGCATCACATCAACACCACACCAGGACAACCCGTCTCCCAGAAGCCACGTCGCCTAGCCGCGGACCGCTACCTCGCCGCTAGGAAGGAACTCGAGTCCATGCTAAAACTGGGTATTTGTCGGCCATCGAAGAGCAGTTGGGCTTCGCCCCTCCACATGGTGCCAAAGAAGGGAGACGGATGGCGTCCTTGCGGAGATTACCGGGGACTAAACGCACGCACCCTACCGGACCGATATCCAGTGCGCCACATCCAGGACTTCGCCCAAACACTCCGTGGAAAGTCAATTTTTTCCACCATTGACCTGGTACGAGCGTACCATCATATCCCGGTGGCCCCTGAAGACGTTGAGAAGACAGCCATCACCACTCACGTTCGGATTGTTCGAATTCCCGGCAATGAGTTTTGGACTACGAAACGCCGCCCAAACATTCCAACGGTTTATCGACGAGGTTACCCGGGGACTCGACTTCGTCTATGCATATATTGACGACCTACTTGTGGCCTCCTCGTCCGAAGAAGAGCATCACGAACATCTTCGAATCCTTTTCGAACGTCTTCAGCAGTACGGAATTGTCGTCAATTCTGCGAAATGCTGCTTTGGCGCTAAGGAAGAAAAGTTCTTGGGGTACCTAGTATCTGGTGATGGAACGAAACCACTCCCCGAGAAAGTCGCTGCCATCCGCGAATATCCTAAGCAAACAACAGCAAAAGATCTCCGACAATTCCTGGGCATGTTGAACTTCTACAGGCGTTTCATGCCCGGGACGGCTAAGACTCAGGCGCCACTCAATGACCTGCTCCAGGAAAACATAAAAAAGAAGACACCGGTGAATTGGAACGACCTGGCTGATGCCGCATTCGCCGCCTGCAAGGAAGAACTTGCGAAAGCGACACTTCTGGCTCACCCCAAACTTGGCGCCGAGGTTTCCTTAGTTTGTGATGCATCGGACCACACCATTGGAGCCGCACTACACCAACGGGTTGGCAACGAGTGGGAACCACTCGGTTTTTTTTCGAAGAAGCTGGCTGGCGCTGAGTGCAAGTACAGCGCCTACGATCGGGAACTCCTGGCCATCTACAAGTCGGTCAAGTACTTCCGACACATGGTTGAAGGACGTCGCTTCTTCATTTTAACTGACCATAAACCGCTAACCTTCGCCTTCAGTCAAAAGTCCGATCAATGCTCCCCACGCCGCTACCGCCACCTGGACAGACATCCGGCATATATCCGGAAGGGAAAACGTCGTCGCAGATGCCCTTTCTAGGGTGGACGAGATCGCAGCACCACTCGACTTCGAGGCCCTCGCAGCATCCCAACAATGTGACCCAGAGCTCCAAGAGTTCCGCCAGAAGCAAGACTCTGGCTTACTTTTGCGCCAAGTCACGATACCTGGATCCAACGTTGCCGTCTTCTGCGATATATCCACCACAAAGGCACGACCCTTCCTGACAGCTCCATTCCGGAAACCAGCGTTTGACGCCATCCACGGTTTTTCCCATCCAGGTGCCAAGGCCACCACAAAGCTGATGAAGCAAAGATATGTCTGGCCCTCCATCTCCAAAGATTGTCGAGCGTGGTCCCAAGTCTGCATCCAGTGCCAGCGGTCAAAAGTGTCACGACATGTTTCGTCTCCGATCGGTAACTTTACACCGCCGTCGAGACGTTTTGAACATGTGCACATCGACCTGATCGTGATGCCATTTTCCAACGGATATCGGTATTGCCTTACCTGCGTAGATCGATTTTCTCGATGGCCAGAAGCGATACCGCTCCAAGACCAGACAGCAGAAACCGTCGCCCGAGCATTTTACGCTAACTGGGTTGCCAGGTTTGGCGTCCCGCTGCGGGTAACTACAGACCAAGGACGTCAATTCGAGTCCTACCTATTTCGCTGCTTGAACAAGCTACTGGGGACGGACCACCTGAGAACCACAGCATACCACCCGGCCGCCAACGGAATGGTCGAGCGACTCCACCGTCAACTCAAAGCATCCATCAAATGTTTGGATTCCGACACGTGGGTCCACACACTACCCACTGCACTACTGGGGATCCGCGCCGCTTGGAAAGAAGATCTCCAATCCACTGCTGCTGAAATGATATACGGAGAACCACTACGTCTTCCTGGCGAGTTCCTGGTTCATCGTCTACCATGAACATGGATAACTCCGACGATTTCTTTCGCGACCTGCGCCAGCACTTTCAGGCGCTCCGACCAGTCAGCGGCACCAGGCACGGTGAGCGAAAGATTTTCGTCTTTAAAGATCTCGCCACCGCATCCCACGTTTTTGTAAGGCACGACGCAACCTATCCCACCTGCAGCAGCAGAACCAGAAACAGCAACGCAAGCGCCAGCAGCACGACGAACTTACACGACCAGATCAGGTCGGCAAGTTCGTTTTCCCGAGCGCTTCCAGGCTGGGTTGTAATTCAATGGTTATCGTTAATCACTAGCAAGGGGGTACTGTGGGGACTTCTCTTCCCACATCAGATACAGGTCACTGCATTGGCGCTGCCAACCAGGTTGACGCTACCCCCCACAGAGAGCGCCACCAAGCACCAGTCTCAGCACTACGGACAGTAGCTAATAGATGGCTCCTCGGACGGGATATATCTCCAAATGGTCTTCCCTAAATTACGAAATAACGTGTTTTGTCGATCTACAGATAGAGTAGTGTTGTATTTGTATATATTGTGTTGTTAATATATTTGTTCCATGTTTTCACTGTTCTATTTTATATTCTCTTCTAACTAGGAGTAGGCAGATTGAGGCCTAGTTAGAACACCCGCATCTTTCCTCTAGCTAGGAGTAGGCAGATTGAGGCCTAGCTAGAGCATGGTGTTATTATCCCGGGTAAGTCAGGAGTAGGCAGATTGAGGCCTGATTAATCCGCGGTATCGAGCAAGTCGTTACCCAGTCCCAACACTGGTGACCCCGACGTGATCCGCGTCAACCTGGTTGGCAGCGCCAATGCAGTGACCTGTATCTGTTGTGGGAAGAGAAGTCCCCACACTCTCAAAGTTACGGCATGTTGAAAATTGCCGAAAAATTTGGAATTTTTTTTGATCCTTTAATTTTTTTCAGTAGTGTATTTGGCTACATGAGCAAGTTTGCATTTATTGGAACTATTTCATAAATTTTGAAAACTGATTGGAACGAAGTTGAGAGTGAGAGTAATTTCGAATCCCATCAACCTATTTAGCCTCTTCATGGATGCGAATAGACATGAGAAAGTCACAAAACTGCGAGTACAGACAAAATATTTTATTAGAAATACTCTTAATACACGGTCCTCATCAAACTTCCCAGAAGTTGGCACTTCTTAGAATATTAGAGAAAGAGTAGAACATTTTTAATGTCAATTACTCCGGAAATACTAGACTGATTCAGCTCGTCCGCATCATACGAAACATGAACCTACCCTCGCAATTTCAATTCCCTGATTTCATCTACCGCAAAGAATAGTTTTTGACCTCGGGTTCATCATCAAGAGTTCAACCGAGTCATTTGATAGCACTGCCAAGGCTTATAGTTACATTAATTCATACTTTCTGACAATGTCCTATTGCGATATCAATATATACCTATTGCATTGAATGATATTCATTATTTCTGTTTTTCTGTTCGAATACCCGATCGATTTTTCAGACTAAAAAACCCTCAGAGTTTTCTCTTCCACTTAAGCCATTTATTATTTCAATTTTTCTGCTCATGTAAATGGCATATGAAAACACAAAGGATCAATGAAGGAATAACGTAACATCTATCACATCCATGTTCGGAAGCCCAGTCGATAGAGCCATTGAATCGTAGTGTGAACGTGGAAATTGGAAATTCGGTTTTAAATTACGCGTATTTCATATTGGGTTATTTTATGTGCGAGGATTAGAAACCACTTCAGAGGGAAATATTGGTCACGAAAATTTCGGTTATCGTTTCATTTTATTTTCATATCGCTTTCATGTTTGGCAGGCAATTCTGCTAGATTTCCGTTGATGCTTTGAATGTCATAAATACACTTTGCTTTTAGAGTATCAGAGACATGCTACAGCGGCGTGTTTGATCGTGAATATACATTTGCTGCATCTATGGAAATATGAACAAGATTTCAGCATTTTCATTTGTAGGATCGATAGAAGCAGTAATAATATTTTCTATTTCCTTCAGAATGGAATATACATATATGTTCTCATAACTTAACCTAACCTTGTATCTGAACATTTAGTGAAAACCCTTGAAACAAAATTTTTTTAAAATTAAAGAAGTGCAGGGTGGCCTGAGTTGGTGATCTTTAAACTACAAATTTTTAACCCTGAAAGATGGACAAAAATGAATGGCTGCATGTCTTATCGATAAACTCATCATGCCATTAACCGCATGTTCTTCTGTTTTCAAGTTATATGCCAGAATTTACATCAGCCGGCGAAAGTCCTCAGCAAAAATACTTAGCCATATTTTCAGTCAGTAAATTGAAAAGTAAAGGCTGAATCAAGTTACTTGATATTATATCAAACGCATTTTTGGCAATGAAATGAAATTTTTTTTCAACCCCTTACCTGCAAACCCACCCAACTTGTTTTTGAAATTTGAACGAATTTCGTGTGTAGGCTCGTTGAAAAATATCTCAAAGATGAGGCCCACAAAACAGGCCGGCTAATATTGATCTAAAAAATTTCGGAAAAGTCCAGAGCGAAAGCTTTTGAGCGCTCGTTCTTTGGTGAAACAAAGAGACTATTACCTCAAAATTTAATATGGGATTTGAGATTGATACCAAGTATATAAATGCAGATTCTCAGCACAATAGGAATTTTCTGTTGTGGAAATGTAAAAATTCTTCTCTCCAATATTCCAATTGAATACACAAATTCTTGCATGAAGATTCAGTATATTACTAGGACACTCCCTTCGAAAGTTATTGTGCTAACGACCGGACGAACGGCCCAACGGACAGAATTGAATTTGAACACGAATTCGTCATCAGGGAGTCTAACCCTATTTTGTTACCATTTTCGTCTCAAAATTCGAAAATTACAGAAATTTGGGCAAAACGATAAAGCACTCGTTTAAGTAGAACGGGTGCTCAAAAACACGATAACAGTGGAAATGAATAACATACCAGTTGATATCATTCGGAATTTCATAGACGAGTGTTACTGTGGCCTGCGACCATTCCAAGAAGTGGATGGAGGGGTCAGAGGTTCAGAAGTAAAATTACATACTCTGAGGTAGAGGGCATTTTCAGTATCTACAATGCTAAATTCACTCGTAGTTAGTAGTGAGAAGTTATTAAAATGTCTTGGTATTGAAAGTCTTTTATCTCATTTCCTAATAAATAAAAAATATTCTGGTGAGATTCCATTTATCACGAGCTTGTCAACGAGCCTATACACGACATATTATGTTTGCAACTGGAAAAAAGTAGAGTGGGTTTTGCAGGTAAAAAAATATTTCATCTCATTGCCAAACGCATTTGTTCAATTCAAGATCAATTTATGTGTTTCAGTTTTTTTTTGAATCACCAATTTAATAGATATGTTTCAATTTTATTGAGGACTTTCACCTAATCCTGTACAGGGTGGCCAGAATTGGTGATCCCTGAACTACAACTTTTTAACCCTAAGAGATAGAGAAAAATGAACGTCAGAGTGTGGTTATCTTTTATTGAAAAACTCATTCTGCCGTCAACTTCATTCTTTTATCTCTTTTGTTTTCGAGTTAAAAGCCAAAATTAACGTTTTGGCAATTTCAACTTTGGTCATTATCTCCGTTCCTGTTTGTACTATAAACATGAAACAAAAACATTCTATGGACACTTTTTGATAGCAATCCAGTGGGTTAATATTAATGTTTTCGCCGGGAGGTTTCCTTCTTGATTTATTACATGAAATTTTGTTTTGCTTATCGTAACAAAAATTTATTTCTTCTTGTAAAAAATCACTTTTTTTCTCGTTTCAAAAATATACAGGGTGACTGGTGACGTATGGGACAACGGCTAACTGGAGATAGAGGACCTCAAACTGAATGAGGATTGGATATTTAAATGTCCCATAAGCCTATTAGTTTCAGAGATACAGGGTGTTTTTTGCAAAAGTGCTAAAACTAAACTCCCATATCTTCGTCAATATGGCAAATTTTTCGCTGATATTTGGCAAGCTTGTTAATATACATATTCTCCATCAGATCGACAAAAAAAATTCCCAAAAATTGCAGGTCCGTATTCAAAAATTTCCATTTCCGTGTCAGGTTAGAAATATCACTCGGTATATGAGATAAAAAAAAATGAATTGGAAAATTGGAATCTTCAAGAAACACTGAGTAAAAATCTGTTTTCAGTTTGAATGGCACAATTTTTTATAGTTTTTATGATATGTTGAAAGTCGAATACAATTTATTCATATCGAATTCAAGAAACATACTATTCCTTATAGAAAAAAACACTGAATTTGTGATGCTTAACCCATACTAGCCAGAACTCAAATTAATGACACGAGTATTTTTTTTGAATAAACTGATTTTTGAGTCTTCTTATGAAATATTTACTAAAATTTGAAAAAAAATTTTCCCAATCCGTAGAAAATTGGCGTCCCATTTTGGGACGATGGCTGAAAGGGAATGAATATAATAAGATTCATTTTGGACAAAAACAATAAAATGGAGCGTCCAAAAAAGGGACGTTGGCTGGTGTTGGGTTAAATAATCATGACGCATTTTGAATATTCCTTCACATCTTGAACTCCTTTGTATTAAATTTTCATCAATATTATAAGAAAAATTAAAAAAAAAAACAATAGAAATACAAAAAGAGGAACAGTAGCACATATGATTCATAAAAAAATCAAATAAACAAATGCTCGATATGCGAGAGCCATTTCCCTCACAAACTTAATGACTCTTTTGAACAATTGAAGTACTTTTCATATCCACAAGATGAAAAATTACTCTTGATAGAACAGAAACACTGGATTCAGCTCGAGAAAAGTTTGACTTTCTTCTCAGATCCCTGAACAATAATCCATCTGGTACTTATGTTTTCAACAAAATTTATTCTTCAATGAATTTTGAGGACTTATTTTCCTCTGATATGTACTTAGGTGTGTAGCAAATTTTTTGAGAAGCATATGAATTTCTTTAATGCAAACAGAATATTAGGGAAACAAGTGATTTTTTAGAATGAGAGGTTTATTATTTATTATAAATAATAAAATACATCCTACTACACAGAGTAGGCATATTTCAAAAAATGACGTTTATATTCATACATTCATGATTGTGAATTATTGGGAATTGTGTCGTTGTTTATCTATTGAAAAATGCCTTCAATATTCCGAATGAAGAATATGTAGATGATACTTGTTTTTAGATTGCGCAAAATGAACGGATATAATATTTAGTCTCAGAATAATCCTCATCTCAGAAAAGAAAGAAATCATTAGAGTTCAAGAGAGCAAATAAATGCGTTGAAGCAAATTGCTCTGATTTCGAGCATTTGCTTAGTGGTTTTCTCATGAATCATTGCATTATTTAATAGAAAAATAAATTTTGTTGAAAGAATAAGTATCAGATGGATTATTGTTCAGGCGTTCTGAGAGGAAAGTCCAACTTTTCTCGAGCTAAAATCTAGTGTTACTGTTCTATCAAGAGTAATTTTTCATCTTGTGGATATGAAACGTACTTCAATTATTGTTCAAAAGAGCCAATCAAGCATTTTGTTTATTTGATTTTTTATGAACCATATGTGCTATTGTAATCTTTTTGTGTTTGTATTGTTCTTTGAGTTTTTCTTATAATATTGATAGAAAATTTAATGAAAAAGGATTTCAAGATGTGAAGTAATATTCAAAATGCGTCAGGATTATTTGAGCATCTCAAATTCAGTGTTTTTTTCTTTCAGGAATAGTGTGTTTCTTGAATTCAATATAAAAAAATTGTAATCTTCGACTTTCAACATATCATAAAAACTATAAAAAATTTGTGCCATTCAAACTGAAAACAGATTTTTACTCAGTGTTTCTTGAAGATTCCAATTTTCCAATTCATTTTTTTTATCTCATATACCGAGTGATATTTCTAACCTGACACGGAAATGGAAATTTTGAATACGGACCTGCAATTTTTGGGAATTTTTTCTTGTCGATCTGATGGAGAATATGTATATTAACAAGCTTTCCAAATATCAGCGAAAAATTTGCCATATTGACGAAGATATGGGAGTTTATAGTTTTAGCACTTTTGCAAAAAACACCCTGTATCTCTGAAACTAATAGCCTTACGGGACATTTAAACCCCCCAATTCTCATTCAGTTTGAGGTCCCCTATCTCCAGTTAGCCGTTGTCCCTTACGTCACCAGTCACCCTGTATATCATGTCATATAGCGACGCTTGCGGTGAGCAAGGGTTGGCCCAGCTACCCAAAATTTTTATGTCATATACTCAACAAAATTGTACCAATTCGTTCATGACTAAAAATTCTCGACCAGCCCTGCCCTCCCGCTAGCGTTGCCACTGATATATGGCCGATATATGATATGACGGTGATTATTTTTTAGTGTATATGAATCATTGTTTTCGTAAGAAGAAACAAAATTTTATGTCATAAATAAGGAACAGAACCCTTCAGCAAAAATTAAATTGAGCCACTGGAATCCTATTGAAAACCCCTCTTTATAATGTATTCGTTTGTAGCACAACCAGGAACGAAGATAATAACCAAAATTCGGGTTAAAAAGTTGTAGTTTCGGTATCACCAATTCTGCCTTCTCCTTACGTATTGATCCACAAAAAAACATCTCATTTTTGATCACAAGATATTCTATTTTCGACGTGGACACATTTGAAATTCAGATGTGGACTTTTCCAAGGGATTTTTCATAAGATTTTCTTTACAATCAGCGGTTGTTTTTCAAGGACTGGAAATGGCTTGAGGCAAATTCTCATGTCTAAGGTATCAGGCTGTGAATTATTCATCGGAGGCAAATTGAATTGGCGTGGTAAAAAACGAGAATATTTCTCGCTCTACCGGCATGTTGGACTAACGAGATTTCAAGAATATCCTCTCGCGAAATGCTGTTGCTGATTAGATCGAGCTGTGGTGACTGCTGTGATGAATGCAATGTCATTTCGGATATTTCTCGGAAGATTTAACACGGACCTACTGCGATTCGGATTATAGAAACTGACATTCGTTTGAATTAAGTCGGGGTTATTACTGGGGTTGGCTTTTATATTTCGAGATGGACAACGCTTGAGTTGCAATATGGCAACTGACAGCTTTATCGTGCAGTTTAACATTTTTATGGTTATGCCTAGTTAGGAAGTTTTGAACGCTATTTGAGTTGTTTACTGTATCCCAAAAAGATTCATCTCCTATTTACTTCATCTGTTCAGCCCTTCCGCCAGCCGTCGATCGTCAGGAAAACCTTTTGGGTGGTTCTTAACTTCTTCTTGTTCAAGGGGCACTTTTGAATTATTCTTTTCAGTAAGGACCACTTAATCGATATAATGAAAAATAAACGGTATTTATTGAATGGAAACTTCAATTAAAATGCATTGAAAAACAGCAAAAAAATAATAACTTTTTTCATCATTCTGAATTGAGATAATTTCTGAGTGTACAGGGTGGGCAAAATTCGTTGTCTACTGAAGGGATCTCGGAAATTATAGCAGCTAAATAAAAACTGATAAACATTCTGAGTTCTTCTTTTCTGAATTATCATAATATGAAAACAGTACTAGCCTATCTTTAATAGATTTAGAGTTATGAAAGAAAAATAGAAAATTGTTATTCTCTATGATGCTGAATAACTATGCTTGTTTGAACTCGGATTCGAAATTCGTTTTTAGATTTCACAGGCACTTTTTGAAGGTTTCTCAAATGTAAACTGAAAACATTTTTCTGATTTCGAAAATGTATCATATATCAATCTTCACATGAATATCACATGAGAAAAAATTAAATACTCCTTTACCCTTTCAGTTCACTGTGGAACTATAAATAGGCTTGCGTTACCATAGCCACCATGAAGTCCACATAATTCTTTGAACTCTTCCTTCTATGATATGAATCACCGAATGTGCTGAGCAACGATATGTTTCAATCAAGAATGAAAGACTCATGTGATTACTGATGAAAAAATCTATCTCTATTTTCTTTATATTCATGCAAGAAGTTTAAAAAATTAGTAATAACAAAAAACATACCATATACTATGATTATCGTGTTCATAAAAATATCCCATTAGGCATAATAAACAAATCGTTTGTTTCCACTTTCAAGAAAAATGGTGACAAATTTACCTTCATTACTTCTAAACATTTTAGTAGCATTTACTCAGAAATCGGTTATTCCAATCATAGAGATGATCATAGAGAGATAATGTATAGTATTAAAAAGTCACTATGGTAACGCCAACCTTCTTATCATTCCACAGTAAACTGAAAAGCTAAAGAAGTATTTTATTTTTTCTCATGTGATATTCGATTAAATATTGACACGTGATACTGTTAGATGTATAACTTCGCCAGACAGCAACACACGATACACCTCCCATAAGATGTATAATATAGACGTAACGCAGGCATTCTTAAGAGAAGAAGAACTGTTCTGTGTATGGCATAGACAACTATTCAGTGGTGCGCAGACTAACAGCTGACCCACACTTAAGACGGCCATTACTATTATTGTAGAGATATAATAGAATAAAGAGTTAAGACGTTGTTATATTATGAAAACAAAGAGTAATCTTGAAAGCTATATGCAAGTAAAGATATAAGAGGCCAAACTGTGTTTTATTAAATATCAACTCCAACAGGTTATGGTAACCCAGTGCACGATTCCACTGTGCTAAAAATATTAAAAAACACGAGTTGTTGATATTGTGGTGACTTGTTCCTTTGTGAATAAAAAAAGACGAAGTTAAACTGATAGAGGTAAGTTTACACTTCAATTAAGATGTTTTATTAAGGTAAATGTACCAATATCGACACTATAGTGGAAACTTGGGAATGTACAATGTTTTTGGATAGTCATCAATATTTTTCACACATAAAGCCAGTTTTGAACTCATTGTACCTTTAGCTTCTCAAAACAAACACGAAATCGTGAACAGGAAGTTTTGATATTTAAAAAAAACAAATCAAGTTGGAAAGTTGGCAAGTCAGATGTCCCAATTATCGACAGCTCTGGAATTGAAATTACCAATATCGACATACATGAGGACCAATTATCGACACTGTGAAATCAAAAAGAATCAAGAGTTGTATGGATAAGAGAAAAATAAATATTTAATCAGATCGATAAATTCAATGAATGACATCGTTAAATCTGATAAAATAACACATACAGGGTGTTCCAGAATAACGTTACCAAATGCCAAAGGGGACTTCTCAACTGATTTTAAGAAGAAAAGTTTTTACAAAACAGGGTCCGAAACGGCTTCGTTACCGAGGGACCGGATATAAAATTCAGAGAAAAAATTTTGCGTTTTAAAATTTGGTGTTGACTGAACTCATTAAAAGTGCTCTTTGAAAATTGAGAAGAGTTTAAAAATTTCAAGTCAGAGTCGTTGAATTGGCAGTTCTAGTGGATTTTGGCCATTTCTTGACGGAGTAGCTTTAGTCATGAAAGATCCATATTTCGTGACTTGAAACATCCATTTCACCATCAATAGTTCATATTCTCTTTGGTTAAAACAGTCTCAGGACCTATCTGCCTTTCAGTGTGGTTCGGGAACATCGAATTGTTTGGAGTTCTTAGAGCAGGCATTATGTTTTTCACATCATAACATTTTATTATTCGAAATAGACTGAAAAATTAACGAAAACCAAATCGATAATGTAATGCGCTCGTCATCGACATCTGCGAAAAGTATGAAATAATATCATAGAGTTATCAACATTTGGTGTCGGTTTGTATGGACTTAAACTCTGATCATTTTTGGTCAAAATGTTGAAAGAACTTGTTGATAGTGCTCACCCATTCCACAAAAAAATATATGAAAAGTTATGTCGAGGTGCCCTATGATCGGCAAAAAATTAACCATTATTCGACATAAAAATGAACCTATTATCGACATTGAAATATTTCATTTTCTATTGGAAAATTTGAAGGAAATCATTATGTCGATTGGTACATAATAAATAATGATGAATCGCATACAATAAAGTTACTTTTGTTCCGAAAAAAAGAGGCTATAAGCTCCAGGAAGTATTTCAAATAACACCACACTTTACCCAATTACCGACACTTATGTCGATGAATGGGGATGATCGTGTTTTAGATGTACCTATTATCGACACCCTTTTTTTAATGAAAATACCACAGAAAAATTTATTTCATTGATTAAACTGAAATCATGAAATCATATGAAAGTGTGTTAATGTACAAAAAAACTTATATCACTGAATCTTGTGAGTGTGCTTGGATATGATGAGGAGGCATTTCTTACTGAATTGGTAACACAAAAGGCTTGTAAAACTCGGTTGAGGCTGAAACTCAACTGAATGAGGGCACATTTTCCATGAGGATACTCAGAAACAATCGGGATATTATTCAGATGTGAGAGAAAACTATAAGTTACATATTCGCGAAGAAAAATAATTCTATGGCTGGTCCCGAAACCTTAATATATGGAAAGAAATGAAAAGTGTCGATAATTGGGGCACTGTCGATAATTGGTACATTTACCTTACTTGTTGTATGTAATAAACTATACGTAGTTTATTTGCACACATATGTACATAACATAGTTTAGGGGCAATGCATTTTTAGATGTTGATGCATTGAAATGCATTAGTCACCCTTAGATGAAACACAGTTGTTTGACAGACAAATTCAGAGGTTTAAATAATTTAGATGTATTTAAAGTATGTCTGTTCAAACATTAGAGATTGAGATGTTGAGAACAAACTTAAGATGTGAATGCTTATGCATTTTTATTGTTCTCAGACAAACTATAGAGGCTGATTACATTTTGCAATCACAATTATTGTTGATGAACAAACTTAAGAGGTTTGAATGCGTTATGCATTTATAATTGTTCTTGAAACAAACTAAAGAGGTTGATTGCATTATGTTTCATGAATGTTTATGAACAAACGTAAGATGTTGATTGCTTTATGCATTCATTATTGTTCATAAACAATTTCAGATGTTGGTGATTTTCATATAAGGCAATAGTTAGATGTTTATTGCATTGAAACACCATTAGATGAGAGACTTAAGAGTTTAGATGATGTAGAGAGTTTATGCATATTTAACAGCTGATCACTGTAATAATTTCTTTTCCCGGACTTGCTTGAATTCACAAGTTTGGTAAAGATCATTATTTTGGGGCTTAGTTCACTTAGTACTTGCTGTGCGGTACTATTTGTCCAAAGCTAAGGTTATCATAGGAGTCAGGTGATGCATCCCGTTTATGTGCTATTGGCCAAACCTAATTCGACAGGTACTCATTGCTGTGCGTGATACCACATGTTGAGACAGGTGCATATCTACGAGGTGGTGCGGCTTGACAACTTGATTTCCTGTTTCGAATTGCCAAGGATTGCTGTGCGTTCAAGGCAGTTCAGAAGCACGAAACAGATCTTATATCATAAACTGGGTATTTAGATGATTTAGAGAGTAACACAATAATGATATATGTTTCTGTTTCATAATCCCAAATAGATGGCAGGATTTGGATTGGTAAATTATGAATCCTCAGATTACTCTGATGAGGAAATCGATTACCAGAATCCTCTCTGACGAACCTACAGACGATGACTATGAGAGAGAGGTTTTAGATGTAAATGAGTCTATAATATCCCAAGGTAAGAATTTTCCAATATTTGGGACTAAAGACGAAATGTCCTCAGTCTTTCCTGTAGTTCCTTATCCTGCTATCAAACATTAGATGATAGATGGATACTGTGAAAACTTAAGACGTTAGATGATAGAATATATTCACTTAAGATGCTAGACGATAGAATATATTCACTTCAGATGTTAGACGATAGAATATATTCACTTCAGATTTTAGACGATAGAATATATTCACTTCAGATGTTAGACGATAGAATATATTCACTTAAGATGTTAGACGAAAGAATATATTCACTTCAGATGTTAGACGATAGAATATATTCACTTCAGATGTTAGATGATAGAATATAATTCACTTAAGATGTTAGATGCAAGGCCTTGCAATAAGAGTTCAGATGAAATCCAGGTTTAAAATATTTTTCATTTTCCAGTATCGAATAGAGGCATTAACATCATAAATGATGTTTTGATGAGACGAAATGAAGAAGCCATTGAGAGTGCTGCAAAGCAAATTGTAGAGGCAGCAAATACTCTAAGAGATGTTATGGAGGGGGCTAAATCGATGGTAGAAATGTTAGCTCAGGTCTCTAAAAATAATTTAGAGGCAGAGAACACTCGATTGAGGATTCTCATCGAGAGGAATAATTCTATTCCTAATAAGCGAAGGCTGGACACTAAAGACGAAGGTTTCTCGAAGAAGTCGAAATCTCTTGGGATGGTCGATGACAGGTCAGAAGTAGTCAGAGCTGGAAACTTAGACGGGGTTGTTCAGCAGGATAAGCTTCCGAGCTTTATCCAAATAAAGAGGGACTACAAATTGACCAAAGAGACGAACTTTGACATTTGGATGGACTGTCTAAAGTCAGAGTTGATGACTAATGACATCCTTGATGTTATCGAACCAGTGATAGTGCTCCCTTTAGAGGTGAGGCGAGCACACTTAAGAGGAAAAATTGGGTTCGTGACATCATAATAAATCGGTTAGATGAGAATTACCACCGAAAGATTCTGACCGTTAGAGAACCAATAGAGATCATCAGGATCTTGAGGAACTCTAGGAAGTGTGAGAGCAATGTCACGCACACTTCCGTTAGAGCTAGGCTTATGCCATAAAGATGAGAAGGCAGAGTCAGTTCATGACTTCTGCGAAAGGTTCGACTCTATTGTGAGGGAGTATGAAACCTGTGAGGATGTCATTGAATAACACCCCCCCAAGAGATTAGGTCTGCTTTTATCAGGCAGTCTCCTCGGTTATTCCTGAACTCAGGAATGCCGACCTGATAAAAAGACAAACCACCTTAGAGGAGATGACACTAGACGAGATCAAGTCCTTATCTCACATTAGAGGCTGAAAAGAAGTGTGAGATAAAGGAAACTGAACCAAAGCTTCAGAGAATATTTTCTGGACCTAAATTAAGATGTTTCCGATGCAATAACAAAGGGCATAGGTCCAGTGAATGTTTTCTGAAGCGGCAAAAAAATGGTTCTGTTTCAGTTGCAATTCTATAGAAACCATAAGAGTGATGAGTGCCCCAAGTCATCGCACTCTAAGTCCAGCAGCAGAGTTTAGGAAGAAGAAATTTGAGACGAATAGAGTGAATACCAGAGAGGTAAGGAGAACCCAAATGAAAGCCCGCAAAGCTTCATTAAAATCTCAGAACTCTCAGTGAGTGCTATTTTAATGATTTTATTAGTTTTGTTGCTGACTCTGGAGCTACTGATCATATATGACTGATCACATGCTACTGAGTAATTTTAGAGGTTAGAGAACAAAACAATTAAGAGTGCAAATAAAAATCAAATAGCAGATATAGAGATAGATGGTTAGAGGTGATCTAGTATTATATACTGATCCAATTAAGAGTAAGAGTTGGATTGGTGATGTAATCGCCGCTAAAGATGTGTCTGAAAATCTGTTGTCACTACGTAAGTTAGCAGATTTAGGACTGAGATTTATTTAGACGATAAAATCTAAAGGTTTTTGATAGACGAAATAATAAAACCGTTCTAGAGGGAAGATATGAGAAACCAAATTGGTTAATCAACTTCAAAATAAAAAAGCCGAATCAGATTGAGCAAAATGATGAAGTTGAATATGAACAATATTGCTGCAGAGCAGTTATGTTCAAAGAGAATGAGATGTCCAACAATCACAGAAACTCAATGAAGATGTAGAGATGTTAGAGTCGGAGGGAGAACCTGAAATGGAAGTATCCCGTTCTGTAATTGGGAGGAGAAAGACGCATCTCATTTCTCAAGTAGAGAAGGTTCTTAAAACCTCATTAGAGGATGAGAGTAAGAACTGGGATTGTACTTTGATGAATAGGATGTAGTAAATATATTGATTTAGAGACACTACATAATTTAGAGGAACTATTCATCAACAATCCATTAGATGTTGAGATCGATAAACCTAATCGGTTTACGAAGCTATGCTTTGGCACTTAAGATTGGGATGGATGTTAGAGGAAAAGAGTAGAGAGGCTAATAGAGATGTAGAGAAACCTAAGATGAAAAGACCACTAAAGAATCGAAACATTCAGATGTATCGTTGAGTGCAGTCGAAAGACCATTCCGAGAAGCTCACTTAAGAGGAAAATAGATGAAAATAAAAAGGTTGTAGAGGATATAAGTTATGCTAAATACTTACACGTTTTAGATAACAATTCAGATGAAATCCTTAGAGGGGCTGATAAAGAAGTTGAAATGAGAAGATGTCTTTTATCCACATTGAACGGAGAACCTATTAATTATAGAGACGCTATAAACTCAAGAGAGGGTTCTCTGTGGAAAAAGCAGTTTCAGAGGAAATCGACTCAATGATAAAAAACAATGTTTGGAAATTGGTCGATAGAAGTAAACTTCATTTAGATGGATGTAAACCTAACATTATAGATTCGAGATGGGTATTTAAAAGGAAATTAGACCTTGACGGTATAACCCGTTATAAGGCACGGTTGGTTATTAGAGGTTTCAAAGACAGAAATAACTATGACTTGAAAGAAACGTATGCACCTGTTTCTAGACTTCCAGTCATCAGATCTGTCTTTGCAATGATTAACAAGTTTGACTTGTTTTCGTGCCAATTAGATGTTAAGACGGCTTTCCTTAATGGAACTTTAGATGAAGATATCTACATGGAAATCCCAGATGGATTAGAAGTAGATATCAATATTAGAGAATCTAAAGTATGCAAATTAGAGAAAGCATTATACGGCTTGAAAATCAGCCCTAAGAGATGGAATCAGAGATTCACAGAAGAAGCCAAAAAGCTAAGACTTAGAGAATGACCTACACGAGCCTTGTCTATACACCTGGAGAAAAGATGGTAATTGGCAATACTAGTTATATATGTAGACGACATTCTAGTAGCCAGTAACGATAGAGATAAACTCCAGGAAATTAAGACGCATTTGGGCAATGCATTCGAAATGAAGGATCTCGGGGAACCTAAAAATTTCCTTGGTATCAATGTTGAAAGGAATAAACTTAAGAGTATATTATTAAACCAATCAACATATACCATGAATATTTTGAAGAGATTCAACATGGACGAATGCAAGCCACAAAATACACCTATGGTGACAAGACAGGTTCAAAGTAGGAATAAGAGAAATAATTCAGACGAGGAACATAAAGATGAAATTAAGATGAAAGTTCCGTATAGAGAAGCCATAGGGAGCTTGATGTACTTGGCAAATGGACACACGGCCGGATATTGCATTCGCTGTGAACTATTTGGCGAGGAAACAACTTGCACCCACTGAAGATGATTGGCAAGATGTTAAGAGAATTTTCAGATACTTAAGAGGCACTCTTGATTCAGGTTTGAAATACAAAACTGAACAAGATAATCTGGAAGCATACACTGATGCTAGTTTTAGAGACCATGTAGATTCAACTCGACAGCCGGATATGTAATAAAATTGTTTGGTGATGTAATTGCTTGAGAAGCCACAAACAATCTTATATTACATTGTCCACCTGTCAGGCTGAATATCTAGCTATGAGTGATGTATGTCAAGAGGTCATATCTCTGGATAAGCTATCCGATTTATGATGGGGAAAACTGTGTTTCCCATAACCATTTGGTGCGACAATAGTCGCCGTGACCTCACTAAGAGAGATGGCAGTCACAAACTTAAGATGTTTGATGATGATATAGATGTAATCCATGAATCCTTATTAGAGAGAGAAAGGACTGGATTGAGAAGGCATATGGCTGATACACATGGCGATTTTATAAAGCAATGTGTTGAAGACAAAAAGGTTATTGTTAGATGGATCCCGACTAAAGAGAAATTTGCGGAACATCATGACTAAACCTTTGCCTTTAGATGCTCATAGAGTTCTTAGAGATAGAATCTTCAATTAAGATGTATTTAGAAGTTCTAATTCTGTTTCTTTTCAGAAAATTGAGATGTTTCAGATGATATAGTGTGATCGGTCTGGCAAAGGGAGGGAGTGTTAGATGTATAACTTCGCCAGACAGCAACACACGATACACCTCCCATAAAGCCGGTCCCAGACACTGCGTGTATTCGACGAATATTCGGCATTGGCGGTGCTTCGCGTAGTGTGTGGGAGCTCAACTCGTGTATTATTCGCATTGGCCTTCTATCCGAAGCCCTGTCGGTACGGGCTGCACGAACCAAAGGAAGACGAAGTACATTCGCGCACATTCGTGTTAGCTCCCAGACAATGTGTTTATCTTCGCGTACTATACGGCCTATTCTGTCTTCAGTCAGAGTCGTGCGACGTGATTCCACGGTGTTTTTAGGTATTATTCGTTTAGCCTCTCCGCTACTGTTCTATACTGAGGCCGTTTGGCGAACCTTTGTCAACAGAATGACGAATGACGAATATTTCGCGATTGGCGCAGTGTCTGGGAGGGTACCCGAAGGCGAACTACGAAGGCACATTGGCCGAATGCACGCATTGTCTGGGACCGGCTTTAGATGTATAATATAGACGTAACGCAGGCATTCTTAAGAGAAGAAGAACTGTTCTGTGTATGGCATAAGACGAATATTCAGTGGTGCGCAGACTAACAGCTGACCCACACTTAAGACGGCCATTACTATTATTGTAGAGATATAATAGAATTAAGAGGTTGAGACGTTGTTTATATTAATAAACAAAGAGTAATCTTGAAAGCTATATGCAAGTAAAGATATAAGAGGCAAACTGTGTTTTATTTAAATATCAACTCCAACAGATACATTTTTGAAATCAGCAAAAATTTTGTAATCAGATGATAGAACTTTCGGCTATAGTTTACATTTGAAAAATCGAAAATCATACTCATTTCTCGACAATGGCCATACTAAAAAAATCCATCTTATTATATTTGAAAAACACTCAAAAAAGTTCTTGTAGAATGTAAAAACGGATTTCGAATCCGAGTTCAAACAAGCGAATTATTCAGCATCATTGCAAAGGACAACTTCTCAATTTTCATTCATAATTAAAAATCTATGGAAGATATGAAACTGTTTTCATATTTGGATGATTCAGAAAAAAAAGCCTGACTTTTCTTCTAGCTGCTATAGTTTCCGAGATTTCTTCAGCAGACAACGGATTTTGCCCACCCTTTGTAATAAAAATCGCATGAATGTTGTTGAGAAGGTTTGATATAAAACGCTATTTTAGTTGTTTGCTGTACTTCAAGAAGATTCATTTTGGTCTCGTACCGTCCTAAGGGTCTTTCAGATTATTTCCTCCTATCCTCTTCCGATTACAAAAACATAAATGGAAAAATATTGGCAGAATGTATGTAAAATCTTTCGAACTATCTCAATAAAATGATATTTTGAATGGAATTAAATATTTTTGCAGCCTATCGTTGAACCTTGTATGTGATCAGTTAATTTTGGGAGGAGGTCGTTAGTCATTCGGTCGGACCGGCCATCCGGTAGCTAACACGATAACTCTCGAACGGATGAAGTCATAGTTCTGGAGTTTTGAAGGAAGGTAAGGCAAAATCGCTCTAGTAGTTCGGAGTTATTGATATTTGAAATTTTTATAATTTTCTCGATATTCTCAAAATTACCTATTCGATAAATTCGAAACTTGGTATTTTGGAAGAAATTAGAGACGCGCACATTTCTGCAGAATTTCCTGACAATTCTGTTATTATGAAATTCTCTTGAAATAATTTGTGTCTTATCTGTACGATGTAAGCCAACAAATTTATGATCCAACTACAATTGGTCCAGGTCCAACTTTCATAGCGGAGAACATCGAAAGAGAATGCAATTGTGGAAAGCACTAACAAGCTGGTGAAACTATTTTTTGTACATTCATTTTTGTTTATATCAGACTCCTCTTATTCCTCATTCATCTATTCCTTTGATAAAAACGTTTGCGATTCAGTGCCAGATTCATTCAATTTAAAAAATAAAAGTGAACTAGAAACCGATTCTTAGAGTTCATTCATGAATCTTTCATTAAATGATACAATCACCAAAATGCCAGCCCCTCCAGTATTTGATGCTAAAAAATTAAACATTATCCCTGATTTTGATAGGAACCCAAATGAATTGCATGTGAATTAATTCAAACTTCTGAGGAAATTATACACCATTATATTGATTTAAAAAATACTTATAATTTTATTTTGAAAATTCTTCTGTTGAACGGAATTTCAAATGAGCTCCATGAAAGAGTATCAAAAATTGTGGCTATACACGAAGCCACGAATGCATGGAATTATATCAAAAATGCACTTCTTCTAAATTTTGGCAATCAAAGAGACAAAAATTGTCTCAATCAAGATTTAGTTGGAACTCTGGAAGAGTTTCACGAAAAAATAATGACATTACTAAACACTAATTGCTATTGACTGCTTTAGGGTATTAAAAACTTTTTTAGCGGGATTAAGAAAACCCTAAGGGCCAAGAATAGGAGAAATGACAGCTAATTTTTCAGCTCAAGCTCTGCAATTAATTATTGAGGAAGATAACATCAAACACTACCAAAGATCGAACTCAATCGCTAACAGAAAGAATAATAGTTTCCAAAAAATTTCAAAATATAATTTTTCACATCAATTACCTACAACTAGTCAATTTCCTAGTGTTCTTATAAATCTTCATCGAAATCCGAATTATAAGGAACCAAAATTTTCTACAAATTCTTAAGTTTTCTTAGACCTCTACCGCAATCACAAAAACCAACACCAATGAGCATATCCATCAATTTTTCTCAAAAACCGACTCCAATGAGCATTTCCACCAATAATACCAATCCAAATTTGAAACAAAAAATATGAATCGAAATTTTCACACAAGAAACAATTCAAGACCTAATTTTGTAAGCGAAGAACTATTCAACACAGAATATTACGAGAAAGAGTACCCTCGAGAGTTTCCTGAAGATTTAGAAAAATACTCACAAGAATATAATGAAGAAAATTCTCAAATATATTCTGCTCAAGACCCGAACACATAAAATACAATATTTCTAGTGAAAAAAGAATTACCATATATGGTAATTATAACCATAAAAAAATCAACTTTGAAAACTATTGATAGATACCGGCTCTACAAAATCATTTATAAATCCAGATCTTGCGGAAAAGTGTTATCCAAAATTTATATTTGAAGAACTATTTTCAGTTTCAACCGCTTTCCAAAGTTCTCCATATAACTACTCTGTGGAAATATCAATCTTTCCGATAGATTAAAACTTTATCCATTCAAATTTCACAATATTTATGATGGAATTATATGTTTAGATAATTCGAATCTTCTGAAAGCTATTCTCAATTTCAAAGAATCAACACTAGTCACATCTTCGACAATTTCCATTAAATACCAACCACCACAAAAGAAAATTCCTTTCAAAATTAAAATTGACGCTTATACTTAAAGTATAACCGAAGTCGGAAATCCCTGCCAAACAAAGAAATGACGGTATTCTTAGGCCGGAAGAAATCGTTAAAAATGTGAAGTACCTGAAATAATAACAAATTCAAAACATGGATGAGCAAATGTTGAAATTTTAAATAAATTTGATGAAAATTTAATCCTGATGCTAAATGATCCAATTGAATCAATAGCATTGAATAACGAAGACTATGAAATTTCTGCTATGGTTGCTGTATCTAACACAAAAAATCAAGACATTGAAAAACTTATTGGGACCTCTCTTATTAATGAAGAAGAAAAACAACAGATTTTGAAACTTGGTAAAAAATATTCGGATATCATTAAATGGAAATGAATCCGAAAGACATCCAAAAAACAGCAACAACAGAGGTCATTGTTCACGGCGTATAAATTCCTCTGGGGGTGGAGGAGTTACAATTCTATCCGGAATTGTCAACCGTTGCACCTTCGCATCTTCCCTTTCAAACTGCTGACGCGTCACTTCCATCGTATGAACAAAAGAAGTATACAGGTTATTTGCTTTGTATAGATTCAGTGACATTAAACTCATATGTATCGTATCGTTTCTTTTAATCGAATTGAATTGTCTTTTAAAAATCTAGTTTCGAATCCTCAAAACATAATTCTTTTTGGATGTGAAAATCATCCGTGTGTATTCCATAGTGAATAAATAAATAAATAATTCACCCTATTTTCTATGAACAAGCACGCGAGAAAGAACTCTGAGCTGCAAAAGAAGCAGCCATTTCGTAATAGACGTTCGGTTTGTGCAACCTCAGCTTACTGCGAGGCAGAGAATAAATATGTCAAAGGTGCCTTGATTGTCCCACATTCGGAGAATTTAAATCGTTACATTATTGGAACATATAAAAGTGTTCTGAGATCGTTTTCTGTTCACGTAATGAACCGGCTGCAGCATTTTGAACTTAACAGTGAATGGAAAAGCAATAAGACCGGCTTAATTGTGCGACCAATATTTGGAAAAAATTTCAGGATTTCGACGTTTGGAGAGTGAAAATATTGACAATTTTTACTTCATTTCTATCCAATTTTTCGACTATTATCAGTACGAAAAGCAGCGAGTTCATCAATCATGAGATTTTCTTCCCAGTTTCCGTGATATCCATAATTTTTCTTCAATTATTTGTTTATAGTCTGAAAAATGACCAAGTTTTAGTAAGTGATTGGTCGACGGAATCATGAAAATGCAAGAGAAAAAATAGCATCTTTTCGATTTTCCAAGAATTTACTTATTTACATCATGTGAGATAAGTTCAACCTCTTACCCTAAAATTGTACGGAGGCTTTGATCGAATGTGGATTCATGAGCATTTCTTAAATTGTGTTATTGATATAAAAGTCTCAAACGACGCCACTGGTCGTCGAATATCAGCTTAGACTTGCTAAATTTGAAATCATCCCTGACCCATATTTTGGTTGGAAACCAATGATTTAGATTTTTAATTCTCAGAAAAGCAACTTTCGCCACAATGCTGTCCGAAACGTTGAATAGAGGAAGTAATTATGTTTCATGAAAATAGCCGAAATAGTATATCGATGAATATTCCGTCATTAAGAATTTCACGTCAACAATAATTGGCACAATTAGAGGCAAGATTCATTATTGAATGGTTATTCAGGCAAAAAGTATATTGAACGATCTGATTTCAAGGTTTTTACGTCGATCACATTATAAATTGAATAAAAATTCTTGTTTGAATCAAATTTTCATTTGGTATAATAAGAATATTGCTTCTGAATACTTCATGTTCGATTGCCCGTGACAATTGGCAATTGCACATAAAAATAGTAAAATCATGCAATAAATGAATCTTTATTGATCGTTCTGTTTCGAGATTTTCGAAGACAAAATATAAACTAAACCCTGGACCTTCGAAAATTCTTCTTGTTATCAAGTAAGTAGGTGGAAAAACTAACATTTCGTCTCAAAAATTCGAATTTCGATATGACTTTTAGGCAGAACTATTGAACGGACTTTCCTGAGGAACATGCGGAAATAGGTAACATCTGAGCTTCAATTCAAATGGCCCTTTCAGAAGATACGTCTGGTTTGTGCAACCTCAGGTTTTCGAAAGGCAGAAAATAAATATGTCAAATGTGTGCGGATAATAAGGACTCTCTTATCGTCCTACATTCGGCGAATTCAAATCGATGCATTATTGGAACATATAAAAGTGTTCCGAGATCGTTTTCTGTTCACGTAATGAACCAACTGCAGCATTTTGAACTTTACGGTGAATCGAAAAGCCATAAAACCGGATGGATTGTAGGAACATTATTTATGGAAAAATTCCAGGATTTCAACGGTTGAAGCAGTGCTGCATTTTATCGAGAAAAAGCGGTGAAATGTTGGCATGTTCAGTTTATTTTTCTCCAACTTTATGGAGAATCCATAAATCCACAATTGTCCACCTGTTCACATAACATTTTTACGGATGATATACAGGCTGTGAGTTCAATTCAATTCAATTCATTAATTTCCAAAGACAATTTCATAATTGTATAGGAAAGGTCAAATCCAAATATATAGTTCTATTAATTATACACAGAATTGAAAACAAGATAAGACTACTCAATACATCAAGTATTGGACTACTCGATACACGATTCGAAGAAATAGTGTGCAAATATCCTGATTTTACTCACAATGAATGTTTTTCATTCGTACTTATTACAAGGTGCCATGCAGAGCTCTTCTTTGAGGCATTTTCTTTCGTCAATTATCAAATCATGATACTTATTCTATGTCTTCCGTAGAAAATGCAACGGATTCCAAGCAAGTATAAATTGATTTTGGATATCCATTCATGACATTGTTACAATTGAATACAGTTTTTTCAATGAAGTAGACAAGATGTTCCATACAGCAAATATCTGGGGGTCGAACAACTTCGAAGGAAAGTTAAGCAAAAAGTATAAGAATGCCATCCAAAAAAGGTATCTGTTGGTAGTCTTCTTATGGGTTCAAATTTAAAACAAAGTTCAAACAACTTTTTCCAATAAAGTTTTGATGTCATTTACAATACTCTTTTTTTTTACTTTCTACCTTGTCTGAGGACCCAGGGGGTCGATTCTTGAATAATGTCGTGTTCGGGAATCGAAAAATGTCGACCAACTGAGCAGGGAAGTGTACTTCAGATTAAAACAATAATTTTGTTCTGTGAAGACACACAAATCATCTAAAATTATATTGACATCATATTATTACATTCTCAATTGAGCGAGAACTGTAAAATAATTATTATCTGAAATATAAGCAGGGAAAATGTAAAATAAATAATTATTACCTTCGAAATGATGATGATAATACCCAAGGTAATGAAACCACATACTCGAAACAAACAGATACGTATTTGCAGTTATGGAAGTTCCTATGGTAGTTATCAACTGCAAATTAGTAGTTCTGAGCGTGAGTGCGCCTCTGACCCAAAAAGTTTCATGTGGATGATGCTCACATTCGCTTCGCCCAAATGTGAATATTTACACCGTTGTTAGTTTATATCGAAAGGGTATACTCGTACGTCTAAACTCCAAATCGTTGTTGAAAATTCCGTCGCATAAAAAAAGTAATACCGTCGAATTTACGACAGGATTTTGGGATTTGCGTTATTCGAAATGAAATGGAAGGTTTAGATTCCCAATGCATGAAAACTTGCCATTTAACAGGGATGGATTCGATTTCGTTGTGAAATTTTTCGAATATATTATTGGATCGGATAGCCGCAGAATCACTTTGAACGATTCGTTTTGACTCGTTGATAAGGAATACCAAAAAAAATTAATAACATATAGATAGTTATTTAATCAACTAGTTCATCAATGACAACGATTAATATAAGCAAGATATTTTGACACGTGTTTAGATCGAGCGCAAGACCAATAATCTTCAGTTCTTTGAACGAGAACGAGTTTCAGATTTTCAGTCGACCGCATTATGTAAAGAGTATACATTTTTCATTGAAATATATTACTTTGGTGCTTAAAACGTACATTTGACATGGAGAGAGAACAGATAATACAGGCTATGAAGAGTAGGGAACCCAAAGACTGTTATGGGATGACTCTGTCCCTACTGCAATGCATCACATCTTATATAGAAAATTCCTCATGCAAAATCCTCAACCAAGGCATTTTTTCTGCTGACCTGAAGGTGGTATTGGTCACGCGAATTTCTAAGGAGCAAATGCAGTGAACTGTTCAGATTATAAACCAATTTCTATTTTACCCATCATCTCAAAAATCTTTGAATTAGTATTGTAGTATTAATGAAGTACTGCTTGGCTTTACAAGAAACAAATCAACATGTTCGACGTGTTCGAAGCAATTCTAGAAGCATATAACGAAGAGGTGGTAATGTCATGTGTTGATCTGAGCAAGGCTTTCGACATTGTCTACCTTCTCCTGAAAAAAACTACAGCACTCTGGCGTAGGAGAAAAAACACCGCAAATTCTTGCGTCGTATTTGTCAGATAGGTCTCAAAGCCGTGAGATGGAATGGAAGGTGTCGTCTCTGCTGAGATTGTGGGTAGGTGTTACCCAAGAATCAGTTCTGGGTCGATTTTATTCATTTTGTTTCTGAATGATATTTTCGGTCATATGACGTCAGATAAAATCTTCAGTTTCGCCGACGATACCTCATTTTTAAACAAGTCAAACTCTAGGAAAAAAATATATTAGAAAACAGAAACCACAGAAATGGATGCGCTAAACTGGTTTTCTCCGAATGGTCTGCTAATGAATCCGTCAAAACACAGAAAATAATGTTGAGCAGTAAACTGAGTAACACCCCATCTATCTTGGTTCTGGGTTTCAGTCGGATTTGAGATGAAGAAACCAAATAACCAATCTCTATTATAACTTATCAGCATCAATATTTATGATGAGAAGAATAAGACCCCACTCGTGGGTTATTATAATGATTATTCATTTTTTCATGGACTAGCTGGTTATAGTTTCAGAAGCTGAGAAAGTTACCTGCGTCAACTATGTTCACAACAAACAGGACAAATTTATAAGAAATTGTACCTATCATCGTTATAACACTCGTGAAAAGGACAACTTCTCTAGTCCTTATGCCAGGATAAAGAAAGCCCAACAGAGTACCAATCATATATGCCTCAAACTGTATAATAGGTTTTCAAATCATGTCAAACTGGTTTGGTGTATACGTATTTAATAGGAGAGTGAAGGAGTTATGTTAAAAAAAGACTATATACATTTTTAAAATCAAATGTGGTCTGTGACATTGTACCCATTTTTTGCGAGTATTCAATTTTGAATATGTGCATGACTATTGATTATTATATTCTGTGATGTTTCCACATTCACTCGACAAGCCATATAATTTTGATAGTAATAATTTGTTCATTAATTCTTATATTTTTTGTATTGTTACGAAAATGAGTCGGCCGAGACAGTGACAGGACACTTTTGGTAGGAAAAGTGACAAGAGATATCAGATTTGAAATTAGTGGAGACAATAGTTCGTATTTGTAGTTTGGAGAGTATTAACAGGAGATTTTTGGAGTTGTGTATTGGTTTTCAATTTATAGGGAACCCAAGATTGTAACAGTATCATGTACAAATTAAATGCTAATATAAATTTCTTCGTTTCTATGTTCCAGTAGAAATGTGATATCACTCGCATTGCTTCTGTATACTTTGTGTTGGTTGTCCATGATAATTGCACATTAAAATAACATGAATTGAACATTAAAATGTGTCATTATTCTTCAATTTTCCATTCGTTAAACCCACTTTTTATTTCGAGGTCGGCGGAAAAATTATTAAATTGAAACATCGCTTTGGGATTTGAGTAGGAAAGGTTCAATCCTTAAGTGTTGATAGGGTTCGACTCCCAGATGAGGAATTCGTGGTAAAACTCAATTCTGTTCGTGGGTGAGCACAATAATTTTCGAAAGGATTGTCCTAGAGACTTGAAATTTTTAGCGTGAGTTAGGATCCCAAATACCTCATTTGTCAATCATCGTATAGGGTGTTCCATGCAAAGTTTTGGAGCCATAGTGTGAACAGAACTATAGAAATGTCACTCGGAATCTTTTCTGAAAAATTTTCAGATTATTATTGAGATTGTGCTGTGATTCGGCATTTATATATTGGTATCAATCTCAAGACGCATAAAGAACTTTGAGGTGATAGTCTTTCTGCTAAATGAACGATCGCTCAAAAGCTTCTGCTTTTGAATTCATCATTCTTTCTCACTTTCCTATGTCCTATTCCATATTTCATCTTTATTATAATTTCACACCGTCTAAAAAAAAGAATATTGTGAATAAACGTAGTGTTTTCAAAACTCTAGAAATAGAAAAAAAATGAAAGTTTTTAAAAGCTTTAGATCCACAAGAAAACACACATAAAATTGAGAAAAATGCATGAAACATTCTTTCGATAGTACGGTCCATATATTTTAATGTTTGAATATTTTTTCATGCAAATGTTGAACGCGGTTAATTCAACGTACACATGAGGAACAATACACGCTCCAAGAACGCATTGAAATCTTTAAAATTCACTATAAAACTTTCACCCATTTCGGAGAAATTTTTTTTTATCGCTGTAGACATGTAAAAAAATTGTGTTCCATTTTTGAAAAAAAATTCTCACAGAAATCATAAGAAGATTGTGTTCATTCAGAAAATAGAATTTAATTTGAAAACCGAAAAAAATTAGGATCATTGCAGGTTTTCCGCCAGTTTGTATTTTTTTTGGGGGTTCGTCAACTTTTCTGAATAGATGACCCAACAATACAGAGATTTGACCAAAAACCGTTACCACACTCATGAGAATCTTGCTCAAAAATGACGTTTAACACCCTGTATCTCGATCATGCTCCTAAAACGGGATATATTGTTTATACAACTGCCTTATGGCACAAATGATTCTCCTGATGTCCTCCACACGAATATATATGTTTGTCCAGTTTATGATGAAACACCCTGTATAAGATCTCACTGATGAGTTTCAAGTTAATAAACAAAACGATAAACGAAAGGTCAATTTGTAAAGGTACTGAATAAGTAATGGATGATAGCCCTAATCAAATACACTAACACAAACTTCAATTCATATCAAAAGAAATTGGCACTCCGAGGAAAAACGACCTATGAAACAGTTTCAAGTTTTAGTCGCTGAAATATCGACCACAAAACGTTAGGTTGGTACGTCGAACTGAAATACGGTTTGGTCCATTGCATCCAATTATGTGAAGGAAATTACAATCCCTAGCATGTTCAAGTATTCTGCTTTGCAGTCTTTTTCTCCGGAATAATACGCGAGCTTAATCGACTATCAACGTTCGCCTATATTTCGTACATAAAATATAATCTCAAAATGAAATTCGTTGAATTTATCTTCATTATTTGCTGAAATAGAAAAAACTCGAAATCAGATCGTTGAGTATAAATTATAAATTGATTGTGGAATTTTTGAATGAGAAAAAGCTGTTCAATCATTTTCGTTCATAGGCAATATGATTGACAGGTTTTTCTATTATAATTCTAAATACTCGTAAGTTGCTTGATCGTGCGATCAGAGTAACCCAGAAATACAATATGAATGTTGCAGTTGCACAAAGTCATTAGATAGTCCGTAATGAATTCAATGAGTTGACTAGCAATAATAGGTAGGAAAAGACGTGCTGAACAGTATATTATGCAACGAGCGTATGATGGTAGCTTTTATTCACGAGGTGAAGTTTAGGCTACGAGACGTAGGCGAATGGCCCAAATCACCGAGTGAATAAAAGCCATTATGTGGGTAGTGTACCATACTTTATCCAAAACTACTGAATATATCTTGAAGATTTTAACATCTATTACTTTTCTTTTACGAATGTTGAAAAAGTCAAATTGACACATTAGAAATATTCGGAGAATTTGTCATTGTATAGTTTGTAATGAAAATTGTTTCAATAGATGTAATAAAAGTTTATTTGGCCCTCGATTGACAAGGTATACCCATGTCTGTTAGTTGGTGCACTTTAGAATACTGAAAGAATATCCATTTCAAGAATATAATTTTTTTAATATTGAAGCTAAACATTTGCAGCATATGACAGCAGTGAATAATTACTCATTATTCACCTGTGATTAATAACGAGTAAATTATGCAATAGACGTGGATAAATATAATTATTATCGTTTTACAGCGTCTGTGGTCGCTGAAATACCTTTAAGATTCGAATTTTCGTTGGGAAAACATGATTTATTTTTTTGCGGCTGTTCCATGATAGATAGTATGCTGTCTTTTCACCCCTCTGTAATTTTCGAATTTTGCACCGAAAATGATTTCAAAGACTCGGTTGGACACACTGATGAATTATCCGAGGTTAAAAATGAGTTCAAAATGCTCCGACTTAGTTCGTTTACAAACCGAATTAGTTCAGTAGTTAGTTCCTCTTAAACTTGGTTGTATTAATTTTCAATATCAACGAAATTACGAATCCGATCAATGTCAAACTCGATATTCTGAACCAAGAGAGCTTTGTGCATATTCGTAATGAATTGAGTCAGAATCGAATCATTAGAAGATTTTCAAAAAAATAAACATCCTGGTCAGTACTGTTGGTCTAAACCAAAATATTAATAGCCTTCGAACGAAAGGAGTTGAACACTTGAAATTTTCAGGATAGAAAGGTTGGAAGCCAAAATATCTCATTGGGATTCATTAGCGGAGCATAAGCTTCTAGTAATTTACTGTAATTGAAATATTTTCCTTATGTTATGTTCATCGCTCAATAGAAATACGGTATTTCGATTGAAATTAGTCGTGCTGATTTCTGCAAATCGAACAAGTTTGGAAATATTCAACCTTCACAGAAAAAGTTGAGTGGCGCTCTAAGAAAATAAAAATTTTGTTTCGCTTTTGATATTTCTCACCTGTTCGAACTGAAGCATGACATGAACTCGAGGCCATCATCTCAAAATGTGATAAAAATAGTTCAGGATTGAATTAGGACTGTGGAACACGGTGCGCAAGTCGAATCTTGCGATCTTATCGAAAAACTGATAAAAAAATGATACTGATGATAGAAATGCCAGAATCTGTCTTTAAAGCCAAGGAAACGCTCTCAAAATTCCATTTCGATACAAAACTTCCCTAAGCTCTTAGTTTCAAGTTTGCATTTAATATCTATTTACTAAACCGATTGTTCAGTTTCACGCTTTATGATATACTCGATTGTTGAAACTCCAACAACTCGTCAAGATTCTAACCACTTATTAATTAGGATTCTGAGCGTAAATTACCGAACCATAAATGATTATTGAATATCAGCTGTCAGCGAAGTAACAAGTTAGGTCTAGACTCTAGAGTGAAATATAAGCAGTCGCACATGTTCTGTAAATTTGTTACATTTGGCATGTGTGTGAAGTTGGCCCAGCACTTTTTGATTTTCGAAAAAAATTTTGTTGTGCTCAATTGTGTTAGGTTTGTGCTGCTTTTTGCCGATAATTTTTTTCTTAATTCCAAGTGGTTTTCGAAATATTTCCAAAACCGAAAAAATAAGCCAGCTTTTCGAAAAATGGGATTTAAATGATTGATAAAAATTGTGCTACACATGTACTGAGTTGTGCCGTTCTAATTTTCTCGAAAGTCCCTCTCATTTCCTGAAAAATCGAAATCTAAGAAAAAAGATAGCCCAGCACTTTTTTTTTCTCTCAAAAACGAATGAAAAAAATTGTGCTACATTTGTGCTGCTTTGTGCCGTAAATATTTTCACGAAAATCATTCGCGTTTTCTTACAAACTACGAGAATAAAAAAAAAGTCATCCCCGCACTTTTGTTTTTTTTTCAAAGTAAACATGCTCAAAGCATTGTGCTAATCTTAGGCAAAATTGTGCCGTAGTTATTTTCACAAATTTCAAGCCAATTCACCCGAAAAAAATAAAGAAATTAGAAAAAAGTTAGCCCAGCACTTTCATTTTTTTTTTCGAAATTTTTTTTGTACGATTGTACTCTATTTGTGCTGACTTGTGCCAGTCAAATTTTGAGAAAAATCCTCAGTTTCCTTTTTATATGGGGGAAAATAAGAATTCAGTAGGGTGGACGAAACACCAGTACACCTGGCAACAGTGTGTGTGAAGTTGGCCCAGCACTTTTTGATTTTCAAAAAAAAATTATTATGCTGAATTGTGCTAGGTTTGTGCTGCTTTGTGCTGCTTAAATTTTTTTTTTAATTCAATCGGTTTTTGAGATATTCAACGAAATGTTTTGTACGAACCTACCGAGCGCATTATCCGTTATCTACATGAAATTTTGTTTTTGTTGTTGTTCATTAAAATTCATTTTTTTATCATTTCTTGTTATTTTGGAGATAATTCAATATTTCGAAGATTTTCAGGGAGATAATTGAGTTTTTTATAATTTCATGGAAATAAAAATAATATTCTTATGTGAAAGTTGAACTATATATGTATACTTATGTATACTAATACAGGTGTGGTAACAATGTTTCATTTTCCTTCAGGTTTTTGAATACATAAAAGTGAAGAAACAATTTTTCCTCCAAGAAAATTATGCGACCATAAATTTCATCTAAGAGGCGAGAATAAATTCAACGATATCTCGTCGACTTTGCTGTATCAATAGTCAATTAAATTTCATCATCAAGTCATTCAAATCTTCTGAGCTTATTTTTATCGACAATTTTGTCATGAGTTTAACCCCTTCGAATAATCAAGGCAACAGAGTGATTTCAGACGTCTATCGAAATTCCACAGTTTTCACGAATTGCAAATTCGTCAATATTATTTTTCCATGTATACCGATTTTCCTACAGTAGATTGATTTATTCAATTTCCAACATTCGACGGAAAAATTCGAAGTGTTTTCTGAATATTGAATATTCACACTAGTCACGACATATACAGCACATTTTTTCACATTTTCAGGAGAGAAAAAATATAATTTCTGAAATAATTTTCTTGTCAACTTGAATATTCTTACAACTCAGAGGAATTTTCGAGAAAATTTAAGAGCCCCAACTCAGTACCAACTTAATACATTTATAGTATAATCCATTTCAACCGTTGGAAACCAATTTCTCGCAAAATGCTAGGCTTATTCGTACTTAACATTTTGTTGAATATCCCAAAAACCGAATGAAATAAAAGAATAATTTAAGCAGCACAAATCAGGACAAACCTAGCACCATTCAGCACAATAAAATTTTTTTCGAAAATCAAAAAGTGCTAGGCCAACTTCACACACACTGTTGCCAGGTATAATGGTTTTTCCTCCACCCTACTGATTTTTCTTATTTTCCCCCATATAAGAAGAAAACTGACGATTTTTTTGAAAATTTGACCAGCACAAGTTAGCACAAATAGAGTAAAATCATAAAAAAAAATTTTCGTCGAAAAAAAATGAAAGTGCTGGGCTAACTTTTTTCTAATTTCTTAATTTTTTGGGTGAATTAGCTTGATATTTGTGAAAATAACTACGGCACAACTTTGCCTACGATTAGCACAATGCTTTGAGCATGTTTCCTTTGAAAAAAAAACAAAAGTGCTGGGATGACTTTTTTTTATTTTCGTAGTTTGTAGGAAAACGCGAATGATTTTCTTGAAAATATTCACGGCACAAAGCAGCACAAATGTAACATTCGTTTTTGAGAGAAAAAAACGACAGTGCTGGGCTATCTTTTTTCTTAGATTTCGATTTTTCAGGAAATGAGAGGGACTTTCGAGAAAATTCGAACGGCATAACTCAGTACATGTGTAGCACAATTTCATATCAATCATTTTAATCCCATTTTTCGAAAAGTGCTGGGCTGGCTCATTTTTTCGGTTTTGGAAATATTTCGAAAACCACTTGGAATTAAGAAAAAAATTATCGGCACAAAGCAGCACAGACCTAACACAATTCAGCACAACAAAATTTTTTTCGAAAATCAAAAAGTGCTGGGCCAACTTCACACACATTATATTGGCTTTTATTCATTGTACTCGTATCATAATAGGGTAGAGGTTGATAATCGATGGCCATCAGTAAACTTTTTTCATCATGGAAGTTCTGACGACTATGCCAAAAAAGAGATGAAATTGCATGGATGAATACAATTTCTAATTGTTAGGATTCTGATATTATTGAGTACAAAGTAGTCCATTGGAATTTGGCATAGATAGACTGCGTGTATTGAAATTTTCGGTTATGTTGTCTAATTTCTTGTCAGATCGATACGCAATGTTGTCAATAGCAAGAAAGAGCATCGTGTATTTTTCACAATGTCAATCTACATCTGAAAATTGACAAACTGATAACGTATTTCAGACAGTTCTAAATACATAACGAAAAAAAATTGAAATTTTACATCACAGATTTTCTACTTGAATTGAATAAAAATACTCGTGACATTGGTTGAACAATGAAAAATAATGGTATTGTGTTTATTCGAAAATTATCGTTCTTATCAGTCAATAGTCAATAATTCCATGGTTCTGATTATGAGACCCTCTTGGAATCTTGCAAGAACATTCGGTCTTGATTCACAAAATAAATTTCACTCGATTCGGATATCCTGTTATGAAGAAATAAAGATATTCTTCTTCTCACTATTCTAATTGACTTCTCTATGGTTTTGTTGACACTATGGCCACAATATTTTGCTCCAACATTCAGTATTTCAAACTTCATTTCAAAAATATTACTAAAATCGGATATTTCTTTATGGAAATAATATGAAGTTTCTTTTTTTCAATGTTCCAATTGAATTTTTTATTGTTCTGCGTATACTATGACTACAATATTCAGCATGAGTCTTATAATGAGCATTTTGCATGTGACATTTCTATTAGTTTGGCTTAGTCTTGTCTGAGATACTCAGGAACAAATTTTGAATGGCCATATTTTATGGACCGCCCTGTACAAATTGGCTCGATTACGAACTCAACCAACGCAGTTTTGAACCGAACTCACCGTGAAAATCTCAACAATTGTTCAAGACGATCTAGCTCTCGTTTAAGTAGATCGAGCGCTCAAAAACGGCGCCTTTCACGAATAAAAATAACAAAAAAACTCTTCACAAGTTTGTCGGAGAACTAAAAAATCTCAGAGGCTTACCACTTTTTCAGCCCGTTTTTGAGGAAAACTCCAACACACCGTGTCTCGGAAACAGTCCATTTCTCAGTCTATTCATATTTTTTGTGTTATTGAGATACACTTGGTATAATTTGATAATATGAAGACAGAAATGATATTCGATAGTTGACAAAACTGACTTTCAAGTTTGACAAATCACGTACAGGCTCGCGCTTTCGTGATAACCGTTTAAACCTGTAACTAACGAAAAAAACTGAAATGAAAAGAATTAAATCAAGTACTTTCGACTTTATTATTATTGCTTTCACAGTAAATAAATTTAATAATTTGCTAACATGTTAACAGAAATGAAATACTATATCTGACAAAACCACCAAACCAGTGTCATATAAGGTTACTGCTTCAGTCCTAGATATAAGTGAGGCCATGACTAGTGGATATTAAAATTTCACCATTCTGATAATTATTCATTACGATCATGATAAGTCGGCGTCGTTTCACCGTATAATGCTCGATATCTACTTACTTCCATCTGTTAACATTCAATCTGTCACATGTGACATTATGACTGTCAAACATGGCGCACATTGAAAATCTTGCATTTTCATGGAAAAACTACTTTTATTAACAATGATGTTGATGTTAGGAATACCAGAACCAATCACGGTAGACAAGGAAACTCCCTATAAATTTCATTTCAATCAAAGTAGTCCTGAAGCTCTCAGTTTCATTCTATATTTCGAAAACTGATTGTTTAGTACCACGCTTTATGACATTATTCCATTGTTGAAACTCCAACAATCCGTCAAGATCCAAACAACTTCTCAATTATGACTCTGAGTGTAAATTACCGAACCATAAATGATTATTGAATATCAGCTGCCAGCGGAGTAAGAAGTTAGGTCTAGAGTGAGCCATTAGTAGACGCACATGTTCTGTAAATTTGACATCTTGACATGTTCGTTACGTATTACTCTGCTGAAATTCATCTCCAGCAGTGCCGAGTTCAAAGATATCAGCATATAAGGGATATTCGTCGTTATTATCGCCCCCTTGTTAATGGATCGACCTTCGAAGTTAGGGCTTAATGATGTTGGGTTTTAGTTTGGACCAGATGCCGCGACAAACTTGTTACAGCAACAGAGTTATTATGTTTCGTTAATTATGTCACTGCTGGCAACTTTCCATTGCATTGATTATGAGATGTGCGAATAGAACTAACATGCCTGCATTGAACTACCCACAAGGTAAAGTACCATAGCTCCCCTTATCAACACTCAATTTGTTGAATATAACATGAAAAATTTTGATGTGAGAATATTCACTACTCTATAATGAAGATATAAATAAGATGTTATATTAGGAAAAGGATTCGAGGAAAATGCGGAGACATCCTATTTCTTAGTTTGACTTGGTCGACCTACGGTAACATCTGCAAGGTAAAACCATTATTTTGCTCTAATCGATGTGATATCTCCAAAGTCTAAACAAGTATTTTTCATCAGTGAACCTAACCAGTGATATCGATTGAAATATATTCTGGGAGGAATCTGCATTTCTAAAAAACTTTATAGTTTTTCACTCCCAGTCTGTGAAACGTGATGTTATGATAATAAAAGTGGCAGCTAGATGCTAGAAGAACTTTAACTCAATGCTTTGGCAAAAAGAAAAAGGAGTAGGGAAACTCTTTACCCAAAACTTCGAAGTGAATACTGCCAAATGGTATACAGATGATTAAGAAGCTAACATTGGGCAGGCGCTAGAGTATATGGGCCTAGGATCAAGCGTACACTATCGTTCGAGTGTTTTTTGGGCAGAAGTGCTTGCAATCGAAAGATTCATAGACAGAAACCTAAAAAACTATCAAGGGGTGTGACATAGTGATCTATGCTGCTGTTGTAACTCTGAATTCCCATGTAAACGAGTTGTAGCTAATAGAGGTGCCGAAGGAAACTTCACAAAGTAGGCACCCTGGTCACTGAGGATTCGAAGGAAATAAAAGAGCTAACATACTGGTCAGAAGAAGATCACAAACGTCACCTACAGGCCAAGAACACTTTCGAGGTAAAGGGTATAATGCACCTATATGGAAGGATTTTTTAACAGGATATCTTCGTCTCAAAGCATATGATAAGCAATGAATAACAGAAACTGACGCGTGTAAGTTCAGTGTGCAAGAGAATAAAACATCGCAGGCCGTTGTTAAAAATGTCAAATGTCAATGTATTAAAGAAAAAACGAGGATCTAGCCGCCTTGAAGCCCTCTTGATACTGGCGTTTTTTTACTATAGCGCAGTTTCGGAAAAAGCTGTGATGTGAGGTAAAATAAACTCAAGATAGTAGTAGAATTCAACTTGCTGAAGAATCTACATACAAGGTATATTGGTCATTATCATCCGCTTGTTGGTGGATCGACCTTCGTTAGGATTCAATGATGTTGGATTTTAATCTGTACTATTTGTCTCAATAACAGCTTTATTATGCTTAGTTGATTATGTCACTGCTGGCAACATTTCATTGCATTGATCATGGGTTGCATGGATATAACCAAGATGTCTGAAAATTTTGAAAATTTACTAACTCTTGATATATTCTTAGGAGTAGAAGCTTTTAAATAAATTCAAATTTTTGCTTACTATAGTTCTGTCCAAGTATCTGCGAGTTTCGAACTTTGGTATGGAAGTGGTATCTAACGATTCGGCTAGACTAATGAAAAAGAATATCTAGATCAGTTGGGTTCGTTAATTGCAAATTGATGAAGAAAAAATTTTGGGTACATCTATACTGGGAATTGAGTACGAGCAAACACTCCCTTCACCAGACCCGTGCCCTCAAATTGGGAATTAACCATTCTAATTAGGGTGGAGGGAAACACTCATATTGGATCAACACAGTTGAAAACCAACATAAAGACTGATTGCATCTTCTCTATCGTTATCAAAAAATGAGTTGAGGCCGATTACTGGGCTCACAGGTTATTGCTTCGTGAGATATCACCTCTACAAGATCGATAGGAAAAACTCCGATATCTGTTGATTATGTGGATCGGCCACATAAACCACCGAGCATATATGCAATGCAATGTCTCCTAGGAGTAAATTCAACTTTGCGAAAGAGGTAACATCCCTGAGCAAAATATATTTATTATTACTAGGCTATCGACATCAAGTTTTTTCCAATACGTTCCTAAATTTTTCGTTTTTTAGATTACAAGTATTTTGGTGAAGATCTAAGCCGCCAGGTATTCCATACTAAGATGCGTTATTTCAAATTTGTGGTAAGGAATGTCAAATGTATGATCAAAATCCAAGATAATTATCTACCACCGCCTGTTTTGTCAGCACTACCCGTTGGCAATTCATCTTGATAATGGCAGCTTCTCATTCAGCAGCGGTTTAGAGGAAACCTTCAGGTTGCCTATCATACTGCTTAAAGATACTTCCAAAGATCTGAAGTAGATCACTACAATATTTGCAGTTGATCATTCATTTCGTCAGAAAATTAGCATCCGAATCTTTCGAATATATCACTTTTTAACGGGATGGCGAATCCTTTCTCTCTCTATCTGATGCACAATTATCGTATATTTTCGAAGTTAATTTCCATACTAGTAGGTATAAGTAGAACCTGGATCAGTGTGCATCTTTTAAATTTGGACACATATGGAAAAAAATTAAAAGAAGGAAATTAATAAATTTGGAACATCCAATACCTTGTTGACGTGAATGATTGAAATTTTATATCACAAATTTCTTAAATTTTCTCCTCCACTATTTATTCACTGGAAATTGTAAAAGCAACTTCATTATTCTGTAAACCTTCCAGCCTCTTACTGCAACGTTTGTAATACATTTTTCTTCAATTTTATTAGAGGATATATCCGTAAAATTTTTGTATTAAATTTTCAAAAAGCCTGTAAAAATTCAATCATTATAAGAGGAAATGATTATCATGAGAAATTCAAAGCATTCATTCGACGACAGACAGATATACTACAAATCTCTCAGATGAATTTTAACGAGAAAAAGAGAGACCAATATCTTAATAATATGAAAATATTGGAGATGCTCAGTGAAAAGATTCAGGGATAAGACGAAAATCAATCGTATCAGAGCTTCAACATTTCAATTTCCTGCCTTCGAACTTAATAAGACTCCATATCTGTCTTCCGTTTCATATGTATCAGTGGAAGTGCTGAAAGGAATGACGTTTCGGATTTATCCTAGTTTTGTTGTACTTACAACTGAAGCGTGGGTGGTTATTCGAGTTTCCTTATAATTGAGTTTATGCGATGTAATATTTCTGCAAGCTATTTGCTATATGAACTAGAGCGCTGTCGGTTGTTGGTTATGAGCACAAAATTATTTGAAATAGTTGTTGTGGTCGAATCTATTGTTCTAGCTTCATTTGACTTTTTTACAGAAGTGTGAGAAGTTCACGAGATGTCATATTTCTGAAAGGACTTTCCTATCAGAGCGCTGTAGGGTGGTAATTTTAAACTGCAATTTGTTTGAAAGAGTTTGGTTAATATCTAAAATAATATCCCAGTTACATTTCATTTTTTGAGGAAGCGTTTGATATTATTAGGACTCCTCATTGAGTGTGGGTATAAGTGAATTTATATAAATTCTGCCACTTTTTTCCCATAAAGGGTTGACAATGCTGGCCGACAAGTTGAAAGAAGAAGAAAACGTGATGGAAAAAGTTCAAATATCATTTAACTGAATGTTCCAATATCAAGAATCTCATTTCAACAGGTGAGTCGATTTGATCAAAAATATTATTCTTGTTTTGTTCTTCCTGAGCAATTATGTACTGTTGGTCTTGAGTTTGGGAAGAAATCAATTAATTAAGCTGTGTTGAATATATACTATTAGTTATATGAGGAATGTTGAGCCGCAAAGTGTAATTATATATATTTCTCGATAAGTTTATCTGTGAGTGGCCAAGGTATCACATGCTAATTGTTTCACTTCATACAGTATCATCGCATAAAATGGAATTGAGTATTAAGCAAGTATAAGAGAAATCTCATTAATAATGCAAACTCAAATGATATAACCTATCGTTCTGAAATTAATACCAAAATTAACAGATTGTGGTCCACGTCATAAAACAATAGTGAAATGTCAGAATTGACGTTTCCCTAACATCGTTATCTCCCAATTGCCGAATAGTAAACCTGCTTCTTATACGTGCTTGCCTAAGTTGATTGAGATTTCATATGTGAAATCGAAAAGTGCACAAAGAATTCAATATTTTCCCCTCCAACTAGGTTACATTCAGATACATATCAGGACATGAATTAGACATCCATAAGATATTCTAATAACGTCCTATTTGTGTAGCGATTAGTAAAAACGAACTTCTCAAAGACGTTCTTTGGACGCTTCAGGACTTCATGGAACGTTGTTGAGATGTCGCGAAAAGTGTATGCTTTCAGTGGCGGCTTGTCCTATGAGGCAGGTGAGGCAGTGCCTCACCAAATAAATTACGGAAATCACAAATAATATCCAGTCTTTTAAATCACGTGTTAATAGACTGAATCTGTCCCTCCTCCTCCGACACCCACGGTACACTAGTACTTAGGCCTGAGCCTTCGTGGTCTGTCTCAGATAAAAAAAAGCGAATTAATCCAATATTTTATTAATCAATTTCATCATCCCATTATGTTCTTCAGTCTCAATTTTTTGTACGATACTGCACTCGTCTTCCATAATATCCGAGCTCAATCTCAAGCCAGGTACAGCTACAGACAACATTACACGTTACTGACGTAACGATGAATGCACAAAAATCGGAGTGTAACGTTACATGTTACAGGCGTTAAGGTCCGATTTTTGTACATTCATCTCACTTCCTCTTCAAGGCGTAAACGGTGAGGTCAGGCTTGCCTCACGCGCTCCTTGTCTAGCGCGTTATTCACATCGACGTGACGAGATCATGAACCTCCCCTTAGTTTATCTATTGCGGCTTCTAAGGCGAATTTGAGGCTAGCCTCAGTAACAACTTTTAGAACATTTAAAGCGTTTTATCTCAGAAACGGTGCCTCGTAGGAAAAAAAGTATTGATACATTTTTTGAAGATAATTTTAACATCTACATTTTTGTCTGAATTACTTTTTCGAACTTTGAACTTGAATAAATTTTTGTCCATCCACGGGAATGATTGGGAACTTTTATATATTATTTATTATTATGTTTTGAACAATTTTACCGATTTTCAGCTTGTTGGGATTTTATGTAACTTCACCCAAATTTTTGGTCTGGATTGACCGGACTATCTACCTTGATCCGTGATCGTTTCGTTTCGTTTCATCGACAAACTGCACATATTCGGGTTAATCGTGAAGCGGAAGATAGTGAAATTTCACTCTCTGGTTTGGGTTTTTTGGGTTTGTGCAGTACCCGTGATATTGCAGAGTTTTCAATAAAACAGAAACAGTTTTTGAGTCATTCCTATGAGCATAAAATATGTACAATTGAAGAATTTATACAACCTATTCCAAATCTTGACTATCGGTGCGGTAGGAATCGAATCGGAGGTTTCAAAATGAGAGATTGCCTTGCTGCTGGGTTGGAGACTTAATTCCAAGTAGAATGACAATTTCTCAACTCAAGAATCTTATCAATTATATTTACTAATACAACTATTCAGTATATGATAAATACTATCGCATAAAATGCAAATCACAATGAAGCGAGTATCAGAGACATTTCATTTAATAATGCGAACCGCTCGTTTCGGAATGACTACATTCTACCGAAATTGACAGTTTGCAGCGCACAACTACCATAAAACAATAGTGCAACGTCAGAATTGACGTATCCGTAGCACCTAGTCCCAAAATATGCCGAATATTAATCCTGCCTGTTCTACGTGCTCGCTTTAGTTGATTATAATTACACAGTTTCACTTAAAGGGAAATACAGCCAAACTGACGGGTAGGTTCATTATTCAGTGAATACAGTCAGATATTCGGTTAGGTTGACATTACCACGTATCACAAGAAAGATAGGATTAAATTGGATGTTTGAGATGAATCGAATTTATTGTCACGTTCGCTGCGGGGTGTAAGTAATTAAATGGTTAATATATGCATTATTGTGAGTAGGCAGCTTGGGGATGTGACAATGAGACGGCTCAGTGTTAAAGGTGAGCCAAAAAATGTTTCCTTAACAGCATGCCTAAAAAGTAACGTAAGTCGTCAACAATTCTTGTGCGTACATAAAATCAGTTGAAGAAATCCTCAAATCTGTCGATTTTCAATTTCAGCAGCAGTTTATCCTATGCTTTTTTCAATTCGATAATTCTCATCCTGTACGCCAAGCACCCTTCTACATTAATTTTTCAAATGGGAATATATAGATGGTGATACGTACATCAAGTGAAAGGTAATTTGATTACCTATTCAGCTATGTAGGTAAGAGTAAATTGGTTTAAAGGTTGCTATACAGCTTTGCCCAAATGTCTGTTATTTTCGAATTTTGAACCGAAAAAGGTCTCAAACAATAGGGATTGACTACTGATAACGAATCCGTGGTAAAATTCAATTCTGTCCGTGGCGCAGTCTAGCCGTCCAGCCGTTCAGCTATGAGCACGATAACTTTCGAAGGGGTTGTTCTCAAGACTTGAGATTTTCAGAGCGAATACGGTTTTCAAATGCCGCGGTTGAGTTCGTTAACCAGCCAAATCGTACTGGGTGTTCCGTAAAATATGGCCATTCAGAATTTTTGTTCCTCAATATTTCAGACAAAACGATACCAATCGAAAGAAAAGCTTGCTGACATATGCAAGATACTTCAATATGCGTCATGCAAAATTTTGTGACCAAAGTGTTAACAGAACCATAAAAACTTCAATTGGAATATTGAAAAAAAGAATTCTTTTATTTCCATTACAAGACATCTGATTCGACTGAAATTCATTTTGTGAATGAAGACTGATATAATGCATTTTCATACAAAATTTTATGAGGATCGCATCATCTGAATATAGAATTAATTTTTTATAATTATTGATTTTTTACATATTTCATTTTTTGATTACCACAATTTCATTCCTATAGTGCGGGGATTTTGCATTCATATTCTTAACATAAATCCCAATTTTCATACAAAATTTGACGTAATAGAATTTTTGCTCCGCCAATGAAGTTCCGCTCGGAAGCACCTGCTCAGGGCTTTCCTTAAATTTTTCGAATTTGAATTTTTGAGAATAATTCACAATTAGTTGTGATTAGAGAGCACTGTAATCAGGCCATTATTCTTTCACTTATTTTTACTAAGGGAAATTCACATTCTTTTTTGAAATGGCAATATATCATACATACCAAATGAAATGGATAGATCATCAAATAACCCCCCAGATTTTTTTTCCTAGTTTTCTCATAGGTTAGCGGTATCAAATCCTCACTCTAGTTGCGCATATAGAGAAAGAGTTTATCTATGGTTGAAGCTGTTGAACTCCAAAATGATGCCAAGGAAAAGGGGTCTGTCAAGATAAACCGGTTTTCAATACTCTTCAACTGACCACGTGAACGAAAAAAATAGAAAGTGAACCACGAAAGTAACGAAACTATTTTGCAGAATCAGAAAAAAAATACAGTTCGGTTTAATATAAAACGAACTTCAATTCACTTCAGTCAGGAGATTCACTTTTGGTTGTACAAATTTATTCAATTTGGACCAAATAAACAATCAGTAGATAGAAACAGCTTAACGTCCGCACTTCTCGAACCTTCAAACAACTTAATATTTTTACCTTTTTGGAATTGAATTCAATCGTTTCTTGAGAATAATGTTTCTTCGTCCTCTTTTCGAACATTCAGTATTTCTCTCACCTGTAAAGAAAAAATCATATTAATGACAAGAAAATTACATGACGTTCAAATTTGACGTTTTCTTTCGATATAAGAAATATTTTTTAGTGCTAGTTTAATTTTTTTTTTAAATGTGAATGATCTGACATGAAAGTACTCAGTATTAGCCAGTTTTCTATAAATTATGAGGCCTTTTGCTGTACGTTTCGTAGCACTCTTCAGTACTCTTCGGTACTCGAATCACAATTTCTAGAAACTCGACAAAGCTCGGTGTATCCCGTATTGCATTTTTCGTTTTTTTTTGTAATGTTCAGGTTTAGTCTTTGTTCAACATGTTGTTATCGGCTGAATATATCAAATTTTCATTCCTCTTTGTATGTCGTAAGTGTGCAAAATACGTCTTATTTCATTTTTGTTCTTGCAATAATTCTATCATGATAAAAATTTACTTCATTATTAAAATCGGTTTCCTTTCAGATGTCCATTTTTTTCTAATTAGTGTATGCTATTGTTAAAAAGAAAGATTTATGAAAATTATTGATTGGCTATAGATATAAAAAGAGCAAAAAAGAATCCATTCACCGCATTCGCTTCACTGAATATTAATGATCAAAATTAAACAAAACCCAACATAATAGGGCGGCGCGCTTCGCTTGGATGAACAGTAGGTTGAAAAATCAGAATGAGAAAACTTTTTATTGAGTTCGAAAGCTCTCGCGAATTCGTTAATTAATGGACTTCGCTTCGAATCGGGTTAGTTGATTTGGGAATTCAGCGATGAAGAAATGACCATGTCAAAGGGGAAATGAGTCACTACGAATTTGAAAGTTATCCTAGAACGCTGATCTTTATCAACGTATCTATTCAGTTTTTGACATACGAATGTTTGAGTTGACTCTCAATCTGCTCGAGCATACTTCTGGCGTTTATTTATTGGTGAATGGTGGATCCTTTTTCAGGTGGAATACGTGAAATCGATTCGCTTTCATTGATTCACAAGAGGCTTTCCTCTAATGTCTTGAGTGTCTTTTTCGTGAAATTGGCTTTCGTTGAGGCGGTTCAAATATCTTCATGTCAATCAGAAGTCTTCGATGAAATTGCTTTTAACTCCTTTTTCTCAATTAATTCTAATATAAGAACAAAAAAAGCTTTGTTATTTATAGATTTTGAGTATTTTTCGAAATTGAGGCATCGACTCTTTCTGGTATGCTAATTTTTATTATTTAATGAGGATACATCCCAAACAGGAATAAGTTCAAAGAATCACTTTGATAAACTAGCAGCAGCGATTTCGGAATAGTCTAAAAATGATCAAGCCGATTCTTGAAGGCGTTAACTGACGGGGCACAGACAACTTCACACGGAAGGGCGTTCCACTCACGGAATACCCGATTTGAGAAATAATGCTCACGAACGATAGAACTAAAATTTTACCGGTAGAGCTTAAGATGACAACCACGACGGCCCACCCGATCCCGCACAAGTAGTCCACTCATATCACAATCAAAAAGCCCATTGAGGGCGCGATATATCACGATGAGATCACGGTCCGAAAAATATGGTAGACCCGAGGGTAGACCAAACAAACAATCTGAGTTTCTCCTCGTACGTTGGGCGAATGATACCGAATGGAATCCTGGTTGCCTTTCGCTGGACCGACTCCTAGGTTTCACGATCTCGAGCTAGCACTGGCGCCCATACAGGACCAGCATAGTCCTATACTGGTCGAATATAGGTGGTGTAGAGCAATTTGCAGGTCACAACTGAGCAACGAAGAAATGACAGCTTGATGACGTAGATGAGTTTGTAAGCTCTGCTAGGTACACTATTAATGTGTTAAGACCAACTAAGGTCGTCAAAGACCACCACAATTAGATCATTTTGTGAACTCGTAACACGAATCAAGTGCCCGCTGAAGAAGTATTCTTGCCTGGGATTTCATGAGGAATGAATAAGTGAACAGAAAGAAACTTTGGCATTGTCTTTGGGAATTGAATATTCCAGATGATATTTCAATGTGACAGATCAGGTAAAAGGAGGAACGAAGGAAATGTTTTCCAATGAAAAAAAGGTTTTGCTAGGGTTTCTATTCTGAGCTTTTGAACAACGCTTATAAATTTATATTTTTTCAAAATAAAAAAAATATTCCATGCTTTTTTGAATTGAATATTTCTCATCTCCTACGTCCCTCACTTGTGAGAGATTTGCAACAAAAGACGTCATATAACACACATGGTAGAAAAGTTGAAGGTTATACTTCAATTTAACATTTCTTGATTTCACGGAATATTTCGAGTTTTTTCTCCATAACGAATAATATTCAGGCATTTGCTAGAAGATAAGAGAGTTTGTCTGGAGAAAAAACTCTTATTGCAGGCATGCTAAGGTAATGAACATCACGATTCTGAAGTTAACAAAATCGGTCCTATTTTTCCGAAGGTTTTCCAGTCAAAAATACCTCTTTTAGTGTACTTTCGAATGACATATCAACTTTAGTGCTGGATCCTCATCCTCCATATAATATCATGACTAACATTATAACAACGAAACGACTAAGAATTCCAAACTTAAATTCGCACTATTTTGGAATTCTTCGTGTCAAATTCAAATGAAAATTTTCAAGTCATCTTCCACCAAAGTAACAACGAAAAAATTCAAGAACAGCACTGAGCAGGAGCTTTTGAGGGCTCGTTCATTCGTGGGGCAATAAGACTATTACCTCAAAAGGTTATATGGAACTTGAGATTGATACCAAATATATAAATGCAGAATCTCAGCACAATCGGAATTAAATTATGGAATTTATTCAGAAAATAAATGTGTAAGAAATTTTAATTAAAATAATTTAGTTCTATGGTTCTGAGGATGCAATCCTCTTGAAATTTTGCATGAACATTCATTATATCAGTTCTCCTTTCACTTGAATCAGATTTTTTGTAATGTAGATACAAATATTCTTCTTTTCAATATTTCAATTCAGTTTTCTATGGTTCTGTTAACACTATGGCTACAAAATTTTGCACGAAAATTCATTATATCAGTTTTCATTTATAGAAGGATTTTCACTCTAATCGGATACCCTATTATGGAAATATAAAGATTCTTATTTTCAATATTCCAATTATATTTTCAATGTTTCTCATTACAATATCACCACGAAATTTTAGACGAAAATTCAGTATATTGATCTCCATTCACAAAATTAATCTCACTCGTATCGGAAATCTTTTTATGGAAATATGATGTTTCTTCTTTATAATATTGACATTGAATTTTCAAAGGTTCTGTTGACACTGAAGCCACAAAATTTTGCATGAGGCTTGTTATAAGTAATTTCCATTGCTCCATTATTTGACTTGAAATCTTTAACATAGCATTATTTACAAATTCCACAAAAATTTGATTTAGTAGCATCTATTTTTTGGGGAAAGATGCCTACAGGTATGGATAGTTAGGTGCCCTTCATACTGCGTGAACCAAAAACCCAACTAACTACAATGAAATTTTTTATACTCAAAACAGAAAATTTTTCTACGAAACATGGGTCGAATTAACAATATTGTGCATTGCTAAAGGGTTTTTCAATTGGCGCGGGTAGATTTTGGCGGCCCGTGGCGGCCATTTTGTTTTGGTGACAATTGTCAAATATTTTGCTTATTATTCAGTTGCTTATGCCAAATCACCATGGCAGGTTACACGATTGAACAAAGCGTACAAATGATAAAACTTTATTATCAAAATGAGTTTTCGTTAGTGCAAACGTTGCGTGCATTGCGCCCATTTTACGGTAGACGTGGTGGCCCTTCACAGTCGACTCTTCAGCGTTTGGTGGCAAAATTTGAAACAACCGGTTCGTTAATCGATCAACCCACACCTGTACGTTCAAGAAACGCAAGATCAGCCGAGAACATCGCGGCGGTTCGTCAAAGTGTATAGCAGAACCCGAGGCAGTCGATTCCTCGCCGTGCACAAGAACTCGGCCTTTCGCAAACTTCAACTTGGCGAGTTTTGCGACAGGACTTAGGGTTACACCCGTATAAGATTCAACAGACCCAGGGGCTTGAAGTTCATGACCATAGACAACGTCGTTTGTTCGCTGCCTGGGCATCGAATCGTTTGGAAGAGGATCCCAATTTCGGGCGAAAAATCATCTTTAGCGACAAGGCGCATTTTTGGATGAATGGCTTTGTTAACAAACAAAATTGCCGGATATGGCACAACACAAACTTACACGAGGTTCACCAAGTGGTAATGCATCCTCAAAAAGTTACGGTTTGGTGTGGATTTTGGGCCGGCGGCGTCATTGTATTTTTCCGAAAACGACGTTGGTGAGGCGGTCACTGTCAACGGCGAGCGCTACAGAACGATGATAATCAATTTTTTATGGCCCACATTGAACCATATGGACCTAGACGACATGTGTTTCCAGCAGGATGACGCTACGTGCCATACCGCGGACGCCACGATTGACATTCTGCATGAGCGATTTAAGACTAAGGTTATCTCTCGCAGGGGTGATGTGAATTGGCCACCAAGGTCATGCGATTTAACCCCGCTAGACTTTTTCTTGTGGGGTTTTTTGAAGTTGCAGGTCTATGCAAATAAACCACAATCCACCGATGCCCTGAAGGCGAACATAACACATGCCATCACTCAAATTCAGGCGGATCTATGCGTAAGAGTAATTGAAAATTGGACCACTCGGATTCGTGCCACTGTGAGAAGCCGAGGCGGGCATTTGAATGATGTCATACCTAATGGCATATATGGGCCTTTTAATAAATTAAAAAAATTGTTGATACCTCATACGCAGTTGTTTAATTTCGTTTCAAAATCTACCCGCCCCTATTGAAAAACCCTCTATTAAGTTTTTCAACCTGATACTTTCATCATGAGATAATTTCAACATAACATAAAAAAGCCAAGTTGAATTTCGACAGCACGTATTAACAAAAAGTTCTATATATTAACATGAAGCATTATTCAACACAATCATCATGAATGAATCGAACATTAAGTCTCAAGAAAAGTAGGTAATCATACTTTTTAAAATCAAAATAAAACAATGAACCGAAAATCATTTGAGAAAAAAAGGGTTTTTTCTCTTCCGCATGTTGAGCAAAAATGAAATTCAGTGTATTTGGTACATAAAACATAACAGGACACAAAACATATATCAAAAAAATTAACACTCAGACCATAAATGGGTCAAGAAAGTATGGGGGATAGATGCTCCAAGGGGCACCTACACCTGCAACCATGAGTTTTTTAAATTTTGAAGCAAACAGCATATATTTATACTCAGATGTTCAATGTTCATTTAACGTCATCAAAATATTTACATGACTAGTCATAAATAAAAATTAAAATATATCAAAATATCACAAGTACAAATGAGAAAAATATCAAATAGTTTATCTTGAAATACAACACACACACTGAAACAACATACAGCAAACTGGATCAAAGATTACAAGCTTCTATACATGAGTATACACATATGTAATCTAATAAAAACATATAAGGACGAAAGAAGAAAACCAAAAACCCAGAGAATCCAAGGTATATCACATACAGTACAAGAGATCCAACTTTTAAATTTTCAAATTTGATCCCAAAAATTCATCGACCGAATAATATGCGCCCTTGATCAACAAATCTGTAATTGTACTATTAAATTTTTTTGCTGTAAGGAGCTTGAAATCTTCAGGCAACTTGTTATACAATTTCACTCCCCAGAAGTCAACGAATTGTTGTGTATAATTTCTGCGATGTAGTGACATAGCGAAGTGTTTCCTATATCTTGTCTTTTTCTCATGGAAATTGCTATTTGTACTGTAGATATGCTTGTTAAAATGCACATAATTGAGGACCTCTTTTATGTACCGGGTTTTTCACTATAATTTGACCCCCCCTTTAACTTTGTTATTAAAGGAGATACAAAAAAATGTTTCGTAAAAAAGTTTCACGAAACCAACTGAGGTTTTTTTATATGAGTCCAGAAACTGAAATATATACAGGGTGGCCAACATATTGATGGCAACTTCCTTTTTTCAAATGGAACACCCTCTATATTTTTCCATGTTTGGCTAGCTCTTTTTTCGCTGTTTTCGAATATGTAATATATGTTGGTCTATCTATTTCATTCTGAGAACCACATAGTTTCAAATTTTAAGAACCACCTGGTTGTAATGTAAGTAATACACACTAAATCCGCATCATTTTGCTCCAAGTTGACACCCAATTGGTCAAATTTATTAGGTAATAACTGAATATTAGGATTTACTACTTTAAAAACATCTTTCTTTAGTTGCTTCCGTGTATTCAGTGTTTTGTCCTCGAAAAAACTTGAACTTTCTGATGACAATATTTTCCAGCCAAATATCTGGTTTAATAATCTCCTCGTACCTATATCTCGTATGGAAATCCGACTGAAGGATTTATTTTGATTTAAATTATTTTCATGTTTTGAAAGTTCTTCTATACGGATATCATTACTTGATTTTGGAAACCTTTTACTCAAATATTTTTTTAAACTGTCACAATTTGAATCTTCGGTTGCTCTTCTCATATAAAGCCAACCCATTTTCTTTGCCGCCTGAAAATCTTCATTGTTTACAGCTTTGCCTTTGATCACCTTGTTATGTTTATTATTAGGTTTAGTTTTTGCAAGATGTGTTATGTTTATAGTTTCTGATTGACATTGTTGGTTTTGCGGTGCATCTGAACTACTTATATGTGAGCTACCAGTCACGGTATCTTTGCTATGTGTATTCTTTGTGCTGTTCCCTTGGGGAGTTCTGGGTTTTACTATTTACTATTGTATGTCACTGTGTTGATCATATTTAACCTCACAATATTTACACATTTTTCGTTCTTTCAACAAATTTATTAATGTTCTTTGCTCATCGGTCCTTTTTTCCTTTTGATCAATCGTAATTCTCTCTGCAGGTTTTATTGCTCCATCTTCAACTTTTGGAAGTCGTCGTCCATTTGGTTGAGATTTTCGCTAGGCAAGTAGAATGCCTCCTCGTCACCTCCATTGGCTTTATTTAGTGCAGAAATCACTTGATTATTATTCTTGGAATTATTTGGTATCTTCCTACTTATTATATATTCTATAAGTTCGTCTTTTCTCCACTTGTTTAGTTCACTTTGAAACTGAGCACACGTCAAGTTCGCCATTTTGTCTGAACTCAATAAACCACTGTTTGGACGTAATAAAAAATGAAAGGAAATGTATAACTACTTCAAAAGTTTTATAGCGGCAAATAATTACCTCTCAAACTTTCGTGTGTTTGCGAAGTTCGCTGCGGAGATGATCGCACCCACTAGCGAAAACCGACCTCACTTTACAATAACCCTTACAAAACAAAGGTTTAGTGTGATTGTAGCACCTACTTTCAAAATAATTTTTTTATTACGTTTTCAGAAAGTTAGGTACCTATTTAGAAAATGGGTCCTCTATCCCACTGGGGCATCTATCTGGGTTAACCCTATCAGATTAGACGAAATACTTTTTTTTTTGGCACGCTTTATATTTCTTATCTTTCAATAGACTTCTAAAATCTGGTTTCCCATGATTTCACAATTATTTTCGTTCGATAATCGACATCTTCTTTGCATAGTTCAGGTTCAGGAGCATATCCACGATAAATATTACTCATAAATTTTTTGCTTGAGACAAATTACAACCTAAGTCTGGTCATCTTTCGAAACTACTACGAAAGTTTGACAAATAATTACCCAGCTTAAATCACGTTCGTCCGAGTTCGATAATTCTCATTCAAGAACTCGATTCCGTCAACATCTTTCCTAACCCAAATTTTCTCCATCTGTTGAAGATCATAATCAGAGAAAATAATAACCTTAAACGACCTCTCCAGGCTGTTTCTATCCCAGAAAATTACAGCTACGGAAACTTTTCCCGTTTTTCCAAGTCACATGCCGACTCGGCATCATGGCAATTAATCTTCATCCAGCAGATGTTCAAACAATCCCGTTTTCTCCATCCACACATCAAAAATTCATGACCAGGGTGAATAATAATAGTCAGAAATGTCTCGGGTGTGAAACTTAGTGCAAACAAGTTACCTATTAGGAATAACGCCATGGCGACTGGTCGTGGTTGCCTGAGGCGGCCGGATTTTACCCCAGGCGCGGTTGGCTATTGTGCTTCAGGAATGAGATTATTATTGCATGCAAGTTGGATTGCTTCCAGACCATGTTGTGTATAATTGGACTTTTTGTTTGACTATATCGAAATGCAAATCAGGTGGGTTCGGTATTCCATGGTATTAAATGATTATCTTGGTTATTATTCGAAATTTCAGCTGCTTTCGAAAGAAGGAAATATTATTTTTATTTGGTTTGTTGCTTGAATAGAAATTTCTTCTGTTCAGCGTTCCAGCTTGAATTCACGAGTCATCGTCAGGAAAAAAGAAGACTCTTAGCTGAAATTTTCGTCGATCATCGAAAATGTTCATTCTTTTGACAGTTTTCAGTTGACAATTATTCATAACTTTGATCAATTTATTCAGTTATCGAACAATGCATTCGGTCTTTTTTGAGCTGGTCCTCATAGCTGAAGCCCAAATTGTTATAATCAACTGCCAACTCTTTTTAATATTTAACGTTTCAGTTTTTCTTCTTTGTTTGATGATATGGAAGTTTCACCCTATAGAATCATAATTTTTCATTCAAAGCACAACCTGAAGAATCATATGGTTTTCATTCAAAGCATTTGGATAAGGTTCGGCTTATCAGTATCCCAAAGGTGGGCTGGTTTTTATGTTCTTGGATTCAAAGATTTGAAGGCCGTTCAGTTTCTTCAATGAAGACTCTACCACAATCACAACGTACCTCATAAATGCAATTTTTGGTTAGTTAATTTTCATCATCAGTTTTAACTTCAGTTAGATTAACCCCGACAGTAGGAACCAGCCTAAAAAAGATCATCTCAGCTGGTCCGCTCATGTCGAGTCAGTCACGGGAAGGGCGAAGCAAATAGTTTACATGCTTAGTAAAACTTTTAAGAACTCCGATAAAACAACCTGGAGTTTCTATACAAAACCTACATAAGACCTATTATCGAGTATGCTGGACAAGTATGGTGGCCTTCAACCAGGTATGAAGAAATTCTCCTGGAGTCTGTTCAACGCTGGGTTACACGTCTACCATACTCGTATGTGCGTCCAACCAACCTACGAGGATCGTCTACGCATGTTTGGTTTACAAAGTTTTGCTGAACGTCGGACTAGAGGGATTCATTTTTACCTTCCGAGCCCTTCATGGCCATTCGGTGAAGAGATCCAGGACATGTATTGCCTCAATACCAATAGCTTGCGAGGGCATCGGTATAAGCTATCGAAGGAAGCCTTCAAATCGACACCTCGGCAAATGTTTCTCCCTAATAGAATATTCGGTTCATGGAATAATCTACCCACGGCGATTGTGGAGGCCCCTTCTGTGAACGCTTTTAAGAACAGGCTGGATGGATGGCGTCGAAATTAATTTTTTATTTTGTTATTTACCATGTTTTGTTTCACAGTACTTATAGTTCCTTTAGTTGCATTATTATGAATGTATTTGAGTTGGGTTATAGATTTAATAATCTCAACCCTTGTCATTATTTAAATAATAAATAAATATGCATCTTTAACATTGAATGAAAAAAAATTAGATAATGGTTTCCTGAAAACTGTTGAATATAACAAATATTTTCAGAAGTGACGAGAGAATGTAACCAAGTGTCGAATGCAATCGAGGTTTTCGGAATTCTATGGCATTGAATGATTATGGTGGTTATTATTCGAAATTTCTGCTGTTTTCTAAACAATGAAATATTTGTGGGCTATTTCTGTCATATTCACTTCTTATGTTCAACGTTACAGCATCGTCAGGAAAACAGGATACTCTTAACCAAAAAAACAATTTCGTCCCTCTTCGAAATGTTCATCCTTTCCGACACTTTTTAGAAACCATAATCGATGACATTGATCTATTCATTCAGTATCACAATTCATTCCGTCTGTTTCAAGCTCGCCCTCATAACTGAAGACCGAATTGTTCTGAGATCAACAGACTTCTTCCTTCAATTTCTACGTTTCAGTTTTTTCTGTTTGAAATATAGTATGTAGAGTTGTACACGATTGCAGTAAGAAGACTAGATGCTAAGTAATGTGGAACACAACGGAGCTTTTAATGATTTTTTGGAATAAATTCTTAGAGATCCCAAAATTTGGATCATGTTATTATTTCTGTGAAATGTAATTCAGTATTGCTCTTTCATATTAACAAGTTCATCAACAAATCATAATAATTTCAATGAACCGAATTGAAAACTTTGTGACTAGCTCTCTATTGTATAAGCATCACATCAGACTTGTCACGTCACGTTATCTGATTTACGACTAGATTCGTACTTTCCGTAAACCATGTCATGACATAACTGTGCTTGCTTTGAAGAAGCCGGTACCAAAAGGGTCTAAGAGAAGGTTTTCATGAATGGAATCCAAGGTCCAAGGTAAAACTCAAATAATTTAAAAATTATTGATGCTAAATTTGCACCCTATTAGCAATCAGTAAGCTCCAACTTGTTGGGTGAAATTAGCATCAATAATTTATTATTGAGTAGGTGAGTAGGTGCGCGAAAAAAATGAAGAATAGTTGGAGAAGTGTATCTAAGCTTTTCGCTAATACACTACTGGAAAAAATTAAAGGATCAAAAAAAAATTTCAAATTTTTCGGCAATTTTCAACATGCCGTAACTTTGAGAGGAATGGTCGTACAAGGAATTTAAAAAAAGGAAATTGTAGCTCCAAGTGTCTAGTTTTTGGATTAGAACTTCAAAATGTTTTGGTGTCATCGGTTGTTGAGTAATCTTGAAGAGACCATCATCAAAAAAAAATTCGAAATTTTTTTCAGTTTTTTCCTTGGTCTACGGGCTTGGAAAATTTTTTTTTTGCTCAATCACTATGAGGATTGGATAGTTTCTTCATTCTGTTTTAATCTCATATTCTATAGATTTTGGTATATCCACTTCTTGTCAAGATATCGGCCTTCAAATGAAAAAGGATCCTTTTGCCTTTGAATATCGATACCTCGTCGCAACCAAGATTGCACAGAAAGCTAAAGGTGGGTTTCAGGAACTTGAATGAATTCCCTTCAACGGTTAGCCATTGCTTTTCCGAAAAAAAAATTATTCTTTCTGTCACATGAATTTGAAAATGCAACAAAAAAGGTCTTTTCGTGGTGTTTTCGGAACGAGCGAGCGCTGGATCGAAAATATTGTGGGAAAGAAAAAGTTAAGTGTGCAATTTACAGTTCAATAAGTCCACAAAAATCTCACAAAGAGCCAAATTAATCCAACCAACCGTTTTTGTGTTTCACTCGATCGAATTTCTGAAAAAATTAAAGGATCACGTTTCTTGCCCTGAAAAGCTCATCACCTTTATAATCTTGAAAAAACGAAAAAAAAAAGTTCACCCAATTTTCTCTACAATTCATTCATTACAAAAGTTATTGAACTTTCAAAAAAGAAAAAAAAATCTCAAAAAAAATAAAATAAAAAAAATTTTCCTCATATTTTTTGGAACAGTAGGATTTTTTTTTCGATTTTTTCGAGAATTTTTTTTCGAATTTTTCGAGAATTTTTTTTTTCTATTTTGGAAGTTCATTATCTTTCTGCATTGAAATCGTTGAAAAGGTCGTGAATTTTTTTTTTCTTGTTTTTCCGAGATAATAAAGGTTTTGAGCTTTTCAGAGTAGGAAACGTGATCCTTTAATTTTTTCAGAAATTTGATCGGGTGAAACACGAAAACGGTTGGCTGGATTAATTGGCTCTTTGTGAGATTTTTGTGGACTTATTGAACTGGAAATGCACACTTACATTTTCTGTTCCCACAATATTTTCGATCCAGCGCTCGTATTCCGAAAACACCACGAAAAGACCTTTTTTTGTTGCATTTTCAAATTCATGTGACAGAAAGAATAATTGTTTTTTTTTCGGAAAAGCAATGGCTAACCGTTGAAGGGAATTCATTCAAGTTCCTGAAACCCACGTTTAGCTTTCTGTGCAATCATTGGTTGCCGAGTATCGATATTCAAAGGCAAAAGGATCCTTTTTCATTTGAAGGCCGATATCTTGACAAGATGTGGATATACCAAAATCTATAGAATATGAGATTAAACAGAATGAAGAAACTATCCAATCCTCATAGTGATTGAGCAAAAAAAAATTTCCAAGCCCGTAGACCAAGAAAAAACTGAAAAAAATTTCGAATTTTTTTTTGATGATGGTCTCTTCAAGATTACTCAACAACCGATAACACCAAAACATTTTGAAGTTCTAATCCAAAAAACTAGACACTTGGAGCTACAATTTCCTTTTTTTAAATTCCTTGTACGACCATTCCTCTCAATTACGGCATGTTGAAAATTGCCGAAAAATTTGGAATTTTTTTTTGATCCTTTAATTTTTTCCAGTAGTGTAGATAAAGGTTACCTCTCGTTGAAACAAATAGTGCGTAAAATACTCAATTTTTATGATTCAAAAGTTAATAATGCTCATTCCATCAGAACAAATTGAGATCAATGTAGTACTATTATTGGCAATAAAATTTTTCCGAAACTAGAAAGTGGTGGTGCTGAATGTAAAGTTGACACCAAAAGGATGAAAGCGAATAACAAAAAACTAAAAAATGATATTGAAATTTTTTCAACAGAACAAATTGTAGCAAACTGGGTACTTATTATTGGCACTAAAATTTTTCAGAAACCTGAAAATGTTAGTGCTGATTGTGAAGTCAGTCTGTTCAATCGGATTCTGCAGTGTTTTTCATGCAGGACCTGAAAAAAGAGTTACTTTGCCTTCTGAACAAGCTTGTTGTAGACAATAAACGAACCAAATATCATAAAATATATAAGTGCTTCGAATGTTGTGCGTAATTGAAGAAATTTACCAAATCATATTGACTCAAGTTTGTGTCGATAGAATAATCGAACAAAATGCAAGAATTCCTGAACATCAAAAAAAATAAGATCGAGAAATCTACTGTTGTATGAAGTTTCGTCTCTATTAAGGTAACTCTGCGATTCCCGACAAGGCTGTAAGTAAATTCATCCCCACCAAGCAACAAGTGCGATAAGCAAAAAGGCGGATGATATCTAAAGAAATTATATTTACCGGAGAAGGTTCGTTTCACAGAAGCAATTTTCTTGAAATGGATAATACGGTTACCTATTTTCCGTTCAGAACAAACTTTTAATGGATAAGCCAGATTCGTTAGCCTCGGTTTCTAAATTTTAATTTGTTTTAACCAAATTCCCTTTCCGGCTATTTGCACAGAGTAACGAGTTTCGCAAAAAACCCGTCACAGTACTGAAATGACTATCCCGAAAATCAAATTGGGATTTTCACCGAGAGAATTTTGTAAAAATGAGACAAATATAATTACAAATTCATGATAGTATCGTGAAAGCTTTTTAGGTTGATGAGAGGATAAAATTCGATTCGTTTACCCGTTTGTTCGTTTTGAGTAAATATTAAATTAGCTCAGATTGAATTTTCGAGGAAAAACTTGAACTTTGAGCCTGGAGTTCAATTCGTCAAATTTATGTGTTCGGAATTGTAGATTGTTAATTTTGGTGGCGGTAAGATTCTACTGCGACCTTGAGGTTTATTGTGCCTTTATGTGGGCACTGGGCACAATGTTTTCACAACTGCGCAAAAGCTCGCCAGTTTCTGTTACGCCAATTCTTATGCTTCCTCTATCGACAATGTCCTATTGAAAAGCCAGGAGTTACTTTTATAGCTATTTCTCATTATTAACTGTTAGTGTTTTCCCAATTTTTTTTTTAAAGAATTAAATATAGAAAAAATTTCGGTTTCTTTCACAAAGCTCATAGCAAATCCGGAACTATCTAATTTCAACAAATGGATGATGTTTATCGCGAACAAGAATCCAATAACAGTTCTCTGAGGTATACCAAAGTTCCGAGTTCTTTCTTCACAAATATTCCTTCAATTCAAACTACTTGTGACCTATCTCTGTGATAGTTTTCGCTAAAACCCGTCACAGGGACACTGAAAAGAATATCCGGATAATCGAATTCGGGTTTTCACTGAGAGAATTATGTAAAAAATAGGACAAATATAATAAAGAATACATGAAAGTATCGTGAAAGCTTTTTAGGTTGTTGAGAGAATGACATTCGATTCGTTGACTGGTTTGTTTGTTTTGGTTAAATATTAGATTTGCTCGTATATTGAACGTTCAAGAAAAAACTTCACTTTTGAGCGTGGAATTAATTTCGCCAATTTTGTGAGTTTCAAATAACTCGATTGTAGATTGTTCAGACGGTTTTACTCCACTATGTCCTTGAGGTTTATTGTACCTCCCATTGAATACACTTCGTCGCGCTCTCAAGTTCCAGAGTTTCACTAAACTCCCCTATACTCGTTTCCAAGACCTTCTTTGCGCAGGCACGGAATGGTGAGTTATTCTGTGATATGCCTGATTCGTTAGGCCGGGTTTCTAAATTTTGGGATTTTCACAGAAAGAAACTGTTTAGGTTGTTGAGAAATGAAATTCTATTCGATGATCTCTTTTTTCGTCTCTCAAATTGAGTTCTCAAGAAAAAATAAATTTTTTTGCGCTTGGAGTTAATTTCATATTTATGAGTTGAGAGCTGTTTTCGCAACTACGCTACAGCTCATTCTTCAGTTGCAGAACTTCAATTAACTCTACTATCTGAGATGGTTTCAGGCAGGCAAGATCCGCGTTTGTCCTATATATTCTTCTAACCAAGATCTTCTTTGTGTAGGCACGCTATAGTGAGGCATTCTGCAAGTGGAGATTTCTTCTATCTTTCGTAGAAACTGCACTCGTCAGTTTCTGTTGAGCCTGTTCTCTTGATATGCTTCCTAATGCGACAATGCTTTCTTAGAAAGCCAATGGTAGAAAGAAGAACCTCTTTGGAATTATCCATTCTTGAAAGATTCATTTCGAATGCTCTTATTTGATCAATACATCATATTAATCGAAATTTATGATTGGCATTTCTTTCAGTATTGTTATATGTGGATCTAATATTATAGAAAAACAGCGTGCTACTAATTTAACCTAATATTTAAAAACAATAACCAAACAACTCAGGACGAAGGAATCAAGAACAGAAACAAATATTAGTAACATCCAATATTTCACTCCTGTGTTCCAATTAAAATATCATTTATGCCATCAATTAACTTTGTGTCCACAATCAATAATTAAAACTCTCAAGAACTGCGACAGTGGAGTTGATTTCAAGAATTTTCCGTCGACTTTTATAGAAAATATTTCATACGTTCGGCTAACAAGAATCACACCATTATCTAGTGGCTAAACTGATAACGTCGTTCATTGAAATGCAGGATGATCGTTTATAATGGTAGTTAATTCATTTTCAATGGATTCAATTCCACTCTATTGCCAACAGTTGGTTATCCCATAGAAAAAACACATGTGTATATCTGAGTCCTTTAACCTGAAAATCTATGGAAATCACTGAAAAGCAAATTCAATTCAGTATTGTTACAGTTGATTTCATTTTCAATTATTGCCCTTTGTTATTATGCAACGATTTCGAAATGATTATAGCACAAATAACATTAAACGCATTCTACATCAATGTGATAATAACAATCCAGTTTCATTATTACGCAGAAATTTGGTCCCAATAATGCTGAATATAAATGATCGCAGTATTTATAGACATTAAATTCATTTTAATCATGTGATACAAATGAGATATAAATGAACTTTATAATATTCGCTACTGAACTGAACAATAACGTTCTCTTCAAATAATTGATTTTATATTCGATGATCACTCTGAGACAGTCAAGTGCACTTTCAGAATAAAATATGACAAATTTTGTACTCTCTCTGATCATTTTTGAGTCACATAAACAACGCTTCATATTACACTCTATTTCAGCAGTATAGAAGCATGAAAAATCATATCGGAAACATACAATATTCAATGCTTCAGAGAGATAATTTTGCCGTCTAGTTGAACAGTTGTGTATTCGAAAGATTTACGTGCTGCATTTTTGACGGAATACTACATTATTCTTGATGTGTCGTTTGATTCGTCAAAAACGTAGCATGTAAATCTTTCGAAAATACAACTGCACAACTGGATGGCTAAATTATTTCTCTGAAGCACTGAATATCGTATGTTTCCGATGTGAGTTTCCAAACCTTTATGTTCAACTTTTTCTGACCCATCGAATATTTCGAATATTCTCTCGAGAATTTATATTCGAATAATCTACACAATATTTGGCATAAGATTTGTATCATTACCTAATCAAAGAATTTCATTATTCTCTCAGAATAAATAGCATGTTTTTCTCTATTTCAGTATTCTTCCTAGGTAAAAACTCAAGAAGAATTATTTTTGGATTTATGTTGTTATCACGATAATGATTTCAGATTTATTACTCATCAACAGGTGAAATTTCCTTATTCGATCAGAAATACATGATAATTCATGAACTAAATCTTCTTGTTTATTTCATCTCATCTCAATACGTAATTTTAACAAGCAAGTAATGGCGTTCCATTTAATCGTATATTCAAATGAAATTCACGAATCAATAAAAAATGAGCAATCATTTCTTTCCATCAGTCGGCTCGGTGCTGCAATCAAGAAAGCTCATTTATTCATCAAGGCCAACCATAAGATTTCAAACAACTGACGTTCAATCTGACGCTCCTTTTCCTCGAATAAAAATCAGGCAGCGCGAAATCGCCAATCTCCAACTCCAATTACGGGAAAACTTCAACGTCCTTGATTTTGAATCTGATAGGCTGAGCCAAAACAGGATTCATTATATTCGTAGCAAACAGCTGCAGTTGGCTTTGATGCGCTTACGACGAAAATATTCTAGGGAATATTTTCAGTTGTAGAATATCGGAGAGGTGGAATTATAGAAGGACAAGAGTAAATTGTTTTCCTTTTATGATCTTTCAATTCCAATTCATGATGATGAAAAACCCGAGTTGTACCGAACCCTTAGGCTCGTGAAAGCACTCGAAGCATTTTTGGCTAGTAAGCACTATGCTTACGAGCACTAGATTGAAGCAGTGCTTATTGCTTAATGCTTAGTGTTCTGCCAATTTTTTGGAAGGGCTTTGTGCTCATCAATTCCAAAAAGTACTCCCAAGCACCGATGTGGTCCCAAGCACTTTCACGAATTACCGAGCACCAAGCCCATCATGGACTTGTCGGATCATGAAAATGACGGACTTTCGCGTTATTGAAATAGACAAAGAACAACAAAGAATTGAGAAAGAAAAAATCAAGGCATGGATGGAATCCTTTGCATAGTATGAACTAGGTACTGCTTTTTCACTAAACAGGGTATTTCACTAGTAAATGGACATATGGAAACCGTGAACAGAGAACATTTATACTCAGGTTAAAGTTGTCAGTGTCAATGAGACAGAACATTGAATTTTAAGAGAATCAGGACCGGACTCGGTGAGGCTCTATTCAACGTCAAACTTATGTTGTGTTTCATCACAATTTCAACATTTTCTTGATCTGCATCTATGATTGTCCCAAAATAAATGAACCATTGGTATGTTCCACCTGTGGGTCAACTCTTACGAATAATTGTTTTATAGCCAGACGCCTCTAAGTAATAAAGCACCAGAAAGAAAATGGATTCATTTTAATAACAAATTTTGATTCGAAAAATATTTGAATCATTGTGTTCCATTAATACACATTATTCATTAAAAATTGTCATTTGCCATATAATATATTTTGTAATTAATCATATATGTACATACAAAATCAAGGCAGAACTACGTTTGAAAATATAAATTGAATACTGAGAAAGATTTAGTTGATCGTCCTACATACAAATAACGAAAATAATAAAGTTATGATGCCAAACAACTTACACATACATACATTTTTCATGTGTTTGTGTTATAATAAAGCAGAGTCAGGTCCTGATTTTCGTTGAATTTAAATATTTTATTCCATTGAAACTGATAACTTAACCTGAATGTAAATTCGAAAGAATCAGTTAGAGCGAAGATTAGTTTGGTGAACCCCCTGTATATCGAAAAAGAAATACCTTCTTGTGAAAAGGTTTCAGTTTATTCAGATATTAGATTTATAGTTTTTAAATGTCTTTATTCAGTGGCCGTTCAAAATACAATGAATGTTTACCATAGGTGTAAGGTCTTCACAATCGATCGACCTGCGCCAATTATTTCATCTGTGGATACTTAATATATACAGGGGTACAAAAATAGATACCTTACATAATATGGAAGAATTTGTAACTATAGATACCTTACACTTGAATCCAGCGCCATATTCTCTATTCACAGTTTTCATTTGCCCGTTCACTCGTAAAACACGCTGCATAGACGTACTAGACATTTTGTCTGTCCAAAATTCCAAAATAAGAGACATTGGGATGGAAGATACAAATATCGATTGAAATATATTCTGGGAGAATTCTGCATTTCTTAGAAACTTTATAGGTTTTCACTCCCAGTCTCTGAAACATAAATAATTGAAAAATGTTTGATTAAGATGAAGTGCGCCTGCGAGAATCTTTGCACTTATTTGTCAGGAGCAAATAGGTCTTGAAAAAAATTGTTTCCTTACAGTAAAACTGAAAAATGAAACAAATTAAAGGGGTATTGTATTGTCGGTGGCTATATCAGACACCTTCTTCAGACAAACTCTTAAAATCTTCAGAATTGTGTATTTTTTCATTTGCAGTCTGATTGACATTGATAGTTGTCCAAACAATATCCTTTTAATTTGTTTCATTTTTCAGTTTTACTGTTAGGCAACAATCACCGAGCTCTTACACTGGAGTTACAAATCAATTTGCCCCTAAAAGGTCATAGTGCAACAAAGTTGGTCAGAAATTTATGTTCTCAAAACCTGAGAATTTTGAATATTGTATATCAAATTGTAATTTCCATGAAATGTATAGATATTCACATGTTGACGAATGCTTTGATGTGTTTTTTAACTTGATTCAGAATTCTTTTGAATCTTGTTGTCCTCTCAGAAGATATGCTACCAATGTCAATGCTGTAATAATTATTTTTCTCAGAAATTGCTTCGGCAAACGTGAATTGAAGAATCTCCACTGGTTGCACAACAATGTCAGGAGTGTATCTACATATACATGTCATTCATTCATGTGTGACAGCCGTGAAGTCAGGGTTGCTGTGCAAATTTTGTGTTGTGCTTCAGATCGATACTTGAAATTTGGACACTGTGTGTACAGATAAGTCAAGACAGTATTAAACAGCAATTTGAATTTTGAAATTTCTCTCAATTTGTGTTTTACACTTCTAATTATTGCAGTCGACATTATAATTCTACCTACATTTCGTGCACATATGCATATCTAATATCTGATACGGATTCTTATCATATCACATTACAAGAAGTTGAACTGATAAGATAGAAAGGGAATTCCCTCTGTTTTTACCCTTTGTTTACCTTTCTTTCCGCGGCCTACCTGTGTTTGTGTTTAAAAAGTCTCTTACATCGGCCCGTAGGAGTGAAGCGAGTTTTCCTTGTCTGATATAATATCCTTCTGTTACACTGGGTAGTAAAATAACGATTGGCAACAAAAACATTGTATTTTTTTCCTTCTTTGTTTTCCCTAGATTGAAGTAATGTTTAATTCTAATGATTTACCAGCGGTCCTCAGGGAGGAAATCTCTAAACAGACCGCACTCCTGAGGGAAGATTTAGATACGTGAGAAAAGAGATCCGAGAGGTGGGGGAGGATACAAGACGTTATATTGCCTCTTTGGATGGTCGTTTGTTGAAATTGGAGGAGGAAATAGTTAATACTAGCTTTTACCCGCGACTTCGTCCGCCTACCGACCCTCTAAGTTAGAAAAGTGATCAAATACTAAATTGAAGTCTTAGTAACACTCAGTTATAAAAAAAACATCAAAATCATTTCAGTAGCTATGGCGTCATTGCGCTTCTTGACACGATCACGCTAGATTTACGTTGGAATGAGGTATTTTCCCGCCGTAAAAAGTAGCCTGTGTCCGTGCCTAGGATCCTATCTTTATATTAACCAAGTCTTATAAAATCCGTTCAGACGTTAAGGCGTGAATGAGGTAAACTTCAAAACCAACGATTAAACATCACTAACTTAATTAGTTTTCTGCCTACTGCCTACGCCTTAAGTACGATAGCATGAATATTAATAACCCATATCCTTTTCTAGGTTACTATCTATCACCATAAAAATTTCATCAATATCCGTTCAGTGTTTAGGCATGATAGAGCAAAACTCCAGCAAAAACATAAAAAAAATCACTAACTCAATTCAGTTTTCTGCCTACTTCCTACCCCCTAAGTACCATGACGTGATCATTTTGATCTTATATCCGTTGTTAGGTAACCATCTATTACATTACTAAATTTCATCAGAATCTGTTCAGCCGTTTAGACGTGAAAAAGCAAAGGTCCCAACAAAAACGACTTAAAATCACTAACTCAATTTAGTTATCTGCCTACTGCCTACCCCCTAAGAACGATGGCGTGATTATTTATAGCCTATGACCATTTCTAGGTTATCATCTATCACCATACCAAATTTTATCAAAATCCGTTCAGTCGTTTAGCATGATAGAGCAATACTCCAGCAAAAACCATAAAAAAAATCACTAACTCAATTCAGTTTTCTGCCTACTTCCTACCCCCTAAGTACGACGACGTGATCATTTTGATCTTATATCCGTTTTTAGGTAACCATCTATTACCTTACTAATTTCATCAAAATCTGTTCAGCCGTTTAGACGTGAAAGAGCAAAAGTCCCAACAAAAACGAATAAAAATCACTAACTCAATTTAGTTATCTGCCTACTACCTATCCCCTAAGAACGATGGCGTGATTATTTATAGCCTATGACCATTTCTAGGTTATCATCTATCACCATACCAAATTTCATCAGAATCCGTTCAGCCGTTTAGGCATGATAGAGCAAAACTCCAAGCAAAAACCATAAAAAAATCACTAACTCAATTCAGTTTTCTGCCTACTTCCTACGCCCTAAGTACGATGACGTGATCATTTTGATCTTATATCTGTTTTTAGGTAACATCTATTACCTTACTAAATTTCATCAAAATCTGTTCAGCCGTTTAGACGTGAAAGAGCAAAAGTCCCAACAAAAACGAATAAAAATCACTAACTCAATTTAGTTATCTGCCTACTACCTATCCCCTAAGAACGATGGCGTGATTATTTATAGCCTATGACCATTTCTAGGTTATCATCTATCACCATACCAAATTTCATCAGAATCCGTTCAGCCGTTTAGGTGTGAAAGAGTAACAGACACGACAGACAGACGACAGACAGACAGAGTTACTTTCGCATTTATAATATTAGTATGGATGACCATTTCTAGGTTATCATCTATCACCATACCAAATTTCATCAAAATCCGTTCAGCCGTTTAGGCATGATAGAGCAATACTCCCAGCAAAAACCATAAAAAAAATCACTAACTCAATTCAGTTTTCTGCCTACTTCCTACCCCCTAAGTACGACGACGTGATCATTTTGATCTTATATCCGTTTTTAGGTAACCATCTATTACCTTACTAAATTTCATCAAAATCTGTTCAGCCGTTTAGACGTGAAAGAGCAAAAGTCCCAACAAAAACGACTAAAAATCACTAACTCAATTTAGTTATCCGCCTACTGCCTACCCTCTAAGAACGATGGCGTGATAATTTACAGCCTATGACCATTTCTTGGTTATCATCTATCACCATACCAAATTTCATCAAAATCCGTTCAGCCGTTTAGGCATGATAGAGCAAAACTCCCAGCAAAAACCATAAAAAAATCACTAACTCAATTCAGTTTTCTACCTACTTCCTACCCCCTAAGTACGACGACGTGATCATTTTGATCTTATATCCGTTTTTAGGTAACCATCTATTACCCTACTAAATTTCATCAAAATCTGTTCAGCCGTTTAGACGTGAAAGAGCAAAAGTCCCAACAAAAACGACTAAAAATCACTAACTCAATTTAGTTATCCCCTACTGCCCACCCTCTAAGAACGATGGCGTGATAATTATAGCCTATGACCATTTCTTGGTTATCATCTATCACCATACCAAATTTCATCAAAATCCGTTCAGCCGTTTAGGCATGATAGAGCAAAACTCCCAGGAAAAACCATAAAAAAATCACTAACTCAATTCAGTTTTCTGCCTACTTCCTACGCCCTAAGTACGATGACGTGATCATTTTGATCTTATATTCTGTTTTTAGGTAACCATCTATACCTTACTAAATTTCATCAAAATCTGTTCAGCCGTTAGACGTGAAAGAGCAAAAGTCCCAACAAAAACGACTAAAAATCACTAACTCAATTTAGTTATCTGCCTACTACCTATCCCCTAAGAACGATGGCGTGATTATTTATAGCCTATGACCATTTCTAGGTTATCATCTATCACCATACCAAATTTCATCAGAATCTGTTCAGCCGTTTAGGCGTGAAAGAGTAAGAGACAGACAGACAGACAGACAGACAGACAGAGTTACTTTCGCATTTATAATATTAGTATGGATTAAAAGAATAATAATAAAGAATAATATAATTGTGAGTGGTTTGGTGGTCGATGATGCGGATTTGTTGAATTCTTGCATTTCGCGAATTAACGAATTACTCGAAGTTAATCTGAGTCCAAATAATATCAATAACATTTACAAACTCGGCAGGGACCAGCATTCCCCAATAAAAATTGAATTTACTTCATATCTCACGAAAAATCTTGTTCTGAAAAATTCAAGAAAACTTATAGGTAAGAAAATATATATCAACAACGACCTGTGCCCGGAAGACGACGTAAGGATAAATTGCTCAGATCAAATTGAAGCAGGCTCGATCTAAAAACTTGAATGCTTATATAAAAAACCAAAACTCTACATAAATGGGGATGATATACCTATGAAGAACTTGCAAAGCAGACTGTGAAAGAGAAATCTAGTTCAGGATCTGAGGGTGAAATATTGGATCAAACGTTTAGAGAATTGAGGGACACCACGAAGTGCTCCCGATACCCCAAATCGGTGACTAGGTTGAGCAACAATTAAAGGACAACAGCAATAGAAGAAGAATTAGTTGGAGAAAAGGTGGGCAAGTTGATCGAGAAAGCTGGAAAAGACTCTAAAAAGAGTAAGGGGGAGGAAACTGAAACTTATCGCCAGACAAGATCCCAATATAGAGTTCATAGGAATTAGTTCTGCAAATTCGGGATGGATTCTTACATCGAGACTTTTAGTAATGAGGATTACGATACTATCGAGATCGGGAAAATTGAAGAACTTGTGATACCTCAATCAAGCGCCTTAAAAATTTTTCAGATGAATAAGGAGTGTGGCGAAGAACTTTGACCAACTAATCGTACTACTTGATCAGCTTCCTTCGGAGGTGGAAGTGATCGTGCTTACTGAAACGTTCATTTTAGAAGATCCTTCAGTTTTTACTATACCGGGATATATAAATATTTACAGTAACGGCCGATATAATTCCCATGATGGTGTTTTAGTATACATTAAAGACCACCTTGTATATGATTACAAGATAGTGAAGATTGGTGAAGTGAACGCTCTGGAGATCGAGCTCGAGCACCTAAATAAGAAATTCAAAATTACAGCCATATACAGGTCACCCAATTCGTCTGAGAGCATGTTCAATAGTGAGCTCTATCATTATCTGGCCAATATAGGAAACCATTGTGAATCCAATATAGTGACAGGCAATATCAACTTGAATCTGCTCTCGAGAAACTGCCCTAAAGCAACAGAGTACATAACATTTTCAGTATGTTTGGATATAAATCATTTATTAACAAAGTCACGCGACCTGAGAGCAGATCTTGCCTGGATCACTTTTTTGTCAACGGAAAACAGGTTTCAACTATAATACTGTACAGGGATTTATTTTAGATTATGAAATACTGACCATTGCCCAACAATGCTTACAATTGAGCATGAAAAACCTAATGTAACCATTCAGAATGAGGATAAATATCGAAGGACATTCACTAACTATGCAAAATTAAATTCAGATTTACATAGGGAAAACTGGACTCGAGTTTATTCAGAAAAAAATTGTAACAGTAAAACTGAGAACTTCATCAAGATTTTGCGAGAATATATTGAAAAAATACTGAAGAGGTGATAAAAAACCGCAGGAAAATGTCAAAGAATCCATGGATTACGAAAGCACTTCTTACATCCATAAATGAAAAGAATCGACTATATAAATTATTACTCAAGAATCCTAGCGACATTGAACTAAAGAAGATATATGTAAAATATAAGAACAAACTTTTGAAGTTATAGAATATTCAAAGCGAAATACTTACAGGGGGCATTGATAAGAGTGGAAGCGAACCTGCTGCTATATAGAAACATGTGAAAAATTCGTATAAGGAACCTTTAAAAGAAGGACATAAAAAAATGAGTATAATGGTGAAATAATAATGAATAAAAAATTAATTGCATCTAGTTCAATGAATACTATGGTAGTTTGGGAGCTGAATACGCTGGTAGGATTATTGAACCAGAGAACTATGGAAGTCCAGTAAAAGTTAATATAAGAGACAGTATATACCACCTCATTCCTACTGATAAACATGAGGTTGAGAAGATTATGGAACACTCAAGAAGAATAAAGCTCCAGGTATTGACGGGATAAACTCAAATGTTCTCCAAGAAGTGAGGCAGAATATTTCGACGCCTCTAGCACACATAATCAACGAATGTTTTTTAAGCGGATGTTTTCCAGATCCTTTCAAGATTGGTGTCATAAAACCTATTTATAAGGGTGGTAATAACTTGGAAATGTCTAATTATAGACCCATATCCTTGATATCAAATCTCTCGAAGGTAATGGAAAAAATTATAAAAGCAAGACTCCAGAAATTCATAGACAAACATCGTCTATTGTCCGAGCGACAGTATGGGTTCATGGAGGGAAAATCGACAGAGGATGCAATAAGGGAAATGACCACGTTCATCTATAACGGATTAGACAAAAAAAACCTACTTTGTCCATATTCCTCGATTTGTCGAAAGCATTTGATACGGTTGATCACGGAGTACTTCTTGAAAAAATGCATGACTATGGAATCAGGGGAGCGGCACTGAGTTTGCTGAGGAGTTATCTGACAATGAGGAAGCAATGCGTATCCGTTGATGGAGAGAAGAGTGAAGAACGGGAAGTAAGATACGGAGTCCCTCAGGGAACGGTCCTCGGACCATTGTTGTTTCTGCTCTATGTAAATGACCTCCTGAATATGAACATCTTTGGAAGTATCGTTAGTTTTGCTGATGACCTTTCGATTTCTTATGAAGCAGAATCTTGGGAACAACTCAAATTAAAAGCAGAAAAGGATTTACAGAGTATCTCAGATTGGTTGAGCTACAATAAGTTAACCCTCAATATGGAAAAATCTTGCTATCTACCATTTACATCCTATGAAAATGGTCTACCAAACATAGGGCCAATAAAAGCTAGAAATGGAACAACCATATTGGAGAGCAGAGATGGATTCGTCAAGTACCTTGGGATCACCGTAGATAGACATATGAGATGGGAGTACCACTGCGAACAACTAGCAAAGAAACTGCGCGGCTTATTACATAGATTCAAACGTCTCAAAAAACAACTCAATCTGAAATATCTTAGGATGGTTTATTTTGGCTTGGTGCAGTCGCTGTTGACATATGGTATTTCGGGCTGGGGGGCAGCATATGATGTGCATATAGAAAGATTGAATATAATTCAAAAATGTATACTGAAGATAATTTGCGGACATAGCATGCTTGTTTCTAGTGACGAGATATACAGAGTCGCACATGTGCTGGATTTTTGGCAACTGTTTTCATGAAGATTGCATCACTCATAAAGAGACGAAAAATTGAACTTAGGCCAATCAATCATAACTACTCCACTAGACGCAAACTCGACCACTATAAAGAGAGTAAAACGATGAAAACGATAGGACAGAGATCTTGCGTATATTTAGCTCCCAAAATATATGGAACAATCCCAATTACGTTGAGAGCTTTGAGAGACCCTCTAAGATTCAAGAAGGAAGTGATTCGGTGGCTACTCGGTTTGAACAGAACAACTATACATAACGTTATTAATAACAAAATATGACGAAGATAAAATACACATTCCCTAAAGTGACAATTATTACCAGATTTGACTTAAGTGCGCTTGTTGAGCAGTTCCACATGGTGTATCCTGATATATTTAACTTTCGATGTATATGATGTCCATTTGGGCCAGAGATTTTTTTATTTTGTTTCCATTTTTTGTAGTGGCTGTCTTTGTATCGTATTTCTGTTGTGAGACTAACAGGTGAGCTTCTTAGAAGTGAGCCTCTGTCTCTTTATTTAAGTTTGTTTGTACAATATTATTCGAAGTATTCATTTTGTTTTTATGGTCAAATAAACTTTATTATTATTATATATCCGGGACACCCTGTATAAATGTATAATTTATAAGAAATAACCTTGTATACGAACGCTAAACGTTCTTTAAAAATCTTTTAAGAGATACTAAATTAGAATTCCACCAAAACCTCATTGATAAATCTACCAACAAAAATAGAACTGTGTGGAATCTGGTCAATACTGTGACAGGACGTAGTAGCGCTAATCAAGGATCCATTGAGCTCCTTGTAACGGGTGTATTGTTTGATAAGCCAGGAGATGTGGCTGAGCTGTTTGCCAACCTTTTACAACGGTTGCGGAGACTAGCCTCAACACTTATTATGACAATGCATTGTCCACTACATGTACCACTTCAACATAGTATTGCTAAATAACAACTTTTTCTTCATCCAGTACTGGAGCATGAGGTGGTTGATGTATTGAATCTCTGAAAACATGACAGGGGTTCAGGTGAAGATTTTGTCTCGGCGTGATATGGAAGATGGTTTATGGTCCTGATATCAGTCAACATTCGCTTATTTGGTCAATATGTCAGTTACCACAGGGGTTTTCCTAATCTCCTCAAGAAGGCCACTATTATTCGGTTCACAAAAAGGGGATGTTTTCGATATTGCAAATTATAGGCCCATTTCCATTCTCAGTTGTTTTTCCAAACTGTTTGAGCGACTGGTGTTCAATAGAATGATGAAGTTCCTTGACAAATTTCAACTACTTTCCTCTGCACAGCACGGTTTCAGATCGGGACGCTCAACTCAAACTGGAGCTCTGGAATTTGTTGAATTTGTATATGACTGCCTCGATAATGGCTCATATGTTGCCGGATTGTTTTTTGATCTGTCCAAGGCATTTGATACTATCTCTTTCCAATTCATATTGGACAAATGCTACAGTCTTGGCTTCAGGGGAATATTTCATGACTGGATCAGAAGTTATCTTGAGGGTAGAGTTGCAACTGTTAGAGTCCAGAATTTTTCATCTAGGAAACACAGTTTTAAGTTGGGAGTGCCCCAAGGCTCTGTCTTGGGACCCCTCTTGTTTTTGCTATTTATTAACGATCTGCCTGAGAATTTGAAAAAGTTATTCATCAATAAGACTAAAATTAGCGAAGAACTACTTAAAATAATAAGAGAAATTTTGTTTGCTGATGATTTTTCACTGGCTGTTGTTGCGGAAACTTTGGGAGAACTTCAGAGGTTATGCGATTTGTTAGTTCGTTGCTTTGTTGAATGGTGTCATGCTAATGCGATTCGATGTTATGATAATGTAAACAAGACTGATGCATTCTCTTTTCAATTTTGAAAAATGAAAATGAACTTGTAGTCCGACATTCTGATTCTGTCATCACATCAAGGGACTGACAGAAGTTTTTGGGTTATTTGCATCGATAGGCATTTAAGGTGGGATTCACACGTAGATCAAGTTTGTAAAAGGCTCTAGAGCTCTTATTACGCTTTGAGTCGAATCAGGTATTTGCTTCCCTTATGCTCACTTATGAATGTATATTATAGTTTGGTATTCAGTCACCTTTCTTATAATATCTTGTTATGGGGTAATTCGTCGGACATTAGTAGAGTATTTATCATTCAAAAAAGAATTTTGCGTTTGATATTCAACGTGCCTCCAAGATCTTCTTTTAGGCCCGTTTTTGTGGAGAATGGGATATTGACATTGGCATCAATTTTTATATTAAAATGTTCAATTTTTGCTAAAGAGAACGAGCACAGTTTTAAAAAAAACATCTAGCTTTCATTCCCATAATACTAGGAATAAGGATATGTTGTCAGTTCCAATACACAGAACATCAAAATTTCAAATGTCACCAAAGTACCAATGTATTAAGATATTTAACCATCTACCTAGTACTATTAAGTCACTCAATATATTAAACTTCAAGAAAGTTGTTAAGTCTTTACTTTTACAAAAGTGCTTTTATAATGTGAATGAGTATTTTAATGATAAGTTTGATAACGTCTGAATTATCTTTGTATTTGTGACTTGTCCTATACATACATTGTTATGTCCTACAGGATTAATAAATTATTATTATTATTATTATTATTATTAATTTTTTTTAAGGCCAATTTGCTCCTGACAAATAAGTGTAAAGATTCTCGCAGGAGCACTTCACCTTAATCAAACATTTTTTAATTATTCATGTTTCAGAGACTGGGAGTGAAAACCTATAAAGTTTCTAGGAAATGGAAAATACAAAGTTTCTCTTTGAAAAGTGATTAGTGCAAGGTGCTCTTGTGGACGAATGGTACGAGCAAAGACTATTTTTCTTGTTGGTGGTCGATTTCCAAGACCAATCGTAACAACGAATATGACGACAGTAACGTGAATACCTGTGTGGAGAGTCTCATTAATGAAAGCACCAGATACTTATACCAGAGGCGCTTGGTAACTACTTGAAAATGCCTGCAAATATGTCCTTTGAAGAAGGTTACAACAACATAATAGAAAGTATCCACCAGGCAGCACAGGATGCATATGGTACAAACTTGTTTCTGAATCTAATTTGGTGACAACGCCAATGACAATTCATTCCTTGTTGGTTTCATCAACATAAAGAAGACACTCCGATACGTTCCAGGAAGCGCCGGTAAGTATCTTATATTCCTGAACACGGGTCTAACAACTGGTCATTTGTTCAATTCCATCGCACTTTTTTGTTTCAGGAAAACCATATAGGCTCCTGATGACGCATTAAACAGTATAATGCCGTATGTCATTCGTTCATGGAACTGAGCGTCATGGAACTGAGCGTCATAGGTAGGCGCTTCTTGTTCAGTCAGTATATTTTTTATTTGCCTTATTGCGACTTTTGACGTGGAGAGCCTCTTACATAGCCCATCCTCATCCTCAGTCCATATCAGGTTATATGGATATCCCGAGAAGATTGATTCTCTCAAAATTTTTGCGTTTCGTAATTATCAGCTTTAGTGTTTCTTCGGGGTTTACCTTCAAATTATAATTATTACTAGCTTTTACCCGCGACTTTTCGTCCGCACTAACTTAATTAGTTTTCTGCCTACTGCCTACGCCCTAACTACGATAGCATGAATATTAATAGCCCATATCCTTTTCTAGGTTAGTATCTATCACCTAACTGAATTTCATCAAAATCCGTTCAGCCGTTTAGGCATGATAGAGCAAAACTCCCAGCAAAAACCATAAAAAAATCACTAACTCAATTCAGTTTTCTGCCTACTTACTCCCCCTAAGTACGATGACGTGATCATTTTGATCTTATATCCGTTTTTAGGTAACCATCTATTACCTTACTAAATTTCATCAAAATCTGTTCAGCCGTTTAGAAGTGAGAGAGCAAAAGTCTCAACAAAATGACTAAAAATCACTAACTCAATTTAGTTATCTGGTTACTGCCTACCCCCTAAGAACGATGGCGTGATTATTTATAGCCTATGACCATTTCTAGGTTATCATCTATCACCATACCAAATTTCATCAAAATCTGTTCAGCCGTTTAGACGTGAAAGAGCAAAAGTCCCAACAAAAACGACTAAAAATCACAAACTCAATTTAGTTATCTGCCTATTGCCTACCCCCTTAGAACGACGGCGTGATTATTTATAGCCTATGACCATTTCTAGGTTATCATCTATCACCATACCAAATTTCATCAAAATCCGTTCAGCCGTTTAGACGTGAAAGAGCAAAAGTCCCAATAAAAACGACTAAAAATCAGTAACTCAATTTAGTTATCTGCCTACTGCCTACCCCCAAGAACGATGTGAGTGATTATTTATAGCCTATGACCATTTCTAGGTTATCATCTATCACCATACCAAATTTCATCAAAATCTGTTCAGCCGTTTAGACGTGAAAGAGCAAAAGTCCCAACAAAAACGACTGAAAATCACTAACTCAATTTAGTTATCTGCCTACTGCCTACCCCCTAAAAACGATGGCGAGATTATTTACAGCCTATGACCATTTCTAGGTTATCATCTATCACCATACCAAATTTCATCAAAATCCGTTCAGCCGTTTAGGCGTGAAAGAGTAACAGACAGACAGACAGACAGACAGACATAGTTACTTTCGCATTTATAATATTAGTATGGATGACCATTTCTAGGTTATCATCTATCACCATACCAAATTTCATCAAAATCTGTTCAGCCGTTTAGACGTGAAAGAGCAAAAGTCCCAACAAAAACGACTAAAAATCAGTAACTCAATTTAGTTATCTGCCCACTGCCTACCCCCTAGGAACGATGGCGTGATTATTTATAGCCTATGACCATTTCTAGGTTATCATCTATCACCATACCAAATTTCATCAAAATCTGTTCAGCCGTTTAGACGTGAAAGAGCAAAAGTCCCAACAAAAACGACTGAAAATCACTAACTCAATTTAGTTATCTGCCTACTGCGTACCCCCTAAGAACGATGCCGTGATTATTTATAGCCTATGACCATTTCTAGGTTATCATCACCACCATACCAAATTTCATCAAAATCTGTTCAGCCGTTTAGACGTGAAAGAGCAAAAGTCCCAACAAAAACGACTAAAAATCACTAACTCAATTTAGTTATCTGCCTACTGCCTACCCCCTCAAAACGATGGCGTGATTATTTATAGCCTATGACCATTTCTAGGTTATCCTCTATCACCATACCAAATTTCATGAAAATCCGTTCAGCCGTTTAGGCATGAAGAGTAACAGACAGACAGAGTTACTTTCGCATTTATAATATTAGTATGGATGACCATTTCTAGGTTATCATCTATCACCATACCAAATTTCATCAAAATCTGTTCAGCTGTTTAGACGTGAAAGAGCAAAAGTCCCAACAAAAACGACTAAAAATCACTAACTCAATTTAGTTATCTGCCTATTGCCTACCCCCCTAGAACGACGTCGTGATTATTCATAGCCTATGACCATTTCTAGGTATCATCTATCACCATACCATAATTTCATCAAAAATCTGTCAGCAGCCGTTTAGACGTGAATAAGCAAAAGTCCCAATAAAAACGACTAAAAATCAGTAACTCAATTTAGTTATCTGCCTACTGCCTACCCCCTAAGAACGATGGCGTGATTATTTATAGCCTATGACCATTTCTAGGTTATCATCTATCACCATACCAAATTTCATCAAAATCTGTTCAGCCGTTTAGACGTGAAAGAGCGAAAGTCCCAACAAAAACGACTGAAAATCACTAACTCAATTTAGTTATCTGCCTACTGCCTACCCCCTAAGAACGATGGCGTGATTATTTATAGCCTTTGACCATTTCTAGTTTATCATCTATCACCATACCAAATTTCATCAAAATCTGTTCAGCCGTTTAGACGTGAAAGAGCAAAAGTCCAACAAAAACGACTAAAAATCACTAACTCAATTTAGTTATCTGCCTACTGCCTACCCCCTAAAAACGATGGCGTGATTATTTATAGCCCATGACCATTTCTAGGTTATCATCTATCACCATACCAAATTTCATCAAAATCCGTTTAGCCGTTAAGGCGTGAAAGAGCAAAAGTCCCAACAAAAACGACTAAAAATCACTAACTGAATTTAGTTATCTGCCTGCCTACCCCCTAAAAACGATGGCGTGATTATTTATAGCCTATGACCATTTCTAGGTTATCATCTATCACCATACCAAATTTCATCAAAATCCGTTCAGCCGTTTAGGCGTGAAAGAGTAACAGACAGACAGACAGACAGACAGACAGACAGACAGAGTTACTTTCGCATTTATAATATTAGTATGGATTAATTCCAGTTTTCACAGGTGTCCGCGAAATCTAGATGGATATGATTGAAAGAGTAATACTAAGTTACGAAAAAAAAAATTTTTCGACACCTAAAAGTCTCTAACTCAATATTCATTTTACCCATCTCTATCGAGATATCCAAAGACACGGAACGAGCCCTCGTTGTTTACGAGGCTCTTGATGCGAAAGAGATCAGATAGGTTCGCATTCTTCGGTAAGACGTCGTTATGCTGATTGCATTCTTAGAGAACTTGTATGCCCGCTGTCGTCACCCACTTTCGAAGCCGTTCGAGATGGGATCTTGCTGTTAATTAAGTATGCGTTAGGAGTTTTTCGATTAAGGTTCCTCTTTCTTCTCGAATTGGTTATTTAAGGGCTTCGGAATCGCTTGCGGTAAAATTCCATTTGACTTCGTCGAGGAATCCAAGCGAATGGTGAGAGGATGTGGAGTACATGATTCGAAAAAGAAAATTTTCTCATTTTTGCACAGCGAAAAGGAAAATTGTAAGCTTTCTGCGTTAGAGGTGATTCAGAATGAAGTGCTTGAAATTCGACCCAAAACATAAAGAATGAAAACAGGATGATGAATTTGTTTTTTTTAAGTGATTCCTCTGGAGTGATTCTTCAGAAGATTAAAAGTTTTCGAGAATAGCAGTCAAACCTGATCATTCGATGTTAAATTTAAGTTTTAGTGATTATACTTGATAAAATATATATTGAATTAACAGATTTTTTTGTAGTACCTTCCTGTCGACGAATATCTCACGATAAAAAAGATATAAGTTTAAGACGACCATATAAAAATCAATAAAATCATGAAAGCAAAACTCGTATCGAAAATTCATAAATTGAAAAAAACAATATATCAGTTGATTAACAAAAACATCAATCTGAAAGAAAGAATCGAAGACGTAGATCGAAAAAATAAAAGCAACAATACAATTTTTTTCGAAAAATAAACGCAAATTGCAGAAGATACAATAAAGTTGAGCGAAGTTGAATAAAGGTGACAACGACGATTGTTATAGGCTTGGCAAAACGAATATTTTGCCTATCAAAGTAGATAAAATCAAGTAAAAGAGCCATAGTTTTTGAATTCAATCCATTGGAAAGGACGCCTTTAAGAAGAGAAAACGATTTAACACAAAGTAACGCTTCAAGCATTGAGTTACTTTTAAAACTCAATGGTTTAAGTTAAGAGGTGGCTAAACCTGGTGTTTTTTAGACCGCCGATGCTTTTTTTGGGGCCCTCCAGGCATTCTTTGTGAAGGAATGTATTCAAGAGCTTTTGCTGTTCCCATAAACATTCCATTTTCTAGATTACACTTCTTGTATCCCTTCTGATTGGCTGTCGGTGTATTTAGACCAGGATTCCAAAAAACTCATAATACTAGCTAGTTTATTTATTAAATACGAAGAACATACTTTTTTTCTGAAGAAACTCGATATTAAGCTATTTATTTCTACTTAGTTAATTCTAAGGTACAAGTTTGAGTGAGATGGTAAATAATCAATAAAGAAAGTCCATTGGGCCAAAAAAAAATTTTTCGAATAATATTATGCAATAATGGAAATCAAAATATCATTCAACTTATAGCAAATGATCAAGTTTGCCTTAAGCTACACTGCATACCCTACATCTTCTTAAAGAGAATCGTTTTATTAATCTAGCGTATCCTTCAGTATTGATGACAACGACATCTGGAAAAACATATCCAACGAATGAATGAGGTGAGCGAGCTGGCCATGAAATTGATCTAGACCGCCCTCTTCACCTATCTAGGTATTCTTGATTCAAATATTTTTTGACTGGCAAGCATAATGACCTTGGCAGCTATATTGTTGGGAACACATGGTTCTGTAAATGCTACCCGGATGGGTGGATCTTTTTCATGGCCAGCCCGTTCACCTGATTGATATCGGTTGGATATCTTTTTCTGGGGACTGGTAAAAGAAAATGTTTACTCGAAACCAATTCAAGGCATAGTTGAGGTCCGCCAAAAAATTGTGGATGCAATTGAAGTCATCGATACTGGAGGATATGCTCGATTTATAAAACGATCTTTTTTTAACAAGAAGTAGGGTCTGAAATTGCAGGAGAAGGAAAACAATTTGAGCATTTGGTATAAGCTGAATGAACTTTAAATATGACTTTTATTTAATACTTCACCCAACAACTTAGTTAAAATTTTTTTGCCTGATAGTGTTTTTTTTATTTATAGTCTTTCATGTCAAACTTGTACCCTAAAATTATGCACATAGGACTGATAGATTAGAAGCATTCTAACCAAGTGAAAAGAATGAGCTTCATATCGGGTTCTTTGAAAAAAATATTCTTTTCTTGATTAATGGAATAAACTAGCTAGTATTATACCTTTTTAGAATCCTAACTAAATACACTATTTTTCAAGATCAGTTGCCGAAATAGCATAGAAATTTTTTTTTCAGTACAACTAGTTAAAGTTGGGCGATGTAATAATTTTTAGTGAGTACATGGTAGGGCAAAAGAGTAATATTATTTCCTCTGAAACTGAGGAAGTGTTTTTATTTTAGACTCACAAAAAATATGGAGTGAAGATTTATAGTCACAGTACTAAAAAAGCAGGGTGGAAGTTTTCTCATTTTTTTTAATGTCAGTAGTTTGAAAAGTACTCAACCAGAAGACCTGGATATTCTTCTTGATGGTGTCGCAACTGGCTGCTTCCACTCATCATCCGGAAGTGTTGTATATTTCTACATTGGTAGGAATAATCCAAAACATCCCTGCTCCTCGATGGTCATCAACTTCTGCTGGTTCTCCGCATGTTGATCTTGGTATTTCTGTATGCTCCGATCTCGCATGGTCCGAACATGTTTGATCGGTTACTGCAAGAGCGAAGCAAGGTACACCCCTACTTGGCAAATTTTCTTGAACGTTTTTTCTAAAAACATTTATAAGACCGATATTGGAGCATGTTGGTCAGGTGTGGTAGCCTTCAACAAAACATGACGAGATCTGACGCCTTCTTAACCATGAGCTACTCGTCAGCTTTATTCTCGCTATTGCTCACCCTAGGAGAATCGCTTCTAGATCTTTGATGTGCCTAGTTTTGCCGAGCGTCGATCCAGGGGAGATCTGATCTTCACATTTCGAGCATTGAATGAATAGTTTCGCAAGAAAATAAAAACTATCACCAGCTTAATAAGAGCAGTTTGCGTGATCACCGCTTCGAGTTGACTGAGAAACCATTCAGAACATCGCCACGACAAATGTAACTTCCCAGCTGCAATCGAAAATTGTTGAGTTTCCAACTTTAAACATATTCAAGAATGAACTGCACATATGGCAACCTCATTGATTGTCGAGATTTTTTCTATAAATGTGTTTGCTTTCCATATCAAATATGCATTTCGATGTAGCTGAATAATTATTTTTCGGTTTTATAGTTTCGATTGCAACCTTCACCTGTTTTTTTTTAAATACCTAAATAAATCACTCGAATGAATGATCCTTATTATAATTATCATTAGATATTTCAAATTTGCGGTCCACCAAAATACACTTGAAAGAATTCCGCTGTATATTTCAAACATTACCAATGCTATGAATTAATATTCCTCATCGATTTGGTATGAACCAATCTACGCAGGATTAATTAATTATCTATATGGATGAATATATATTTAGTAAAAATTACTACCTAATGGTACTTCAAAACATGGATATTCATGCCGAAATACGGCAACAACTAGTAATTATTTGTGTATAATACTTGTACTCTCGAACGTAGAAAACCACATAATATACAAATATGCAAGCATTAAATCCAGAGTAAAAACTAAATTAACCTGTTAATGACAATACGTGGCATCATCCCTGTCCAATTCTATGAATTTTCAGTTTTTACGTATTTTTGAAAATGCATTATGATATTTTCGAAAGTTGTAGAATTCTTTGGGTATTCGATTTGAATATTTACAGACATTTTAGCATGCTGCTTTAGGTATTTTATTATGTATGATATTTGTGGTCTGAGAAAACACACTAGAGCTATTCTATACAGTGTGATCCAGATCTGAACTAAGAAATTGGGACCACGTATTTTACGTCGAAAATAGGCCACAGTTTGTCACATAAACCTATTTCAGATAATACTTTCTATCTGACATACTGGGTGTCGAAATTATAAAAGAAGATAATATGTTGTTTATTAATGAAATTTACAGTGCTTGACATATTCTCATGAAATTTTGTGGGAAGGTTTCAATCACCAAGCGGCCCTTTCTACAGGATTTTTTCATTTTTCCATTGGGGTCCATACTGCTCTGAAACTGAAAATTTTTGAACAGAAGAATGATAAGCCACTGCTTTTTCCAACCATAAGAAACTGTGGAAATTCAATTCACTCAATTGATCATAAAGTAAGTACACATTCGAACGTGAAATTTAACAAATTGAACTTTCATAATTTTGATAATAATTTTCGATCATCAGGACGCTTTGTTCAACGTGATACTTCATACTTACTAACTCCCATCTGTCAACTTTTGTATATGAACAATCATCTCTAAGGAAAAAACTAATACAACCAATTAATAACATACACGTGGCATGGCTCCCGTTCAAGCCTATGAGTTTTAAGGCTGCCTATTCATTAATCATTATTATCATGCATTTGTGAAACTGTAGATATAGGATTATCTATAGCCAATGAATTATTATCTATCGTGAATGAAAATTCATTTAGATAAAGTAAAATGTAGACAAGTAAAAAAAAGTTACTTTTATTTTTTTTCAGTGATTATTATGGCCGAGCAGATAGACGTATAATGAATGTAGTTTACGATAGTCGTGATGAATATCACTAATATTGTATTTTTTTTCTTAATGAACGACTACCCGTCCTACCATGGAATTGGTGTGGACTATTGTGCCACTCTCCTAGACGTAAAATTTCCCGATTAAATCCATCCTCATATAGAGCTGATTATACAGGAATACAAGGAATACTCTTTCAGTTAGTTCTGAGCGATGATGACTAGTCCAAAGACTTCGAAAATGATACGATTCACTGCTGGGCATTCTGAGATGAGTGTTGTGCAAATATGTGCCAACTGGTTTGCTTTTCTTTCTCTGAGTAGCCTTGAGTGTCTTGGTGTCTTGGAAAATGAGATTCACTTCCCTTCGAGACTGTTTAGAGCCTTTCGGCATTTCCAGACTGTTTTTCATGTTCAACAGCTACTTTTAAGAACTTTATTGGCCGAGGTAAATTTAAAGTTTGATCAATAGATATGTCACAAAATCGATGGCAAAAACCCCTGCCTGGAATGTGGTTAACTGACCAATACTCAAAGAGTGTACCGTTTGTCGTAATGGAACTGTTTGTGAACAAGTCAAGGTCTGTTGATTGTAGGACATCAAGAGCTAGGTCAATTAGTTCCAGCTATGGAGGATTACTTGAAAGTTATACTATAGGCTTGTTGCTCTGGTCATTATCTCTAAAGGTAATATTAGGATATTATGCGTTAGAAGTTCGTCCAGTAGTCCTGGGCTTTTCATTTCTATTGCTCTCGGCATGTCATTTGCCACTGCTGGAATACTCTCCCCATGAATTATCCTAACTCTTCGCTACTATTTCGATTAATGAATCAGTAATTTTATTTATAATTAGAAGGACTAATTCGATAAACCCAAAATAACCAACTGATACAAAATAGAATATGTAGAAAAATATTCATTAGGAATTGTAATTGAATAACATTTCGAAACATGATTATTTATGCCGTAAAACGGTTTCAACCAATAATGATTTGTATGCTACGCTTGTACTCTGAAACATAGATAACCACATATATGCAACAATTATCTCTAGGGAACAAACTAATACAACCAATTAATGACATACACGTGGCATGATTCCCGGGCAAGCCTATGAGTTTTCAGGGAAGTAATTCAATCGTCCATATAATCATGCAAACCGCTATGTACTCCGGCTAATGTCCTATTATCGTTATTTGCCCTATCGGGTTGGATGTTGCGTCCAGAGATCTTCATGGGTTTTGGATTCATTCGATTAATTTCAGTGGAAAACATCGATGGGATGTGATTGAACGAAAAACGTATTTGTTTACAGAATTGAAAGAATGGTTCTGTTGTGCTATTGCTTTGTTATGTTCGATTTCGAAGTGGATTTCCCAAGTGAGGTTGGTTTTGGAACGATATAGCTAATCAAGTCAACAAACTTTACATTTTATGACTGCAGGTAAACATTGAAGAGAACCTCAACACAGGTCGATAATTGAAGGACATCACTGTATTCATTGAGAAATCATTTGGGCCATTTTAATCATTTCTGCTTCTTCAATTCAACGTTTCGGCTAGAAGGAAAATACTTAAAACAATAAAACTTTTTACTTTCAAGAAAACAGCTAACGTAAATTTTTGAAACTGTCTTTCAATTCATACAATTTTTCGAAAACAAGCATAGATGACTTTGATCGATTTCTATTGAATCAGTTGTCAAACGATTCTTTCAATATTTTTCAATATGGATCTTATAAGTGGGGCGCAAATAGTTCTGAGATTAACAGACAGTTGGCTCTAGGAAGTTTCAATGATTGACATCAAAGTTGCTTCCTTCAATTTTCATAGTTTCAGTTCTTCTTCTTTTGATATACAAATTAAAGCATGTTGAACGTGCTTCCATTCATCAGCATCTTCATGTTGAGATAATTTGTTATGCCCTTCATTCCGTTCAGTGCCACCATCAAGAATTTCACGCTGAAACATTATTTATTTATGCGACGATGTATGTTGATTATGCGGATACATTCATGCTGAAAATAAAGGATCAATTCAATGGGAATTCATCATCGAAAAGCAACGAATAACGTATTTGTTTACCTTATAGAAACAAAAATTCGTTGTGTTTTCTGATGTTTGATTTCGAGGTGGATTTCGCTTGCAGAAACTAAACACGGGTAAAAATTTGAGGAAGGACACTGAATTTTAATGAGTTTGTTCCAGAAATAGTTGCTTCAGCATGAGTAGAGATAATTTAGTCATTTAACGGTCATTGTCTTCATTGACTCAGCAAAAAATTTCAATTGAAAACTTCATTTAGTGAACAATACTTTAAATTTGAGTTGCCTGAGAGCAATTGGTTGAACTTGAAAATCCAATCCTAAAACACAATTTCACAACTGAAAGGTTTTGAGATTTGAACTCTCTTTTTATTTTTATAATTTAATTGAAGTTCATCAATACTTTTTTCATTGTTTTTGATTTATATTTGCTGATGATGATTATTTGTTTTGAAAGGGACCTCTAAAAAATTATTCATCAGAGTTTTTTAGTTTTGCACTGATGTTTCCTGAATATGTATGGAAAAGTGACCTAAAATACCATATCAATTTTTCTATCTTGTGCTTCTTGCAAACTGAAATTGACAAATTGAAGTGAAAGTATTTCTGTAGCTGCAACAACAGTGCTTTCATTTTGATACACTTAGAAAACAGAAGCGTATGAAATATGTCACTAACCATTTTATCCTCTTAGAAAGGCATACTTTAGAGAAAAACATTATTCGTTATTTCGGCCATGTTACCTGATGAGTCGCACTTGAGCGAAAATTTTCTAAATCGCTAACATGCCGCTCAATCCAAGTATGCCATTTTAGCCACTTTTCCCTATTTTCATTAAAAAAAATCAGATGTTTTCTGATTCCCGCATTCGTGTGTATACGTTGGTTAATTGACTTATCTATCAAAGACGTATTATATCTTTTGTTGTTGCCAATTGGTGTCATTATAATTTTTTTTTCTTTCTTGGTTTGATTTAATGGAATGTGATGTTACCGGTATATCAACACTGGAGAGCTGCTAGGTCGCGTTGAAGAAGATTAAAATAACTACAGAGGATATTGATACATGTTTGGGCTGCTTTACGATCAATTGCGAAGCTATCAAATGTTAGAGAATTAAAACTGAAACTTCTGACAAATAATGGTAAAGTGACATCGTTCAACTGCTCAGTTTTCAGGTGAGAAATTGCTCTAGAATTACAATACTCACTATCTAGAATGAAATGTGTCAGATAGTCATGGCAAACTGCATTGATTCTGAAAGGTGTTAAGAGCGCAAAATATAATTTGTGCGTCATGTCTACCAGTCATAAAAGCACATGATTATGACGTTAAAGATCGTTGAAAGATTAGATTTAGTAAACTTGCAGCATTACATGGTAGAACTACGCGTCATGTAAACAATTTTTTATTTTCACTCTATGATAATCACCGTTTTTTTCCTGTTTCAAAAATATATAACAACTTATATATCGCTCATAGAACAGTGGCGATGCTTGAGGTGGCAAGGGTTGGCCAAAATGACGCCCAAATTGTCATGGCTTATGCTCAACAAAATGGTACCAATTCATTAATCCCTACCCCCACTGAAAATACTGGGCCACCACTGCCCCATAAGCGACACCACTGACCTGAGAGCGATTATAAATTATTGAAAAAAAAATTGGTCACTATTTATAGGGAAAAAGAAATTATTGTTTCCATAAGAAAAAACAAAATTTAATGTAATGAAATCAGGTAGGACAACCCACAGCAAAAATTAGATTACCACTGGATTCATATCAAAGAAGAGTAATGTTTCTGAAAAAAAGGCAAAATATGCTTTGTAGAGTCGTTTAAATTTCGCTTGCCGGTACTGTACACCCAACGGAGTATTTGTCAGATTGTTCCCAGTCCACTGGCTTTGATTCAACAACCATTATCTAGATTAATGTAATCAGTCCAACGATAACAGAAACTTCCCAGCTAATTAACCAATCAAGAAAGTGAGGTTAGGATAGGGATGCCTACGTACCAGCAACCCTCACTCCGGTTTATTTGTTGATTTACGCAAAACCCTTCCACCTCGGCATTATCTCAGCTTATCCAGTCGCAAAAACCGGGACTAATGGCGGCACTTCGTAACTTCCTGATGCAGAAACGTAAAACGAAACAAAAACCTGACGTTCCTTTCACCGTTTCGTTGCTCCCGTCCTCAGTTTTTTCCGTTGTTTCTTTGATGTTCAGTCGACGCGACATTCGACGCGTTGCTCTTTACGTGCCATCGGTATCTTCGAAATGGGGGGCATAAGTCCTGGCAGCTTTTTATTTCGACAGAGATAAAGTCCGATTTGCGAGGGGAGCCTGGCTTTGTAAGAAACGGGAAATTCGCATGGAAGAGAGGTAACGCCCGGGCGAGCCCATGCAAATAAGCCAAATGTGCCGAGTTTCGCATAAAAGGGGGGCGGTGCAACGGATCATCCGGAATGACAAGTAGATGCCTCGCTGTAAACGGAATGTTCTACGAGATGGTTCCAATTTTAGGGATGGGTATTCTTTTTGGAACGATGTGAACGTCTGTGTTCAGGAAAAACAAAAAATTTTTCGTAAATGCGTTTCAAGTAGGTTGGATTTTACATACCTCTAACCAGTGCCGTCGCTGGGAGCTAGGTTTCACGGACGGTTTTTCAATCCAGGTCAAAAAAAATGTCACGTGTGGAAGTCCGAAGTAACCGAATGAATATTTAATTCAATTCGCTACAACAGAAATATAGCCAATTCCAACATCATCAAACATCAAAGGTATCGCTTACCGCAATATATCCGTAAAAACGTCAGTTGAATCCTAATTCCCCCTTCTAGTCGCAACCGGTAACCCTTGTTTTGAGCGCTCGTTCTACTTAAACGAGTGCTATATTGTTTTGCCCAATGTCTTTAATTTTTGAATTTTGAGCAGAAAATGGTCTCAAACAATAGGTTCGACTCTCTGATGGTGAATCCGTGGTTAAGCTTAATTGTGTCAGTGGAGACGGCCAACCGGCCGTTAGCCACATTGCTTGGATAACAAGATTCATAGCAATGTGCGAACAGAATCGCACCGATTATCTGCTTCATTTCAAAATAATAACTGATAATAATGAAGAAGGAATAGCCTATACACTATGATTGGAACCCTTTATTTTTCAATTATAAAAGGTTGATATGTTTCAGCTGAACGCCATGACCGAAACCATCTGAAAAAATTATACAGGGTTTCAGGGTAAGTCGAACTGAATATTGCAGGACGTTATTTTTCAAGTCATTTCTGATGAGTTTGGTCTTTCAAAATGTTTTCGGAAATTTGACCGTTATTAAGATAATAAGTTCCGAAATCACAGTTTTTTATGATTTTTCTAATTTTTTCCAGAATTTGAGCTCCTAAGGTCAGTTATTTTGAAGTATTTAGAAGAAGTGGATGACGATCAATAAAAATGATCATCAAAACTAGAACCTACAACTAACAGTTAAAACAGACAGCTGGACGAATGATAGAATTGAAGAGTTTTCACCGAATGTTTTCAAATTTGAAGCGCTTTCTTGGAGAAAATGTATAGGAGTTATTCTACATATGCTTTCAAAAAAATTTTCCTCTTTTCAGCTTTCCAAAAAAGTATAACAGTTGCTATTAAAAAGGCAAAAAATTTACGCAATTATAGGTAATGTAGTAGAGGGTACATCTTCACTTTGGAGTAGAAGAAATTAATATACGTAAATGAAACAAAGATAAAGAGTGCAATATTTCGATAATTCTTGTTCGAAATTACAAGGCCATTTCTCAAACAAATTCTCATTTGTTCCCTTAAATAACATTCACCTACGTTTGCAGGCTCCGCCTCATTTCCTCAGCTGCATCAATAATTCTCTTTCTCAGAATATCGATATTTGCAATCGGCGTCATCTGATCGCACTCCAACCTTTCCATATAGATATACATATACAGAAAGTTGAAGCTCCTTTTGAGCAAGGATATATGAACGAACAAATATCCACCATGAAATATACCATTTAAAATGGATATGATCTGGACACAATTGACAACCCAATCGCTACATAGAAGAAATACAAGAAAATTTCAGTTGTTCATCACAAGAACTGATGAAACGGAAGGAAACAAGTACATAAGCATCCCTTACCATGGAAGTATTTCACATAAAATCAGCAATTTATTTAAGACCTTCAGCAATGTAGATGTGTCTTTCAAAGCCTTCCACACCCGAGGCCAACAACTGGCAAAAAACAAAGATAAAATCAACCCTTCGAATGAATCAGGAGTTCACAGTTTAAGATGCGCAGACTGTACTACTATTTATGTGGGGAGGAGTGGTAAAAGCATCAGTTCAAGTATGAACGCTACCCTTTAGCAACAATAACAAATCAATTTTTGGAGCCAACCTCAGAGAAAATGAACATAATTTCAAGAAAAAAAGGCAAACTTCTACGCCAATGTGATTTTGGGAGAAAATTGGAGGTCTTAGACTAGATTGAGATTTATAAACATTTGAATGTTCCAAATTTCGAAACTTTAAACGCATCTATGGTTAAGAGCTTTCGTTTAAACCCTTGTAAATGATTTAAAAACTGAGATACTTGATTCTTTCGCCTGATTTTCCCGTTGTTTAATTTTTTCCCGCACCTTCTCACCTTGAATATATTCTCAAAATTTGAAGTTATTGTTAATTCACAAAAAGTTTTTGTCATGTAAGGATGACCTCACAGATGAAATATATTCAATTTCATCCTTTGGATTTCTATGACATAGCCAAAAAACAAATTCAGTGTCTTTCGATCTCAGCTAAAGAACATGAGTTTCTATCAATTTCAAGAAACTAAATTCTTTTATATGATGTCGGTACAAGCGCTCTTATACAGGGTTGGGATAAAGTTCCGCACCAAATTAATATCTTTAAAACGGAACGGACGATAATTTTGAAATTTGGCAGCTGAGTGTAATGGACCACAATGCATCTGATGAGCATATTTGCATTAATGAGATACTTCCGGTTTAACCGGAAATGACCAAATTTTTTTTATTTAAATGGGATACCCTGTATATTTCTGCAGATTCTGAAAGTGCACCTTGTTTCGGATCTGTCCATATTGGGTTCCATGTAAAAATTCTCTGTTAAAAGAAGAAATTCAGTCTTTTTGTACATTCGAGAAAAAATACATTCAAATAAATAAATCGTTGTTATTTGTATCAAAAGTGAGAAATAAAACGAAATACTTTGTAGTAGATAACTCTTTCTGCTTTTCATGACGTATTTTTTATGGAAATCTATAAAAAAAGAATTCAGCTTTTACTAGTAGAAAAAAATTATTAGAAAAAATTGTTAAAAAAATCATTTTAAATGTTCGAAGTGCTTGCCATTCACCTCCTGACAATATGCCAGTCCATTAACAAATTTTTGAGTAACTTTTCTCGAGACTTCTCCATGTATTAATGCTCATTCATCAAGAATCCGTTGTCTGAATTCTTCTTTTTACAGATAATTTTTACATGGAACCTGGTATGGACAGATCCGAAACAAAGTGCTCTTTCAGAATCTGCAGAAATATACAGGGTGTCCCATTTAAATTTAAAAAAAATGGGTCATTTCCGGTTAAACCGGAAGTATCTCATTAATGAGAATATTCTCATCAAATGCATTGTGGTCCATTACACTCAGCTGCCAAATTTCAAAATTATTGTCCGTTCCGTTTTAAAGATATTAGTTTGGTGCCGAACTTTATCCCAACCCTGTATGTGTGTTAATGAGTTTCACTCCCAACTTGACATGCTTCGTAAGACAAGCTCATATTAATAGAAATGATCCCAAATATCAGTAGTAATAACCCAAGGATATTGATAATTTTTCGAAAAAATTTTTATGGAAACAAGTTACAAAAGCTTCGTTTGAGTGCTTTTGTAGTTAATGTCAATGAGTTAAATCGAACAATTTGACATGTTCATAGCAATGTGAAAATAGCCCATGGTCTGTTCTCAGAGAAATGTTGACATAATTGGGTGAAATTGTTTATAGGTATGATATAAAATTAGGCAATTTCAAAAAATTTTCATAGTAAGTTACCATGTGGTTTCACCAGAAACGAAACTCCATTTAATCTATTCCCAACTCCTTAGATTGAAATTAATCATGACTTTACCAACTAATTACAACAATTCAGACAATTTACTCATCTTCTTGCTGAAACTATATAATTTTTTTAGAGGTTTTTGATAATTGCGTTCAGCTGAAACTTGTCAACCTCATATAGTTGAATAATATAGCTTTAAAATCAAAGTGTAACTATTCCTTCTTCATTATCATTCCACACTATGGGGTCCAGAGAAATTAATAACTAATTATATCCTTATTATTCAGAAACTTTCCACATAGCTATACCTCTTTTGAAAGAAGATTTTATGGAATATAAAAGCCTTTCTCAATTAAATTAGCTATTCCAACAAGAATAAATCATGTATTGGTACGAATTTGTAAATAATCCACATCACGAGACAATAAAAACTGTAGGCTCCACTACTACTACACATAAACAATTGATGGTTTGTTGCACTAGCTAGGATTCACATTTTTATCACCAGAGGGCGTATCACTCAGTAAAAGTTTCCAATAGTGCCGTTGAACTGGCACAATTTCTTCTAACATCCCTTATCGAGTCCAAAAGGATATTCAACATCACCTCAGGCTTCATAAGGATAGCGTAGTCACGCATGCGTAGCCTCAGAAAATATTTTAGATTTGAGCCATCCAGTTCAGGATTGTTCATTATTGGAATCATAAATCACTAAAGCGGAAAATAAAATTTGTTCACTGGTATCAATAATGACCTGAAACATCATAAAAACAGCTATTTGAACTTTTCCAATAAAACCCGGATAAATTGCGAAAATAAAATTTGTTTCTCGTTTTATTGAAATGATCAGAACTATCAATATTGACTGAAAAACATAAATATATTCGGATTCCGTAGGCACAAGCTGCACATGTCACATCAACGATGATTCATTGTGATTCTAGGGACGGAAAAATAGACCAATTTTTCGAAATGATGGATAATGTCGGATTCCTGAAAAACACGGCATGATAAATCAGAATTACCTTTGCTACATTAACCGGAGCTGAAACAGGATACAATATTCTATTAGAAGTTCTAATTTTTCTCATAATATTGTTGCTGAATGATAAAATTACTTGGAGTGAATTGTGAGATATTTCAACCGAAGATTTTCATTGCAGTTGATGAATAAAAATCCCTGTGACAATATTTTCATTTGAATAAGTTTCTAACGTCAAAAACAACATTCAAATAGGCCTTGCAACGCGAGTTCAAGTTTGAAAAATGTTGATTTGAATTGAATATGGTGAGACCTATAAGTTTCATTCTGTGTATTTATGAATTCAAACTTTCTATTCAGAACATCGAGACAAAAAACAGAAAATATGGAAAATTTTTTCCTGTTGAAATCAACCAAAGGAGTAGGATACTGAAAAACATCAAAAAAAGTGACAAAAACTTGGAAACTAGTCAACCGATTTGGCCCGCTATCGAACTCAATTGAGATATTCAGGTCCAAAATGTATCCTGACTCTACTACAACTCTTTCCATTGGTCCACAACAGCAGTTCTGGTCGGAATTTAGAATTTTTTGGATCTCCAATGATACGATTCAGACGGAATTAAGAAAGTCTCAGTTTTGAAAACGAACTTCGACAGTGATCAGATGTGATATTCCATCAATATTGAAAATTTTGTCACATAAGATCAAGGTTTAGTCAAAGAAACTCCGAAACTGATCAAATCATTGTGCCTTCACACGACCTCTACATACGAAAGTCTTAAATCCACTATGGAAGTTTCCAGTCCGTAACTGCTTTTATTCGAATGTTGAAGTAATGATAATAATATTTGTCGGTTCACATCGACAATATATTACAGGGGGTCAAGATGTTCTGTTAATACTGAGATATGGTAAAGGGTTCAAACAATTAGTATTCGAAATGGCAACAAAAACTATATCAGAATCCATCTGTTTGAAATTGGCTCTTTGCCAATGACCCCTCTCCCTGGTGCAGAATTTGTACGATGCATAGAACTCAAAGACAGAACTTTACTTTACTTCAGGTACTTGATATATCAATAACCTTATTTCATAACCTATGTCAACGTGCATTATTCTTGTGTTATCTTTTATAATTGTGTATATTATTATGTGAAATAGGCTTAAGCATTAAGCATTCCTTTTTATGATGTGAATGCACTCGCACCATTTCCGCATCTAGGCGAGAGCATATCTTCTAAGTCAGCACATCGGCTCGAGCGAGCTTTCCTTATTTTAAAACTGTACTATTGTCATCATTACTATTCAGTCTTTCAACAAATAAACCTGCTTCCAAATAAATAGTTGTCTTTTTAGAAACGCAATCCAAGAGTGGAAAAATATAATTATATGTATAATTTAAGTAATCGTAGAGCTCTGCGGTATTGTGTTGTGAATTGTGATCAGATAAAAGGTGATGTGAATTATGACCTGTATCTGATCTGATCTATACTCTCGTTTTCCTATATAATAGTAATTTCCGACTCACCCTCTCCACGTTCAGCGTGGCCACTAAGTTCAATCGAAATTATCGATCAGGATATTAATTATGTCAGAGGTATTATTTTTTTGGAATATAATATATTACAAAATAGATGTCTAGTCGCATCAACAGAGGTCTAGTTGATACCTCTGAATATAATCAATATAACAATTGATAATATCGATTAGGATGTCTCGTGATGTGGATTATTTACAAATTCGTACAAAAACATGATTTATTCTTGTGAGAATAGCTTATTTCATTGAAAAAGGCTTTTAAATTCCATAAATTCTTCTATAATAAGAGGGGGAGGCAAGGGCGTAGCCAAGAATTAATTTCGGGGTTGAGGGGGGGGTTCGACATTTTGGCAATTGACTTTGTAGGTCGGTAATTGTGAGGGTCGCTTTCTGTAGCAAGTATTGTTGTTTTCAAGAATTCATAGTGATTTGAATAATTTTAACTAATTTTAACGCAATCCAAAAGTGGAAAAATATAATTATATGTATAATATAAGTAATCGTAGAGCTCTGCGGTATTGTGTTGTGAATTGTGATCAGATGAAAGGTAATCTGAATTCTGATCTGTACCTGATCTGATCTATACAGAGTGTCCCAAAACTCGACGTCAACCCGGAACCGGGTGAAAAGGCAAGTAATGCTGGTTGTCAGAAAAATATAAAAAAAAATCTAAGTTGCATGATTTCAAAATAATGGGCATTAAAAAAAACACGCCAAATTCCACACCCTGTGACAGTATTTTCGCTCCTGTTGCCACAAATATCAACTTTTTCCAACTTTTTTTTTGCTGTGTAACCTTGAATAATGCTTGTCTAAACTAGGCTGACCAGATCCATCGTTGTTCAATGACGAACAACTAAAAAAAAAAGATTCGTTGGTATTGATGACCTTTTTTTAGGTCCACCAAAAATGATTACACGATTTTTTCGACGATCTCAACATGAATTGTGTATAAATTCTTGTTTGAAATAAGTAGTGCTTCTTAATACTTACTTTGTAAATAAGTAGTGCTTTCGAGTACTTTGTGTACAGTTGCCATGAGGATTGCACCTTAAAAAAGCAGAAATTGAGCATTAAATTGGGTCATTAATGATCAATTTCGTACACATATCACCTTTTATTTTGAGATCGACGGAAAAAGAAATTACCTCTGATTTTGACAGTTAAATTCAAGATTTCGAGTTTTGACGGACGCTTATCAATGACGGACTCCTCGTACGATTGACGGACGTCTGGTCACTCTAGTCTAAACTGTAATCAAAATTTGGATACCAGCTGCTCTAGGTTTCATAAAAATAGGGCTTGCTTCACAGAAACAAAATTCAAAATAAACAATTGCCTAGTTTTAACTGGCTGTATTGAAAAAAAAATGTACTACGCAAGTTTGGCAAGTTTTGTCAAAAGTTGGCGCATTTAGTAAGGATTCCAAAATGGTATAATACTTGTTAAACTGTAGCTGCTGTAGTTCAAATTTATTTTCGATTGCCTTTGAATACACTTTTTCTTAAACTGCTTCCCAGTAACAAAGTGCAATGGATTCAAGTCCGGTGAACGGGCCGGCTACCAGATTGGACCAGAACGCCCGATACATCTTCCAGGAAAAAATGTTACCAGAAAAAAAATGTCTAAGTATAGAAATTTCTCAGGAAAAATTTTTTCTGGAAAATTCTGTTTCTGGTAACATTTTTTCCCGGAAGATGTATCGGACGTTCTGGTCCAATCTGGTGGCCGGCCCGTTCACCGGACTTGAATCCATTGGACTTTTTTACTGGGAAGCAGTTTAAGAAAAAGTGTATTCAAAGGCAATCGAAAATAATTTGAACTACGGCAGCTACAGTCAAACAAGTATTATACCATTTTGGAATCCTTACTAAATGCGCCAACTTTTGACAAAACTTGCCAAACTTGCGTAGTACATTTTTTTTTTCAATACAGTCATTTGAAACTAGGCAATTGTTTATTTTGAATTTTGTTTCTGAGAAGCAAGCCCTATTTTTATGAAACCTAGAGCAGCTGGTATCCAAATTTTGATTACAGTTTAGACAAGCATTATTCAAGGTTACACAGCAAAAAAAAAACGTTGAAAAAAGTTGATATTTGGGCAACAGGAGCGAAAAGACTGTCACAGGGTGTGGAATTTTGCGTGTTATTTTAAATGCCCATTATTTTGAAATCATGCAACTTAGGTTTTTTTTATATTTTTTTCTGACAACCAGCATTTTGCCTTTTCACCCGGTTCCGGGTTGACGTCGAGTTTTGGGACACCCTGTATACTCGTTTTCCTATAGAAAATGGAATATAATATATTCCAAAATATATGTCTAGTCACATCAACAGAGGTCTAGTTAATACCTCTGAACATAATCAATATCCTAATTGATAGGTAATATCGATTGAACTATCTATCGTTGAACAAACCTAAAATGTTTGTTCAAGGACCATTGTCCAACTCAGTATATCGTTCCGGTCATATTTCCCGCGTTTAAAGCCTTTTGTCTGGTCCCAATCACTCACTTCATTTAGTTTTATTCATATTGCCCGCGTATTATTGATTCGGTCTGTTTAGTCCGCTCAGAATTCAGATTTGCCTTTTGCTTTAGACGTCTCGTAGATCGGAGGATGTATATTTCATTTATGCTCATTTATTTTGACCAGTTCTTTCATATTTGATCATTATTTGGGTTTACATCGTCTGATGTGCATTTCTGAGCAGCTCGGTATTAGTAATTGCCTTCATTTATTTAGTCATCGGTAGTAACTTAGTTAACTTTCAGCCTGTCCGTCAACTATCGTTCAGAGATGTTTTCAAAAATGATACATTTTCTATTTTGTCATAAATTTTGTCCAGTATAAACACTACCTAGTTAGTCAAGTTTAAAGTTAATATATTCCACTGTTATTGCATTGCGTTTATTAGACAGTTTAAAAATAATGATTATAAATTATGGTATATCCACTTTGGTTGTTATTGATGAGTTATTTCATGATGTTTCACGGTTTCTTTTGAATTAAGTTTTTTTTATTCTATGTATTGAATATCTTTGGGAACCAAAAATAGTTACCTAATCATACTTGGCAAAATGGCGAATGCGCCAGGATTTATAGCTATTATTTTTAATGCTTAACTTAAGTGAAATGACAAAAAATTGCTTCATTAATTTCATTTACATATTATTCGGGACACAAACGGGACAAACCAACAACAGTGTCCACATTACAACGTAAACAAAAGTACAGAAAGCAAGCATATCTAACTTATGAAAACATCAGATTCAAGAAAACAGAAAAGCAATATAATATCTTAAAATTTGAGTTAATCAATACGCTTTGCCCAAAATACGCATCTAAGCGATCTCAACTAGCCAGCATCACGGGTTTGATTACAACGGCTACAATAAAACATGAGTGCAGATCTAATTCTTGAAGCAGAGTTGGAAAATAAATTCATACAGTAGTAAGTGCTAAAAGAATCAGTGAAAAATGTGTCTGTGTGTCGTGTGTTATACGACGGGACAAGTTACCTGATATACTGAGACATATGGATACAATCAATTTTATTGTTCAAGAATTTGTGGATGGAAAAAACATCGGTGTTTTTTCTGAGCTATTTAAGATTAACCAGATTTAACCTACGATAGACCTCGGGCGTATTTGAGATCGACGAAAACAATCGTGACTGACAGTGCCGCACAAACTTCCTCTGGAAACTCTCCAGTCAATCAACGTAAATTCCACACAACCGATCCAAAACCAAAAAATATATAACATACTTTTTTGTACTGAGGAATTGTGTAAAGGAAAAAATTTCGGGAACCATTCTAAACGAAAAACATCAGAGATAATTTTTTTAGGGGTGATAATCAGAAACAACATTTCAACAACAGATTCTGAGGAGGATTTTGCTGCCATTCACCAAACTTTTTGTTGGCACTTTTACCTTGTCTGAGAGCCAAGAAATAGTCTGTATGGAACATCTTGGGAGTTCCCCTACAATTCATTCAATTCTCTGATTGCACGATCCTCACGTAATTCTTGACGAGTTTTAGCGTCAACATTTCTCTTTAATTTTTAAAATTTTGAGGAGCGCACACAAATAATGAGCAATTTATATTGATTATGAGGATCTTGACGCTGAGCTAAATTTTTCAAGCCATATTAAAGTGCTATTGAAATACAAGATATTCTGTGTGGATTTTCTGCAGGTTGCAAAACCCCTAATGGGCGTTAGGATGTTTCCTCCGTATATATATTTCAATTTGTCGTTCGAACCTCACCATTAAATGCAATATCAAGGGAGTTGGGTTTACCGATAACTTTTCAAGTGGCCATGTTCTTGTCAACCCCAATTCCGTTGAGATAAGTTTATTTCGCAGGGTCTACAGTTGCCGTGTGATAGTCTGTCCAACTTTCAGCTCAACTCACTTGGTTTTCCATAGTTTGAAATTAACGAACTCGATGGGGATAAAACCGAGTGAAAAATCAATTTCCTATTTTATTCGATGTTACTTTGATGTTACTTAATTCAAGGTGCACATCATGTAAGTCAATTCAGACATCCAAGATTACAATCATTCAAGCTTTGCTGAGAATTAGTAGGATTGTTTACAGGTTCTTCTGTTTAACTTGGCTTATCAAAAGTATTTAAATAATTGGTGAATAATTCGTTCTGAAATTTCAGGTGGAGCCTTGCCACATCTTTAAAACGCATATACAGGACAAACATATTATTTGTTTTTCGGATCATCCAACATAGTACGTAATCTGTCCAACTGCTGAAAAAATACTCTCTCTAATGAATTTTTCTTTTCTATTTCAAATGGAACTACCTATATTTTCATTTATGTATCGATTCAATACCATAATCGCAGTAAAACTGTTGCCAAAGTGTGCACAAATTCTTTAAAAATTGTATAATCTGCCTTGCCAGTTTGGAAATGCAATATCTCGATTACTGTTTATACGAACTGAACCAAACTCAGTAAAATCATAGTAGGGGATTCTAGCCTTTACGTGGTATGTTTGGTATTTTGATACATCATGGGTTCTGCTTTGAAAACGTGGAAAAAATTGAAATATTTCGAAATTTCTCTTGAGTAATTTATACTGCAAATTTTATATTGAATCGATACATAAAAAATATAGGCAGTTCCATTTGAAATATGAAAGTATATATACCTTTAAAATAAATACGGCAACACTATCGATCTGAAATTTTTTTACACGAAGAGTTCTTTCATCTCCAAGGCCCCACCCAAAATTTCAGAACGAAATATTCACTAGTTCCTCAAATAAAACACAAGGAATATATCGGCTTCCACGCACAGATGATTGTTTTATTTCAATTTCTGATGATACGTTCTTCACAAAATTTCGCGAAGTTTGCTTGTTCAAAATAACAAATTTCGAAATAATTAATCTTAAATGTCAAAAACGGTAGCTACTGGAACGATTCGCCCCTTTAACAAACTCGTCCGTGGAAATCGAAAACCAAACCATCCTTCAAAATTCAGAACCCTAACATAATCCGTTCATACATTATTTTTTGACCACGAATCTTAATTTCAAAAGTAGAGGAATACAGACGATTGGACGAAATGATATTCCTAGAAACAAGCGCACAAAAACGAGCCGATGGTTCTGACTTAACGTCAGTGTTTTTAATATCGATTTTTATTATATTTCAGATACTTTCCTCATTCTTGGCAACACTATTGTTTAGTGTGATCGAGAATTTTTCATAATAAAATTTGTGATAACGGAAATTTGATGGACGCTTATATTTTGGGACACTTTTCTCATCTCAACACAGCACTCCTTACAAAATACGCTGTAGTTTAAAGAAACCGATATCTCCTGCAATATAAATCACTTCAAGCAAGAACCCTTCGACGTTTTGCAACTTTGATATGATATTCGAATGGGAAAAGCAAAAAGCTTGTACTTGGAATGTCGGTTCGATCCATGTTCTGGAATTGGCATCAGATCTGCATCGGCAATTCCATACCAATGAGATGCATCGGAGGACATAACTTTATTTCTGCTCGAAATATCGACTGCGGCGCCAGTATAAATCTATTATTTCTGTATACGAGTACGTTCGCCTTGTCTAAGTTAAATGCTCTTGGCAGACATGGTAGTTTAAACGAACCCTATTCAAATGCCGTTTGGGCAGTGGCTTCGAACAAGATATTATTGGATACTTACTGCCAAGAAAACAACTCATTTAAGCAGTACGAAGAAGCTATCTGACGGTCCAGTGAATTTCTCGGGACTGAAGAAAATACTTCAATATCTTTATGCAGTGATCTCAATCTTGGAAATGAACGGAGTATTAAAGTATAAATATTGAAGTACGGAATAATATAAATCGATGAAATATAACAAATGGCGAACCAGAGCCTTGCCGAGCATTGAGTAAAAGTGCTTTGAACACAAATCATTAAGCTCTATTGAAAAGTGCCCGAAACCCCAGGCACTAAGACGACAAATATCGAATATAGAGTGATAAAAAAATTTAATTCCATACTCCAATAACTCCAGATCCAGATTTCATTCATTGATGTCTTGAATTTTTTCTTACACGATAACCGTATTTTGGATAGGGTATAATCGATATTGACAACAGATTTCTGTCAGCGAGTTCAACATTATCGTTTAAAAACATTTTTCATTCAAAATTCCGAAGTTAAGGACGAACATTAGATTGTTATGATGACATATCAAATTACATTTTGTACCTAGTAACAAAGAATTATTTGTGGCTGCTGAAATCGTTCACGAATCTGAGAATTATTAGGTGCGCTGCTAGTTCATAAACTGCGATATTACTTTACGATGTTGCGACGTCTTTCTCGAATATGTAATTTACCAATAAGAATGAAACTTCAATGGCATTTCGAATTCCAAGTTTTCGTTTGCAATAGCATTGTTAGAATTGCTCATTTGGGTTTAAGCCATGAACAAAAATTTTTTCAATCGATTCCTTTCTAAAATTCCGTATTTTAACTCCGAAATTAATTCGTGAAATTCTTTGAAGGAAAATTTTGAATTCTTCACGTAGTAATAGTTAATAAGAGTCTTGATGTCTTTCAATATTTTGAAGATTCATATAATAAAAGGTTGTAGTTAAAAAAAGCATGTGTTCTCTAAACAGAACCTCTACGACTAAGCGAGCACCCTCATGAAAACGCCACATAGATGGATAGCGATAAAATTCAAAGATGGAGAGAAAAGCCTCCACATGAAAGACATCTGAATGAGGTCACCTAGGAACATGTCAACATTCCTGCGTCAAACCACTGGCTGACTTCTAGAAGACTGTTTCCTAAAACAGAAGGTTTTCTCTTTGCCATTCAAGATCAAGTAGTGCAAACCAAAAACTTTGAGCGCAGTACTTACATATCTAACAGTTGCTAATAACAGCCCAGACATAATTCTGGCGAAGAAAATGGGAAAAGAGCAATACTTAGAAGTAACCAACCTGAATAACTACAATTTACGTCGAAACTACGCCGAGAAAATATCGAAATATCGAAAGCTTGAACTTCAGATCGAAAGCCCGTGGGAAAGGTCTAATACCAGAACTATTCCAATTCTCATATAAACTACTGAAATTATTTCTGAGAGCCTCAAATCCAACCTTAAAGAGCTAGATTTGGACGAAAATTTTTCGGTACTGCTAGAACGGTAAAGAAATTTGTAGGTCACGATGGACACCAACAACAACCATCGAGGGTAACATTGCAAGATCGACTACCAGGACATCAGTCGAGAAATCAATTACCATCATCAATTTACTTGCTATCCGTGATGAGTGAATGTTTCCCTTAATAGGGAGTGTCATAACCAATCGCTAGGTGGTGTGAGAAATCACACTTTTTTATGCTAATAGGGTCAAGTCGATAATAAAAATGATAATAAACGTCTTTTATTCAGCGAAATTATACACATATCATTCCTAGGAAAGGCGAAATTTAGCCGCAGGTACTCTGCCAAGGGAGATCTAGATTATACAAAAAAGTTAGCAATATTGTGAATAAATCCTTAAGCAACGAACATAAAAACAATAAGGAACAAACAGTTCATGAACTCGAATAAAACATTTTCAGATTTCTCCTGAATCGACTGATATTCTTGCTCAAAAAATTTTAGGGTAGGCATTACACATGTTGACTGCGTTATATGTGAAGTATCTACTATATAATGGAGTATTATGAGCTAGCATATTAAAGGTATTCGGGCGTTGTATATTCAAAGTATGGACATGATTACGAGGAATTCATTGGTTATTCAAATAAACAGGACCGATCCTAGGACTACCTTATGCACCACAACCAAAAATTGTAACCTCAGAACATACTCTACTATAATATTAGCCACCCTATTTCCCTCATCTTGAGCGATACTCTTTCATACGTTTTGAGTCCACAAACAAAAAGACAACAAGAGTTCTGAATTTTCTGACTTGTATTTCTATTAGCTGAATCTAAGCATGGAAAGTACACTGGAACCTCAAAACAAAAAAAAACATCACGAGAGTCTCTGACAGCCTCTTTTTTAAACCAAGGTTCAAAACTTCACCATTGGCTTACAATAATCTGAGATGATTGCAATATTGCAATATGCAATCCTATTAACAAATTCTTGAGGCACTATTTTCAAGACCTCTTAGGTATTAGGTTACATTATTATTATTCATCAAATAATTCGTTGTCTCAATTTCTGCGAACATGTGGGTTATCTAACGTAATCACGTGATTTCAGATAAGCCTAAAGAAAAAATCTAACGAGCAAACATTACTCATTATTAACTATGCATACAAACAAAATTAATTTGTCTATCTGAACTTTTTTGACGGCCATGCAAAATAACTAAAATGAGTTGATTAACGTATTATAAGTCTTCGCGTATACAGATTTTTACACTAAACCCAGTTTGTCCGAATTATAAATCATAAGTTCTCGAAACACTTGCCAGGATAAGAAGACGGTCACATGTAAATTAAAAAAGTTGAGGGTATTTTTTCAACTGAAAATCGTACATCGGATACGTTTCGCTTCATTGCACTCACCAGCAAAATTTCATAAATATTATCTTTTTCATTCAGGATACATGCACAATGTTTCATACTTCATACTAACCCTGTATATTTAAATGATTTCAAACAAGATACTCCGAGGAACGAAACAGTGGTTTTAATTGAATACGCACATAATACAAAGACAAGACAATGGGCTGGTTCAAAAATAATATATTTAAAAAAAATTAACTCATATTTTTTTAACCAACCAGTTCAGGAATTGAAGAATATAATACAATAACACTGAATATAGTACAATACGACATCTAAGGAGCAAAACAATTTTTGGCCTCACTTATTGATATGACCCTCAACTAGAAAGAACATAATTTTTTCTTATAACGATCCACCAAGGAATCGCAACACACCATAATATCATGGCTTACATGAAAGCAACGAAAAAGTCTATAAATTTCAAACCTTTATTTCGAAGCTCTTCGTGATCCAATTTTAATGTTATATTATGAAAATCATCAATTCATCTTGAATCTAAATATTAACGAAAGAAGGAATCTCCTTATTCCATAGATTTGACAAACCGTATTCGTACTGAATCTACAACTCTGAGAATTTCATAGTGTTTCTGGCGCATTTCTGCACAGCACAATTTTATTCTGTGGGCAAGATTATTTCGAGTCTGAGAGCAAATTAGATATACTTTCTCTTTCAAGGTATTCTGGACAAAAAACTCCAAAGGCCTAAGGTCGGGGCTTCTCGGTGACCATCTGACAATATCTTCCAATCCAATGTATCGTAATTTATTCATTAAATAGATCTTGACATTTCGATTATTATGGACTGAGCAGCCATTCAAAGTCGCATGAGGGTTTTTTCCATATATGGTTGTTGCGTAAATAAATCACACCCGGTTTCGTGAAAGTGGCCACATCAGTCCTTAATACAAGGTATCCCAAAACTCGACGTCAAACCGGAACCGGGTGAAAAGGTAAGTAATGCTGGTTGTCAGAAAAATATAAAAAAAACTGAGTTGCATAATTTTAAATAACAGGCATTTGAAAAAACACGCAAAATTCCACACCCTGTGACAGTCTTTTCACTCCTGTTGCCACAAATATCAACTTTTTCCAACTTTTTTTTTGCTGAGTAACCCTGAATAATGCTGTTCTAAACAGTAATCAAAATTTTGATACCAGCTGCTCTCCGTTTCATAAAAATAGGACTTACTTCTCAAAAAAAAATTCAAAATAAACAATTTTCTAGTTTCAACTGACTGTATTGAAAAAAATGTATCACGCAAGTTTGGCATGTTCCGTTAAAAGTTGGCGCATTTAGTAAGTATTCCAAAATGGTATAATACTTGGTAAATTGTAGCTGCCGTATTTAAAATTTGCTTTCTATTGCCTTCGAATACACTTTTTCTTTAACTGCTTCCCAGTAAAAAAAGTCCAATGGATTCAAGTCCGGTGAACGGGTCGGCCACGAGATTGGACCAAAACGTCCGATCCATCTTCCGAAAAAAAATGTTTCCAGAAAAAAAATTTTCAGGGAAAATAATTTTTCAAGAAAAAAATCTTTCCGGAGAAATTTTTCTGAAAAATTTTCGTTCTGGAAACATTTTTTCCCGGAAAATGGATCGGACGTTTTGGTCCAATCTCGTGGCCGGCCCCTTCACCGGACTTGAATCCATTGAACTTTTTTTACTGGAAAGCAGTTAAAGAAAAAGTGTAATGAAGTTATAGAGATTATGAGGTACGAAAAAAATCCATACCCACACCAAATTGATAATAAACCTTAAAAATACTTGAGTGGGGCGGACGACTTAGGGGTTAGACTTGACGAAAACTGGTCATTCAGAACACATATAAAAAAGACAATTAATGCATCTAATGGGTTGGATTCATCAACAGAAACAGTAAGGATTTAAATAATTCTAAAGCGCTTATTTCTCTATACTATTCCTTCATTCATAGCAGGCACTCATTTGCATCTGTAGCCTGGTTCACAACATACGATATCCATATAAAAAGAATTCAGCGAGTACAGAATACATTTTTTTAATTTTTGGCCTTCAAGATAGATAGTTAATTTAATGATAGAGACTACAACTGTTAACGATGTAAATTCAGAATCTTGAAACTCGAGGATGATTGAACCATAATGGATCTCTGTACTGCATAAAATAATCAGTAATACTATCAGCTTCCCTTACTTACTCTCAAGAGTCAATTTCAGAGTACTGGCTCGCAACATCAGAGATAAGAGCCTATTTTATAACCTTATCGTAGGACGAATACTGGACAGCACTCTGCTATGATACGTTTGCATTGTATGGACGTTTTTTACGAGGATGGTCGGATTGTTAAAATATTCACCAAAAACTAATTCTTTTCATCCTACTGTAACTACTGTTAATTAACTTGTGAATTGTGGTTGCTTTATTGGTACCATGGTACTGTTTACAACCTAAATCTTTAAATAAATAAAAAACTTTTTGCTTTTTAATACTCTTATGAACGCGAGTGAAGATTTAAACTCACCTGAATTATCCATCTTTTCCCTTTAGTCCTTGAGGGATTAAAGGTTGTATCCCTATGGAGTTGAAACCGCAGAATAAGAGTTTTCACAAAAATGTCATTTTGAAAACGAGGGTCGAAGTTCTATGGAACCCAAAATCTGGTATGAGTTTACTTATTCAGTTGTTACACAAATATTCAGCGAAAAAAATATTTCCAATCCGAAGGTTGCAGAAAATCCTTATCAGATATAAATTAATGAGGCTTTATGACTGACAATTTTCATTAAGCAATCGTTAAGGATAATTATGAGACCTGAATGTATAAAAACATTCATCTTTTGTATGAATTTTAATGTTAAAAAGTTCTTCTCGATGCACAATTAGAATTCTATGAGGCCTCCCAAACAGTTCTGTTTGTCGATGTAGCAACGTTTGTACGTTCGCATATTACCACATCTGTTTAATTCATAGGAAATGAAAGATTATGTTTTTATCGAATGAGTTTTGCAGAAGGTGAAGTAATAATTATATACCTACTGAAAGATTTATATCGAAGATAAGACAGAGTGGTCGCTAGTTGAATTTTTCATAATCAAAAATGAATCGAAATAAAAAAAATCAGTTTTTGTTACCAAAGAAATTTAAAATCAGTGTTCAATGTATTATGAATATTACTTTTTTCATCAAATGGAATAAGACAACTGAGTTTACGCTAGTTTATTCAACATTTACAGGGGCTTATTTCGAAGGTTTGAATAGTATACTGGTATATCTTATACTGCGAGAAACTTCAGTATTCAGGTTTCAAGTGGTGGCATGCCACATTTTAAAAATAATAATGACTATATTATCTAGACCGAATCGGGAGAATTGGTGAAGAAAAAAGGGTTTGTTTTGGCTCCAAGAATATTTGGTTGAAATATTTTACAGCATGACTCAAACTGTATATCAACGTCTTGGAATATTGCATTCAGATCCAAATCAGGAGTACTGTCCAGAATTTTCAATTATTTTAAAATCTTCCAATGATACCATTGTGACGAAACTTAGGACGGAAAAGCCCATCGTTATCCCAGTTTCTTAAGATCGAGTTTGACATTGATAGGATATGTAATTACGTTGATATTGAAAAATCGATGAGGCAAGTCATAAAAGGAAGTAGCTTCGAAAACAATCGAGTGATCTTGTCTACTTACAAAGGCACATACACAAGTGGATATCTCAAAGCTACCGTGGAAATTACTGCTATAGACTACAGGCCCGTGTTGAAAAATTATGGGTCATTTGAACCACCAGGTGACCTATCTAGCACGATATATGAGCATAAAATAATATGATACAGCACTATGCCGTCACTTTTAAGTTGTCCAACTGAGTGCAGGTGAGAACTCGAAAGTACAGGTAGAGTGGGTACATTTTGGTCACATATTTTTGTACGGCATTCTTATCACCGATAGATCTGTGAAAAATAATTAGAAAACGCACAGTGCCGTAAGAAAACGGTGCGCCACAAAGCCGCATTTTTTTTATTTATTGACGATTACCGGGGTAAATTTGGTCATTTTATTTTGTACGGCATCTGTGTCATACTATTTCTATACTGCTTCTAATCCATTTTTCCGCAACGCCGTACAAAAATCATGCGACAAGGGGAAAAAATCGAGGGTTGCAATCCCCTCTCTTTCCGTGGTCCAGGGGGTGATTTGAAAAAGTACGGCTTCGGTTGGAAAACATTATCTAGCACTCAAAATTAGTATTTAAAATAATGCCGTCAAAAACTGATTGTTCATTTGAATGTTTATCAATAATTATCTTAATTTCATCGTTACCTTGATTTAAAGAGCTGTTAAGTCATTTGATCCTGTACGGCAAATTTTTTTTCAACAAGATATTGTAAAAACAATTGTCATATAGTATTCCCGTTCAAAAGAAACCATTCCGAAAAAATTATAGAGAAATACAAGAACTGAAATTTTGCAAATTATTGTTAAAGTTTAAATATCATATTATCAATTCATATCAGCAATATGATGATATTAAAGTTTTAAGGTACGATTCAAGTATCTACTGCTACCCCAGAAAGAAGTTTTTCCAGCTTGAGGAGAATTAAAAATTACCTGCGCAATTCTTCTAGCGAAACTAGATTGAATGGGTTGGCGCTTATGAATATTCATTATAGTGTGAAAATTGATGAAAATGAAGTGGTGGACCAATTCGCTAGAAAGAAAAGACGGATAGACTTTAACTGAAGGAATTCACCATAAAAAATTTGTTTGTGTTTTCTCACTGTTTCATTTTTAATACCTATTCATGTGTTGTTGGCACTATTTTGGAGTAAAACATTAAAAAACTCTATTTAGTTTCAATGAAAGTACACATACACACTAATTTCATATTGATTCATCTTGTGAGAATTGTTTGGGAAATAAATATTGTTTTGTTAAGTTTTTGTTTGAGTGAATAAAAATAAATTCTGAAGCATATTTGAAAAATAGGTTTACCTAACCTAACCAGGAATATCTATGTTGAATATTGTTTCCGAAGTAGGAAAAGGATCATTGAATACTTAAAAACAACAAATATTCGCTACAGAAAGCGACCCTCACAATTCCCGGCACCTACAAAGTCAATTGCCAAAATGTTAAAACCCCCGAAATTAATTCCTGGCTACGCCCTTGGAAGGGAACAATTGATAATATGATAAATTAATATGACGTTTAACTGAACTGAAACGGTGTGTATATTATGTCCAAGAATTGAAACTGTCAATCCCAGAATCAACAGTTTTATATATTTTTGGTTTAATATATACTTCATTATTGATACTTACATATAACTAATTTGTTTTATTATAATGAAATGAATAAATAAAACAATCATTTTTGGAGAAATTCGATATATTTAATGATAATAATAAGAAAAATGGTCATTTTTTAGAGAACATTTTTAGAACGTCGCTCCGAATGTGCGAGTTATTATGATACTGAAATTAGCAGACATGTACAAATTTTTATGATTTTTTCAATGGAAAAAATTATTTTTAAAAAATTGCACATCTATATAATTGAAAAACTATGAGTACGAATTCTTTAAATATTTTATTTCACTTACTCATTCCTGAAATAAAACTTAAATTTTACAGGTGTCTGCTAACTTCAGTGTCATGAGTACTTCTCAAAAATATGTTGTATTCTGGAATTATCACTGACAATATGTCTATATTTTGGTATTAGTCGATAGTTTATAAACCCATATTCATCATAGTTTCTAACAAGGAACCTAGACCTACGAAAAAACTCGGAATACAAAAAAACCGTAACAAATAACCGTATAAAAAATTTCACCTTAATTCGTTATATGGATTTTATCTTTTTTTCCTCTTTGGACCAACGAAAATGTACGGCATATGAAAAATATATTATCTATGCAAAAAACTTTTCAAATATAATTTATTTCATGTTGTGTCAATCACCCCTTGTACTACGGAAAGAGAGGGGATTGCAACCCTAGATTTTTTCCCCCTGTCGCATGATTTTTGTATGGCGTTGCGGAAAAATGGATCAGAAGCAGTATTGAAATAGTATGACACAGATGCCGTACAAAATCAAATGACCAAATTTACCCTGGTAATTGTCAAAAATTCCAAAAAAATTTCGACTTTGTGGCGCACACCATTTTTTCACAACACTGCGCGTTTTCTTATTATTTTCGAAGGATCTATCGTTGGTGAGAATGCCGTACAAAAATATATGACCAAATTTACCCACTCTACCTGTACTTTCGAATTCTCACCTGCACTCAGTTGGACAGCTTACAAGTGACCTCATAGTGCTGAATCTCATTATTTTATGCCCTTTTATCGTTCTAGATAGGTCACCTGGTGGTTCAAATGACCCATAATTTTTTCAACACGGGCCTGTAGTCTATGACCCTTCCGTTCGAAAGTTGCAGTGATCAGAAATTTGTCGGTTCACATCGTACAGATATGTTTATATTTTTTTCAATTTCCTAATGCCATGATCCTCAGAAAATATCGCATTATAAGTGTCATTGTTTACCTTCTATAAACCAAATTTCGAATTGATCAAATATCTGGTTTCGGGAACAATGATGTGCAATTTCAAATGTCAATACTCTGACTCTACTGAACAGATTGGCCCGTTAACCACTCAACCACGGCATTCTCAACCTATACCTCCCCTCAGAATTACAGAATTTCATCCGTTCGAAGGTTATCGTGTTCACGACCGACCGAACGGCTAGACAGAACCATTTTTGACAATAGACGTTTGAGAAGCCACTCTGTGCTCAAATTCGAAAATTACATTTAGGCAAAAAAAATGTCTCTATTTTTGGATGAGTCCCAAGATGATTGACAAATATTGAAAACCAAAATCCTGAATTAGATTACTATGCTATCTGGGATTGTACAAGATAGGAGCACAATTTTGCAAATTTCCAAAGAAAACAAAGATTGAAAGGTGCCAAGAACGAGCAGTCTGTAATCTGGAAGGTCATTATATTGCCATCCCTAACTTTCGAATACGGAATGCCCTGCAGTTCGAAATTTCAGATCGAAAACTTTTCTCCATAAGATACTTACTTTTTATATTCCGAATCCACTGGCATGGGTTATTTTCTTTTATTTTTCGACTTCCATATAAATAAAGCTGAAGGAAAAACATATTCAACTGGAAAAGTACTCGCAAAGCTGAATAATATATGTGGAGAACTTTTAATGATAAAACTTCTCCACCCTAAAAGTTGAGTTCGACTGCAATTGAGGATTGTGAGTATATGAAACTGCATATTCATTTGCATCGTTAGAGACTGTCAGGTTTTGAGAGAGAACGGTGGGGTTATTACCGACAATGGTGTGCAATTGATGAGAGTGGATTTTATATGAATTATTTGAATAGAGGCCAAGAACGTTTGTTGATAAGCAGTGAGGTATGATATTTTATATATGTACTTTTCATAGCGATTGTTATACAGTTGAGTTATTTAATCGATATTTTTTGTGTGCAATCAACTCTTTAGAATAGGAACCATTCGAAGGATTTTCTACTCAATGAGAAAAATTTTGGTACCCGCATTATGTCGTATGATGTCCATCTACTACGACGGCGTAGTAGTGGCACTGGGATGAAATAAGTAATTAAGCCAACTTTTCGGCTATTTCTCTCGAGCCATCTTCGAGATTTTCGTAAAAAACACTTTTTTCGATTTTTTTTTCAGAGTGATATTGAAAATTTTCGAGTAATCCCCTCGGTAAACTGAATTCTGTGTTCTCGTCCATGTTCAATATGATATGTCATTTGATGGTCACGTTGTGTGCAATTTTAATTAATTTATTTTCGATCTAATAAGCCGATAATCCAACTTTAATCCAAGATTACTCTCCAACTTTTAAGATTTAATATTGTAACGAGTCTTGAGAAAGGAACCAACGGTTCCGAAACGTCGAAGTTATAAGAGATCTTATAGGAAGTTATAAGAGATCTTATGTATTTGTCCACTTCCCTACGATTAGATTAGATTAGATTAGATAGTGGTCGATCGGCACGTTGATTACCCTTCTGCACTGCGACCAATAAGGTCTTTTGTGCATTACCATGCTAAAACTACGTTTTTCCCAGGAATCTAACCTCCTTAGCAAAGCTGGTTACTTCCTTAGGAGACTTCGATCTTATGTCGGCTGGCGTTAATAACGCGCCCCCTAGTAGAGTAAGTCTGGTTTGCGCCAGCGCAGTGCATTGACATAGTATGTGTTCGGTGGTTTCAGTGGCCGATTCACATAACCTACAAATGTCGGAGTTTTCTTTACCGATCTTGTGTAGGTGATATCTCACGGGACAATGCCCTGTGAGAAGGCCGATTAGCAGCCTTAACTCGTTTTTTGACAACGATAGAGCTTGTTGAGCCTTCTCTTTGGAAGGTTCAATTAGTCTCTTTGCTTGTCTTTGACCGGATGTGTTTATCCAGTAAGAGTGTTTCTCCCTTTTTTCCCAAACGCCTACCTCTGCCCTAATCAGTGTAGGTGATACCCAACAGGAGGGCACGGGTCCGGTGAAGGGTGTGTTTGCTCCTCTTTTTGCAAGGGCATCAGCTTTTTCATTTCCCTCAATGTTCTGGTGGGCAGGTACCCAAGTTAAAACTAGCTTGTTGTACTTCGCCAGTGTTTTGAGGGACTGTTTGCAGCTCCAAATGGTCCTTGATCTACAATCAACGGCCATAAGCTGCCTCAGTGCCATCTGACTATCAGAGGCAATACAAATTCTGGCTCCCTTGTACTGTCTGGACAGACAGACTTGGGTGCATCTTTCTATGGCCAGAATTTCAGTTTGAAGCGTTGTTATTGGCTTTCCCAAAGGCTCCGATTCCCTGTATTTGGGACCGTATATGCCTATGCCTGCTCCTCGTTCCCTTAGGGACCCATCTGTGTACCAGATGAGATGATTTTTACGAAGTCGAGACAAACCTTCCACACTTTCTTGGCGATCACCTATGATCACTTCGTAGTTGGCGTCAAGGTCATACTCGATTGGCATGGAATCCCTCGGTAGCAAAGGGAGGTCACCACCGAGTGATCTTGAAATATTTCCGTGTCCCTTGCCAGGCCCTATTTCGTCCATTCTTAGGGCACTCATGAGACCTTCTTTCTTAACATAAATATGCAGCGGGGTGAGATCCAGTATTACCTCTACTGCAGCTGTAGGAGTTGTATACGCAGCTCCTGTAATGCCTAGACAGGCCAGTCTTTGATGCTTATTCAGCCTCTGCTGGCTTGTCTTTTCTTCAGTTTTAGTCCACCAAACTAAAGAGGCATATGTGATAACAGGTCTTACCACCGTCGTATAGATCCAGTGGATCATACGAGGCTGCAGACCCCAAGTTTTGCCAAATAACTTGCGGCATATCCAGAACGCCGTTGTAGATTTGGCAATCACTTCCCTACGATACCTTCATTTTTCATTTTCGAATAACGATTTCCTCTTTTGATTCTATGATAATAAGGAAAAAGATATATTATTTTCTCTTTGAATTTCAGCTGAAGAATCGATTCTTAGAAAAAAAATTATTGTCTTTTGTTTTTCGGTGTGCTACAGAAGTATCCATCGCCATTTTTTGACATAAAATGCCTTGTTTTACTCTTTATACCTCGAATTTTTTCTCAACAAATTAGTGGAACGTTTCGAAATTAAATTAGAACTATTCAAATTTTGAAATTCATCAGCTAACCATGAAATTTTGGTGTATTTGTATTCATATGGCTCTGTGAACAATATTAGTGAATAAAAAAATGGAGATCTGTCTCATTTCAGAAGATATAGGCTGCCAAATTTAAAAGATATTTTTCCTTCAAGTCGCTTTTTTCACTACAAAAACACCTACCGCACTATTAGGTTTATGTCCTTTTCAAACATCGGGATCTCTGTCGAATTATTGAAAATATTCAACAGACCGAATCAGTGAAAGAAAAATTTAATCGTTTACAAGAAAATATTGATTTGGTTCGTGAAATGTCCATTCACAACAAGTTGGACTTAGTGGCTCCACAACATGGTGTATTTTATAGAAGAACTATGCTCTGAAGAACTATAAGATTCGAATATCATAGAAACTAAAGCCATTAGATCATTCAATTTTCTGGACGAATAATCTCCCAAAACGGTAAAGTCAATTGGTTAGCAGGATCATTCGATTTGACACCGTTGGTCTAGCTAGAGCCTTTGAGTTTATGTGGAAATCCAGATCTATAAGAATAATCTCTAGGAATCAATTATGATTCCTGGAAATTGTGACTCGATTAAATCGAAATATCATTGAAAATTACAACAAAAGAGTGAGCGCCTTAAGAGCTGCGAGAAAAAGCCATTTAGAAGATATTATTGAGCGCTCATTCTACTTAAACGGGTGCTAGATCAGTTTGCCCAAATGTCTTCGATTTTTTAGCCGAATATGGTCTCAAAAAATGGAATTTGACTCCCTGATGAAGAATCCGCGGTCAAACTCAATTCTGTTCGTGTGGCTAACCGTCCGGCCGTAAGGGTGAATTCGTTTCCCAAATGCCTCGGTTAAGTCAACATCTCAGGCGTGACTATTTCCGAAACAGTTGAAGATAGGTATGGGACATTAAACATGAATTATGTCTAGAATTTTATGAAGAATTCAAAAAACTAATTATATACAGGGGGTTGAATTTAAATAAGAAAGTTGGTATCGGCCACTGTTACATGACACACCCTATACAATCAATTTTTTTAATGCGAATCTAAAAATACAAATCGAAGTGTCAAAGCTTTCTTCCAAACACACTCATTTATTCGTTATCGAATTTATTCCATTTGGCTGGTCCACACTGTATATAAGTAAAGACAAATCAGTTTTCCCCAATTATTTCAGCCAAATCTTTACTTCAATTTATCCTCGATTGTATATTTCAATGAGTTGCATGATATAACACAGCATACGTGATACTGCACGCCAATGAACCTTCTGGTGTTCTCGGCTATGCCACAGGATAACTTTTCCGGAAAACTTCACACCGGTATGAATTATTATTATTATTACGAGTATAAGACTCGCATTTCATCCATGATTGTGAATAGTTCCTGTTGGTAAAAATCGGTTTTACGGTCGCTTTCATATGAAAGATCCCAGCAGTGCTTTTCTAGAATTTTATGTCAAGTTATTAATTTACACGAACTTCATTTCAAACTACCTCTCAACCCTTAGGATTCCTGGCTCATGAACCATCATCATACTCGTACGTTCAATAATCCTGGAGATTCCCTCTGCAAATAAACATCCACGAATGCATAAAGTCAGGATGATGAAATACAAAACGAAACGGCTATATGAACTCCGAGCTTAGCACAAGAGTGGACACTAATCCTCAGTGGCGGGGAATGAAATCAGTCGGTCAACCTGAAAATCGAGCCTTGTCATATAAATTTCATCTGCTGGGATAGATGCGATATGAAAGGCTGCTGAAGAATATTGGATGAGTTTTTTCATACAATGACAATAACCCTTTGAAACTCAATGTGAAGGGATCACGTCGTTGGTTTATAATTTCGGTTATATCATCCGGAACATTGCTTCGACCAGAAAGAATAAATTTAATTCAGTCTTTTTCGCATATTAACTGTTTTAACCGTAGATTGAGAATACTCACGATACACAAACACCGGTAAGCCGACGCGCATCGAGAGTGACGTCACTGGGAACATTTCCATAGCATTTGCGTGATAGAAGTGTTAGAACTCGAGAGAATTGATTAGAATTTGTTCCTAATATTCTCCCAATGACGTAGATGCTCGCGCCGGACGAGTTTAGACCACGAATCTGGCATACCGGTGTTTGTGTATCGTGAGAATACTAGAATTTCGGATTAAAAAAAAGCCAAAATAATTCGTCTTACAATAAGTGTCTTATTAATCTATACGAGTTGGCTCGAAAATATAGAAGGAGCTTCATGAATGGTAAATGTGTGAGACCCAATCAGCACTGCTACAAAGAGATACTTTAGGAATGAAAGTCTATTATAAAAACTTTGTTTTGGTAATACTTATAGCTGTATGGTAAACTTGGTGAGTACATTCCTGAATGGTATGATTTTTGTAGTTTCAACTTTGATTTTTACATTGAATTCTGTGAATTTTTCGAACATATCGCATTTAGTCATTATTCCCAATTCTCGGAATTTCACAGACATTTTATATTTTTGAAATTCAAAAAACTCGAGAACGACGCATCATACGAAAAAACATAAGGAATACTTTTATTTTCCAAAATGGCCAAATATTCACAAAATAATATCCAACTTACCCTTAAGAGTTAGGTTCTCTAAATTTCTGTTATTTTTTAGATATATAATGATTATTTTCGAAATAGTGGAACACGTTAATGGACTTTTGTATTGAAATAATATCTTTTCACCAAATCCATATCCCGAAAATCATTTCAGTCGAATGGATCGTTTACGAGATTTAATTGAAATTCTAATTTTCTGAATTTTTTCCACGGAGCCAATTCGAAAAAAATTGTGAAGGAAGAAAGCGTTTTTTACTTCAGGAATCTACGGTTGAAATTTATGTGTAAGTCAAAGACTCACCCTGTATAAATTAGAAATTTCACGTCGTAAAAATACTACAATATACAATGCATCAGGCAGAGAATTTTCCATCCAGTTGAACAGATGTATACAGCTTCGGCAAAATACTATTTCGCACGCATTGAATATCGTATGTTTCCGATGTTAATTTCCGAACCTGAATAATTTAGTGTTGTCTCTCTATTATCGTTGGGAGTAACTCAATTCAAACAAGGAACCAGTAGTACTCGCAGAAATTATTCAACGTGTCAGGCAGTACGTAGTACTCGATTTAAATACTTTCGGTTATCTTCCATTCTCCTAGATTAAGCCACTCCGATCAGAGAGAGACAACAGTACATTATTGCAGTCAGTCATATTTATTCTATTATGCAAGCAGCACGCGATTCTTTCGAGTATATCTCTTCAACTGGATAAAAAATTCTCTGCCTTATGCATTATATATCGTATTTTTTAGATGTAAATTTCCAAATCTGTGTCGGTTTTTACTAACCAAGGTTTTTTTCATTCTTATTATCATAAAGAAACATCAACAATATTTTTTCTGAGTGCTCCTTATACCTTTTCCAATTGTAACTCAAAAAATTTCAGAATAGTAAAATGTATTTCAAAAAGCCTAATATTATGTATGTTATCCAATCAACATTTTCTAGAAATGAATTGATCACTTCTAAAATATAATAATAATAATAATAATAATAATAAGGTCTTTATTATGATACTACAATTATAGTTTTTTTTTACAACATTGAGGGCGAGATTTAGCTCGAACGATTCTGGGTGAGATAACTTTGTGTACAATTCTGTGAAATAAACCCTAAATCATGCGTCTATTCCACCATCAAACCCTCAAAACTACAAAACAAAAATGGAAACTCACTCTGTGAGCATAATAGAAAAAAAATGAGTCAATCCATGCGCACAACGAAAATATATAATTGAGATATCCCACCTCAGAAAGCCATAGTTCCCTACAGGAAAAGCAAAACAACATTCATAGTTAATGTGCTAAAGAAGCTGGTTGGTCATCAGTCTAGGAATAAACGGGGTCATTGCGAAAGTTGTCTAAAATATGCAATTTGAACTTATCAAGTGTGATATCTCTGTACTCAAATTCCAGACCGTTCATGATATTAGGTACTTGATATGAATAAGACCTAGTATAAACACTAGTTCGGTGCTTGGGGATTGATATTGCACCCCTATTACGTACATTGACCGAGTGAACACTCGAGCGAAAAATAATCTTATTATAGAGGGTCGGTGGTGACTTTTCACTGATAATTTTATAAAACAAAACCTGAGAATGAAAGCGTCTTCGGTGCTCCATATTCAGCCACCCTGTGTTTTTGAGGCTGTAAGTTACAGGTTCAAATTTACGTATTCCGCGAATAAACCGCAAACAAGAATTCTGAAGCATCTGTACCCTGCCCGCATCGAAAGCAGTCAAGCAGGGGCCATATACTGCGTCACAATAGTTCATATGTGAAAGCACAGTAGCTTCACACAGTAGAATCTTACTGGATTTGCTCAAAAAATTTTTTAATTGGTATAAGAGTCGCAAACCCGAATAAGCTTTGCACAGTGAGTTCGAGATATGTCCAGAAAAGCGCAAATCGTTATCCAGTGTCAAGCCCAAATTTCTAGCACTGTTCAGAAAATTTATTTTGCTGCTATCAATACAGACACTCTGACCATACACTTCCATGAATCGGCTCTTATCATTTTTTGGGCCAAAAAGCTGGCATGTTGATTTTTTAGCATTCGAACGAAGACAATGCCTCTCTGATATCTCATAAATACAATGGAGGTCATAATTCAGGGCGGCCACGGCCTGCAGTGACTCAGAAGGCTTGAAAGATAATTTGAGTTGGCTATCATCTGCATAAAAAAAAATTGTTGCCGAAACGCAAGCCAAGACAAAACAGTAAATATATATCACAAACAGGAGTGGGCTTAATATAGAACCCTGTGGTACCCCGCAACTTAAACCCACAAATGAAGATGACGTCCCATCAACTCTGACTGCCTGAGATCTCGCCCCAATATAATCAGTTAATAAAATTATGGCTGGCCGCGATAGACCGATGTAACGCAGTATGGCTAACAGGAGCTTATGATTTATAGAATCAAAAGCCTTCGTATAATCAAGCGAGGTCAAAATAGTCAGATCCCCTTGATCAATAGACTTGAATATTTCGTCAGTTATATCGAGCAAGGCAGTACAGCAAATGTAGCCAGGTCTGAAACCATATTGTGTGGAGGGAATGATCTTGTATTGTTCTACGTAATTTTGTAACTGCCTCTGCATAACTTTTTCAATGATTTTAGATAACGTTGGAAGTATGCTAATTGGCCGCAAATCATCCAATGTACCGGGGTTTGATGTTTTCGGAAGCGGGATAACCAGGGCCTTCTTCCAAGAGGATGGAAAAACTGAATTTTTGAAACAATAGTTCACAACATGTGTTAAATATGGCAAAATTAATGGAAGACAGAGTTCAATTGTACTTATATTGATGCCATCATGACCCACTGCTTTAGTCTTGATATTCCGGATTATTTTAGATATTTCATTTTCGTCAACTTCGTGAAATGAGAACCGTTGTATATTCGGATCTTTTATATTATTGGAATAAAATTCAAGCATCTCGTCATTCACTGGAATTTTTGCAACTGAATCGACAAAATGTTGATTGATCTTGTTGACGTCTTTCAACCTATCGGGAATATTGGCAGATTTTTTGTTTATTATATTCATAGACTTGATCCTTGACCAAAAATTCTTGTTGTCTTTAGCATTCAATATGGTATTATAATAATTCGTTTTTTCTCGTTTTACAGCCAAGGAAACCGTATTACGAAGTTTCTTATACAAGATCCAGTCATTTTCATCTTTTAATCTACGATAACGACAAAGTGTACCATCCCTCAATTTCATCATCTCCCTCAAGGTTGTTGTGAGCCAGGGTGCATATTTTTTTGTAATTCCCATAGTTCGGAAGGGTGCGTGCAAATCCAATAAGATTGTCAAATTTTCGTTTATAAAATCAATTTTTCGATCAACATTGTCAATATCGAAAATATTCCTCCAAGGTATAGATTTCAAATCATACTGGAATTGCTCAAAATCAAAATTACGGAAGTCCCTGGCAGTTTTGAATATGGGGCTTTTTTGATTTATTTCAATATTCAAATTTAAAATTAAAAGTTCATGATCTGTGTTAACATCAGTAGGAACAACTTTCAGATCAGAGACTATATTAATATTAGAGGTCAGCACATAATCAATCAACGTAGACGATTTATCAGTAATTCTCGTTGGTAAATCTACCATTTTATGTAGCCCCAGGTTCTCAATATTCTTCGCCACATATCTTGCCTCGCTATTTACCGCTAACAAATTAGTGTTAAAATCCCCCATACAGATCACATTGCTTGCGTGGGTCACAACATTTGCATACTCCCCTCTGAACAAGTCCCAGAATACTTTATAGTTTACATCAGGTGGTCTGTAAATAACCCGCACCACCGATTCTGCGCCAAAATGATCAATCTTCAGCCAGATTTGCTCAAAAGGGCCTCCAATCTTGAGAATATTGTACTTTAATCCCGACCTAATGTACATCCCAACACCACCACCTCGCCCATTTCGATCACAACGTACGAACTCATACCCCTGCACAAAAATTGCATCACTTTTAATAGTATAATCTAGTCTTGTTTCATTCAGCACAACTATATCTAAAGAGTTCGACAAGACCATATCTTGAAAGCCACAAAATTCCCAATCAGCGTTCTTATATTCAAATGAGCTAACTTTAGTTTATCCATTCATAAAATTAATCGCTAATGCAAAATAACCTAGTATGAGCTATCTGAAATGAGGCATCTCCCCACCAAAAAGAAGAAAAATATAACCTTAAAATGTCAGAAATGCGCAATCAAAAAAAAAACTCGCAAATTACAGCTTACAGTTCAGGTAGGTAATGAAAGAAGGGGATAATGAACAATATTCAGTCCTGAATTTACCAGGGAAGAATTGAAACAGTTCACAAATACGACAAAAATGGAAAACTCGCAAAAACAATCAACAAATTTCGGCACCCAACGGTACATCCCCGCATCCCTTAAAAAAAAAGTAAAATGCCATAAATTTACAAGAAACCAATATGATTAAAATATTAAAACTAATAATTATAATCAATGAATGCGAAGAAGCACTCTCAACCAGTCTTAAGTTGCTTGAATCTTTCTTAACTGTCAATTGGAACGATTGTGTTGTTTACAAATACTTTGACATTACCTTTGACAGTCCAACAACTATTTTTGAAAAAAGAAATGAAAAATTTTCGAAAAAATGCCATAAATTTACAAGAAACCAATATGATTAAAATATTAAAACTAATAATTATAATCAATGAATGTGAAGAAGCACTCTCAACCAGTCTTAAGTTGCTTGAATTCTTCATAACTGTCAATTGGAACGATTGTGTTGTTTACAGATACTTTGACATTACCTTTGACAGTCCAACAATTATTTTTGAATTTTTCTCTGACTTTCTTGAAGAGCTCCAACTTACTTTTCACTAACATCTTCACCAAAACTACACCACTACCCTTAAGATTTGATTTACTGAAATATACAGCATCTCGCATCCACTGACACACAAATTCCACCACAATCGGTCGACGTAAAGGTATGTTCGGCTTCTGGACATTGTTTTTCTTTCCGAGTCGATAACAATTATTCAAATGTTGTTTATTTACTTCCATGTTGAGCTGATTTTTAAACAAATCAACAACTATCTTGTAGAAATCCTCATCCGGGCTTTCTTTGATGCCGTAAATGAGGAAATTTTTGGAAAGATTTTTTTGAGACATTTCATCCACAATCTTTTCTAACCTAAAAGTTATATCCAACTTGAATGCCTCAAATTCTGTCCTTAAGGACCCAATCGTAGCACCGGAAACAGAGGCTTGGGCAGCTGGCTTCCGGAGAATCTCCAACTTTTCCTCAAAGCTCCTCATCTGATCTTGAAAGTGCTTCTCGAAGTCAGCCATGGTTTTGTTTCTTGTAGTCACACTTGTAGTCATACTAGATTAATAACCAAAATGATGATTTTTCGAATACTAATATATATCACCGACAGTTTGAAATAGGTTACAGAAATTTCGAGCTTGATAAACTTGAAGATTTTTGAAAATTTCTGAAGAGCACGGAAACACACGTTCAGCCCAGACGCATGCTCAGTTGACGCCCATATTTTTTTTTCAAATATAATTTGCGTTTTTGAATTTCAATTGACTGTTCCGAATTAAAACTTCATTTTCCAAACTCCAACTTTATAATCTGAATCTTAATTACCAAATTCCGAATTGACCAGAGATGTGTTTCAGAAATATCGGGAAATAAGGGGAAAAGGCAATAACTTTAGAACTACTGGACCGATTTGGTCCGTTAAAGAAATCACCCGAGTCATAGTGAACTCAAACATACAATCGAAATTTCAGGTCTTCAACTTCCATCTATTTGAGAGTTATTTGTTGCTGATTAAAGGCACATTATTTCGGAGAGAGTTCAGATGAATTCCAGGAATTAATATAGTACCTATATCCCTGAGCCAATAAGTTTTTGCTACCTCCTCTTGCCTAACGCACAAAATATGGAAATCTGGGAGCCTGCAAACTCAATATCCCTGTTTGTTTTTGTTGGAAACCGGCTATTTTGTCGTAAGAAATATTGGTTGAACGTGATCAATTCATATTACGATTTCTCTCCATTAATTGAATGAGCATAATCTTTACATATTTCACGGCACCAGGGGAGGCTACAGAAATTTTGAGCGAGGATGTTGTGAGGGAATTTTTAGATCCGCAAAACCATCTGTATATCACGACAGATCTGAACAACATATTTCATTCAAAATTTTTTAGATCAGTTCCGAACCAGAAGTCAGATATTCTCGCACAAATTGCAGTTTTTCGCTTTTGTTTGTGACATTACGGTGATAAAAATTGAGATCGGCTCAATTACCTCATTTCTGTATTCATCGCCTGTCAGAACTTTTGTTTACCAATACGTGATTTTACCAAAACTATTATACATCTCAATCAGACGTTTAGTCTGGTTTCAAACCAAGGGTCGTTCATATTGCGAAACACAAATTTAATGATTTACAATAATTGGTTTTAATGTGGTACTTAAAAGCAAGTAAATTAAAGATTTCGTTTCGATTGAGAGCTATGTTAACCTGGTAGGTCAGAATTCATGCTTCTACTATGTGTACATCCTCTAGAAAACTCGAACAACTCAACTGTATTAGGAGTACAGTGTTTTTTCAGAATAAGGTACCTTGAATTCGGGACGTAAATCCGCAGATGATTTTATGGCATTAAATTCCTTTGGACTATGGTTCTCCGATGCATTGTTTCTGAGGTAAGGGCAAATCACCACATAATTCAAAGTGAGAATGGCCACCTGACTCTTTCACTTGCGACGAATACTTTCCGAGATCAAAAGAGTAATGAAATTGTTTGATTACTTCCAAAATCGTCTACAAGACACAGATTAATTCACCTCAGTCAGTTTCAATGGGCTATGGGTCTGTGACCCATAGAAAATATTTTTGAAAGGTACACGATTTTTCTTTGCGATTTGATAGGTTAGGATTATTCATCAAAACACATTTTTTTCGATCAACAATCAGTTTTAGTTTTCACCAATGTACCTAACTAATTTGTTGAAAAAAATGATACGCCTATGCTCTTCTCAAATTTGAAGTAATTCCCTTAATTCAAAGTGAAAAGGGCATCTCGAGTTTTCCAACTGCGACAGATCGTATTTAAGATACAAAACAAAAGCTATTTAATCTAAGAGAATTATGAAATTTTTGATAACTTCCAAAATCGTCTAGACACAGATCCAGGCAGCTTAGCATTTTTTAGCAGAAGATTATGTACACAAGATACAGAGAGTCATTGCCAGGACCACTTTTCTGTTAATGTAGGTATGGATTGACATGATGGGTCTTTATCTGGTTTGGAGCTTCTTTCAACCCAGTAGATTAAAGGGAGAGTCATATCACGCTTTTCGAATGAAAGTTCACCAATTTTGTAGTGATATGTCCCCAGTATACAGGTCTTTCACGGGGAACCTCACCCATATTTATACGGGAAACTGCTGAACGTATTTTCATGAAATTCAGCACTTATAAGTATTTCACGATGCTGATGAAATCTAAAATATTTTCAAGGCATGAGCACCTCCGGTTTTTCCGGAAATGACGTCAACTTCCGTTTTTCAAATTAGAACACCATTTTTTATTGCAGAAATAGAGTCCTTAGAAAATATCAAGTTATTTTGATGTAGTATTTTTCAGTTTTGGTTGGAAAATTCTCTCTGAGCGGGAAAATCCGAAAAAAAATCGAAAAAAGAGTTCCGCTGAAACAAGAATAACTTCGAGGTTTTTAGGTGGAAAATTTTCATTTTTGGGATTTTTCAAGATGTAAGATTGATGTATCGACTTTAAAAATCGAAATCGCGATTTATGATACAGGGGGTGAAAAAATCGCTTTCAAAGTTAGGGATGACAAAATCATGAAAAATCAATTTTTTCAAATTAGAACCCCATTTTTTTATGGCAGATATTGAATCTACGTTAAAAAATAATGTGAGTGTATGCATCACACCCTTGCCCTAAAGTGGATATTTTCTGAGTTGTTCACAAAAAACTGTTTTTCGTCTTGAATTTTCAGCTATTTCTTTTCCCTTCACGCCAAAAAGATTAATTTTCAGGAACTGTTACTCAAACCATGTTTTAGATTTTACTACCTAATATGCAAGAGAAAAAAGTTACAGGTTGTTCCTAATAGATGGCGAATTTTGATTCGAATTTGTATCGGAAACCTCTTATTTCAACTAATCGGCCATCGGTTTTCTCTCCTCAGTGATAAATAATAATTCCTTATGAACCATATGCAAAAACTTACCATGTTTTACATTTTTTTTTTTGATAGATATCATTAATTACATCTGCCAAATTCCTCTTTATTCAGTAGCATTTTGTGTTTACTATTAATTTGGTGATACTTCGTATTAAGTTATAAAATCGATCACTATTCCTAATTTTACCAATGAAGAATATTTAAATCTCATTCTACTTCATGAAGAATGTAATAAAGTTGTAGATAGAACGATTCGACTGTTCATTGAGAGGTTTCCTGACCGACCCAGACCAACGAGAGATACCATTAACAGAACCATGACAAACTTGAGAAATGTCGGATCTTTCGTGAAGAAAACTATACACAGAGAAAAAAGTGTAGTAGAAGATGAGAACAACGAAATTACAGTTCTTGCATATTTTCGTGTGAATCCTCAAATTTCTCTCAAAGATGCCCAGATTGATCTGGGATTATCTCAATCGAGTGTTTGGAGAATATTATAAAACATAAAATGCACCCATATAAATTCAATAGGGTACAGCATTTGAAGGAAACTGATTTCGTCAGGAGAACTGAGTTTTGCGAGGCTATGATGATTCGATTTCAAGAGAATGAAAACTTTTGGACTGTATAATTTGGACAGATGAATCTAAATTCACAAAGAATGGTTCTTTCAATAGACACAACAGTCATTATTGGGATGAAGAGAACAACCACCACTTCAGACAATGGAACTTTCAAGAGACCTGGAGTTTCAATGTTTTTTGCGCCATCAAAAATAATGCAATTCTCGATGTTCACATTTATGGGACTTAACTGGTAAGATAGAACACTACACATGTTTGCATTATTTAGAGAATGTTCTCTTAGGAGATAGATATTCTGACATATTGACTCAAATAATTGAGCCGCTATTACAGAACCATAATGACTTATGGTATCAACAAGATGGCGCTTCTCCACACGATTCACTCAATGTGTCAAATATCGTCTACAGGCTATTTGAAGATCGATGGTTGGCGAACAATGGTCCACATCTTTGGCCACCACGTTCTCCCGATTTAACTCCTTTAGACTATTATGTTTGGGGTAGGATAAAAATATTGTCTACTCAACTCCCCTGACTGATAAAGAGGACTGCATAGAACGAGTCAGAAATGCGTTCTGGTTTGTTTAGATATTTGGATTCATAGTTTTGAAACTCAATTTGGTTTTTAAACATTTTTGCAGATCTCTTCCTCCCGATGAAATAAGAAGAACAACGCACGAAGCATTCCTGAGACGTATAAATAAATGTCTAGAAAACAACGGTCAAACCTTTGAGCATCTTCTCTAGTTATAACTGCGAGAGTTTGCCATGGTTCTCCTAATAGTAACTTGAAGTCAGTTTCAAGAAGGAGTGAAAAATCTACAGCATGGTTCAAATAACAGTTCTTGAAAATTTCATCTTTTTGGCGTGAAGGGAAAAGAAATAGCTGAAAATTCAAGACGAAAAACAGTTTTTTGTGAATAACTCAGAAAAATCCATTTAAGGGCAAGGGTGTGATGCATACACTCACATTATTCTTTAACGTAGATTCAATATCTGCCATAAAAAATGGGGTTCTAATTTGAAAAAATTGATTTTTCACGATTTTGTCATCCCTAACTTTGAAAGCGATTTTTTCACCCCCTGTATCATGAATCGCGATTTCGATTTTTAAAGTCGATACATTAATCTTACATCTTGAAAAATCCCAAAAATGAAAATTTTCCACCTAAAAACCTCGAAGTTATTCTTGTTTCAGCGGAGCTCTATTTTCGATTTTTTTTTCGAATTTTCCCGCTCAGAGAGAATTTTCCAACCAAAACTGAAAAATGTTACATCAAAATGACTTGAAATTTTTTAAGGAATCTATTTCTGCAATAAAAATGGTGTTTTAATTCGAAAAACGGAAGTTGACGTCATTTCCGGAAAAACCGGAGGTGCTCATGCCTTGAAAATATTTTAGATTTCATCAGCATCGTGAAATACTTATAAGTGCTGAATTTCATGAAAATACGTTCAGTAGTTTCCCGTATAAATATGGGTGAGGTTCCTCGTGAAAGACCCTGTATAAGGAACTGAACTATATAAATCTGTGTCGTGTACGCGATGGAAATAATAAAACAATTTCATAACTCTCTTGAATGAAATGGCATTTTATTTTTATTTCAGAAAATAGTTTTCGCATGTTAAAACTTTGTTAACCATTCTCACTTTGAATTATGTGGAGATTAGCAACACCTCCGTACCTCAAAAACAATGCGTCAGAGACCAATGGTCCAATGGTCCTAACCTAACCTAACCTACTGTCATGAAACCATGTGAGGATTAATATCTCAAATTGATGATCTTATTTTGAAACACCCTGTATAGATATAGCATGATCAAAATCACTTGAACAACTATGAAGTATATCCAATGCAGTTTAGTTTACTTAGTTCAGTTTGAAAATGGGTTACAGTTCACTACGACCTCGAGGTCTATTGTGCCCCCTTACAGAGCTGTTCTAACCACACCCTTCACAGCTCGCCTTCCAGTTCCAGAGATATGATAAAATACAATATCTGTGGAGACTTCAACGAGGCTAGTTCCCTACTCTTACAAGTTTCTCGACCAAGGCATTGTCTCCTTAGGCTCGCAATGCCAAAGCATTCCGTGACAAGGTGAATGGGGGTTCTTCTACGAAATGTTTCGGAAGCGTAATCTGTAATAGGTACTCGGAAAGTGTTTTCTCTTCATGAAATAACAATGATCTTTGTGCTTAATTGTTGAACATTTTTGTGTGGCATTTTTGCGTTTGCCCATGGAAGCAGCAGGATATCAAAGAAACATCTGCGGTGAGTTTTTCATCAGTTGTTCGAGTGAGTGTGTATAGACTTTAACTGAATGAATTCATAATTTTTTGATGATGTTATTAGTTGATGGCGTTGCTTGCTTTGGCTTTTAGTCATTTTACATTATTCCAATTTATATATTATTTTAAAAAAAGTCTTCAGCAGAGTGGTATTTTTTTCTTTCTATCACATTTTTTTCTACAATTCCACAATGTTTTTTCAGTTCATTCAAATTCAATACAAAATAGTACTGCCCCTATTGTAAGCCACATCTCATATTATATTATATTCACACTAGAGATATTTCATTTTCTCGTCATTTTTGAATATTTCCACAGATTTGAAATGATTCTTTTTTCCTTTTTATTTTCTTATTGGATCATATTATTGAATGCCTTTTATATGCTCAATAGTACCCATCTGCATAAGATTGATGCACAATTGAAGTGATCTATAGAAATTGCAACTGAAACAATATCATTTCATTTCATGCTTCATGCTTTTCTTTCCAAATTCTGCTAGCATCCTGGAGTAGGTTATCGGTTGAATCTAATAAAGCAGAAAAATTATTTCCAGAAATCCTTCAATATTTGAATAGTTTCCAAGTTTGAATTTTGAGAAAAAGCAAGACAGGGTTTTTTCTACTGAGATTCTCCCTGAGCTCTGATATCATACTTTTTTCGTTAAGTAATTGAAAAAAGTTACGGAGCACTCTCATCAACCATACGCAGTCCTAAAAGCAATGCTATATCATTTAAGCTCATGTCCATTGAAACATAAATCTAACGATGAACGAACCTGAATCCAAAACGGTAGATAGAATCCTGTACAGCATAACAATGCTGCCGCAAGGGACAAAGTAGCCCACAAAATACCGACGGCTGTAAGAGAGGTCGCCATTGGAATTCAGCTGAAAACTCCACGCACTTCACTTTATTCGAATCTAGGATGTCCGACCACTGAGTCACTTCAGCATCTGAAACAAGATAGGAAGATTAGAAGTTATATTTTATTCACGACTATTGTATAATCCACCCATTGTACGTCTGCTTGATCGGCCATAGTAATATCCAATAATCACTAGCGTATAATCAGTTATTATTCGCTGCTCTCAGATGCTTCATAGATTCAGCTTTAATGTTATATTCTTTAAAATCATATTTATCCAGTATTCTTAAGTGCTCCAACTAACAAATATATTCTACTTTAATTACATTAATTTAAGCAATTATTCTTATTACAAAATATACAATGACAAGTTCTCCTAAAACTTCTCATGTGTCAACTTGAATTTTTCCACACTTGTAATAGAAGGGTCTTTTCACCTTCGCCAAATGATAAAATCTTCAAGAAATATATTAGGTAGTCGTGAATAAAGTGAAGTATGCTACTCGTGTAATATGGCTGTTAGTCACTCGGTGATTTGGGCCACTCGCCTAGAGCAATAATGTAGGTACTATTCTTAACGACTGCTATAGAATATTGCTCTTTTCATTTCGATATTCGATATGGTAGTAATCCACCACTTCCTGATCGAATTTTCTACCATGAAATGTATTCACATTAATGTTATACTTACAGGGTGTCCGGGGAATAACTGTACATACTCTTACCAGAGATAGAGTTGCACTAGCTGACTACTGATTGACTATAAAAAATTAATTTCTGGGTTTCCCTAGAAAACTACAGGGTGTTTTTCCAACTTCATGTAAATACTTAGACCATCATAAAATCCAAACTTATTGACGGATATTATTGAAATTTTAGGGGTTATTGGCACATGCTAAGGTCGAACCAGAAATACGTCAATTATTTCATTATTCCAGGGCCGGACTCATTAATCTTCATTTGAAGTGTTCAGGGTGAAAAAAACACTTTGTATTTCGAATTACGAATAATAATTGATTCACTTTTTAGAAAGAACACATCAACCATTATTTTTTTATGAATTTTTGAATTTGAAAAAAAGTTCGAAAAATTGAATTTATTTAAGTATCTGAACAGGACTTAGTCACATTGTGAAGGTCGAAAATAAATAATAAATTTTCTTTGAAAAGTCACCGAAAGTGGGAAAGACTATAATAATTTGTTGATATACTAGGTGCAGGCCACCCTAGACGCGAATCTCATTGCGATGAAGTGAATAACGGTATATTACGAAAAAAAAATTTGTGGCGACATGTATAGGGTATACATAAGCATATTTCAAAATTATTCGTAGGTATACCGGGTGTTCGACAACAAAGATATAGATCAAAGTGACACTTCTTCCAATGAACACCCGGTATACATACGAATAATTTGGAAATACGTTTATGTATACCCTATACATGTCGATAATAATTTTTTTTAGCAATATTCCTTCATTCACCTCATCACAATGAGATCCGCGTCTAGGGTGGCCACTCAGTATATCAACAAAATTATTATAGTCTTCCTCACCTTCAGTGACTTTTTAAGGAAAATTTATTATTTATTTCGACCTCCACAAGGTGACTAAGTCCTGTTCAGGTGAATACATTCAATTTTTCGAACTTTTTCCAAATTCAAAAATTCATAAAAAAATAATTGTTGATGTGACAACTTTAAGCGATACCACAAATTGAAGCATAAATTAGCTTCTTTCTGAAAAGTGAATCAATTATTCGTAATTCGAAATACAAAGTGTTTTTCTTCACCCTAAACACTTTAAATGAAGATTAATGAGCCCGGCCCTCGAATAATGAAATATTTGATGTATTTCTGACTAGACCTCAGCATGTGCCAATAACACCCCAAGTTTCAATAATATCCGTCAATAAGTTTGGATTTTATAATGGTCTAAGTACTTCCATGAAGTTGGAAAAACACCCTGTAGTTTTCTAGGGAAATCCGCAAATTAATTTTTTATAATCAATCAGTAGTCAGCCAGTGCAACTCTATCTCTGGTAAGAGTACGTACAGTTATTCGCCGGACATCCTGTATATAGCCTGCGATAGCAAAGTGATAAAAACTCTACCCCAGTTTGCGAAACGTTATCGTCCTATTCTCGATGAAAGTAATTCAATAATTAGAGTCGAAACCGATAATCATAGTAAAGCTCTTACAAGAAATCAGAGGCTTCTGCATATTGGTTATATGGGAAAAACAATTAATCAAATTTGAATAACCTGAAAGCTATCATTATCAGTAGTTTCATTCTTCATTTTTTTTTCAAATTACAAACCTACCCAGGAAATTTCAACATTTGAAATCGTACCTTCCTAAAGTTATCGTTTTTTCGCTTGGCCTATAAGACTTGAACAGGATTAACAGGAAAGTTCATAAATAAATATAATGAAATCAACAGCTCTCAGGATTTTAAAATTTGATTTGTCGTCTTTTCAATATGAACAATAGCGAAAAAACTACTGACTGCACATACGTTCTTAATTCCACAACGTAAAATCAAATAAAACGAGCATTCCCCGCGTCCCTGAGTATACTGCCGTTTCGGCCACTAAGGCTCCGTATTATTCGTGTGATGTTATCACAAATATGCGCTTCAATGTCCTTATTGAATATAGAGTTTCATATTTATCGCATCTGTAATTTCGCTTATATTAATAAACCGATTATGCCTGTTCATAGGAGCATACTTAAATGTAGAAGTCCTAAATCTAGCTTGAAATTTTCGAGTACGTAGCTCTTTCCGTTCGAGAGTTATAATGAGCAGAATTTTGTCGGTTCACCACGCACCAAATATTTTTTTTAATATTTCGTTATAGCACGTTCCTCACGGAATCTTGCAGAAGTTTATTTTCATTCAAACTACCGAATTTCGAAATAATCAGGAGCGATTTGGACACTTAACGAACTCAACCGCGGAATTTGGAACTCGAACCATTTTAAAAATTTCAGAATTCTAGTGTAATCCGACCGAGAGTTATTTTGTTCACAGCCAGGCGGCCGGACACAATTTTCATTGGTCACAGATCTTTTATTAGTGAATCTTATCGACTCCAATCCCGGCCCAAAATCGAGACATATAGTTATTTGGGAAAATTATGATGAAATGAGCTGTTTTCCAAGCTTTAAGAGCTCAAAAAAAATACATAATATCTTTTCCAATATAAAATCGCTTTCAGAAGCTTTGTGTTATATGACATCGTTCACAAATTAAATTGACTTCGTTAATGTCAGTGACAAAAACTACAAAGTATTTAACTTGAAGTTTCAATTTATTCAAATCTCACCTGAAAAACAAGGACGTTTTTGAATTACAGTCGTGGTCAATAAAATTATATCGCAAAAATTACGTTGTGAAATTTATTCATTTTCTTTCATGCGTTGTGAACTATTACGCACTAGATGGGAATTATATCTCGAAAAATGGTGAAACTACACTGCGTTTTTTTGACCAAGAGATAAAAAAATAAATATATTTTGATTATTCTCTGTTACTGTCCAAACGCTATCTTTTGCACCAGTTCAGTACGTGTAATTCTTCCTTCGATTTTTATAAAATTGTGGGAGTACGCCACAATATAATATTCATGGTTTTTCTCAACAAAAAGTTCCTTACAATCATTAACAATCCGATAAAACAGAAAGCCTGAAAAGAAAACCTGATAAGGGGACGCGCGCAGAGTTTGTTTTTTCGCTTCAATCGAGCTGTTGGAAAAAGTTAACTAATGATTTCACTGCAGCTCCCAAACAAAAGCCGCCCTCTGGCTGTTTCCACCGAAACTATTTTCCTGTGAACATTCCCAGGCGCTGTTTTCAACTTATTGATGTTGGGATGTTTTCTTTAGCGCACTCGTTCCAAGGCAATTTTGTTCAAATGTTGATTACAAACAATTGCATAGGATGTTCCTTTGAAGTAGTGCCCTTAGTTTGAACTTCGTTACATATCATGTTCAAATATCTTTTTTCTTTGTTGATTATAATATATGCACAAGACTTCAGGATGTCAAAGCTGATCCAAAAATATAAACAACAGATTTAATTTACCCTCTAGATGCACCGTTTTCGAGATACAAAATTGTTTATTACGAATATCTCCTGAACCTTTTACCGTTCAGAAAACAGTTCTCATTAGCATGTTTCAATCATGATGAATTATGTTTTGTATGGATTTCTTCTTCGCAAGTTTTAATTGGTGAAGGTTGGTGAAGGTTTTGAGGGTAGGTAAGTGGATATTATCGCCCCAACTTCTACGCTAATGAAAAGTACTGTTTCTGAAACGCTCATTTGAACTACCACTGTTTTCTACACGAAAAGTTATTCCTGGTTAGATATTAGTCTTGGTCGACCAGGCTCTGGACAACGCGGCCGGTTTTCAGGAAAAGGGCCAACATGCGCCTCACAGAAGTTCGTGGAACATTCAGAAGTGGTGTAATCTGGTGGTGATTCGACAAAGATTCTAGATGTAGAATAATATTCTTGCTCGGTCAAATTGAAAAATTGGATGCTTCGGCATTTATACAGATTCCATACACAAAAAATTCTTCTTTCCTCGCATGAGCGTTGACAAAATATCTTGCAAAGACAGCTGTAAGTAATGGCCTGCAGTTTCCCTATGAACAAGGACGCAGCGAATGATCTCGTTGATACCGGCGCTCAATTCCTATTGGTCACAAAATTTCCAGTACTAGAACTTGTACCATTAATTCACCCATACTGCAGATAAGGAATACTGTTTCATATGGTAATAAAATCTCAAAAGAATCCAACAAAAAATATCCTTATCGTATATCACTTACCTACATGCATGAAACTGTTTTTTGTAATCTGGTTGAAAAACTGAATACATGTGTAGAAAAATTTCAGGTGCAGCAGAATATCTAAGCCATATATTTCCACCATTAATGTCACCAGCTACACTCGTCATAAATTTCACCAACAGAAATAAGTATTTATCGTCCAAGTTGTTGACAAACAACATGAAATATCTCTGAAGTTTTTCACTAGCCGGCACAAGAATGCAGGAAAGTGGACGAGTTCGGAGAAATGTGAAGATTTTAACTGAGATTCCTGCGATATAAAATCGTGATGAAAAATGGCGAAAACGTAACAAAACGGATGGTGGTTTAACACTTCCGAAATGCACTCGGGGTTGGTTGAGTTGAACTGTGAAACGTTTTCCGAGTTTTCTTGGGTTTTGTCGCATCAACTTGTTCCATTGCGGGTTTTGATATTGTAGTATTTGAAAGAGTAGGCCATTAGAAGGGTACAGTTCTTTTTTAATTTTTGCGATTGAAATGCATATGTAAATGGAACTGAATAATATTTTTCCTAATTCTTTGGCAGATTCATATCGTGTAGAGCAATATCGTAGGAGAATTCTTCAGTTTCACAACGAATTCCTCATTATAATGAGTGTTAATAAATTTTAGGGGTGATGCTTCTTCTTCTTCTCTGTGCGGTGCCTTACCGGCCGAACTGAGGCCTAGTGGCCCATTGTTCACCCGCATCATTCTACAGAGACTCAGCTCCTCAGACACGAAGACAGAAATGTCGCGAGCCTGCCAGGAGTGGTCCCTCTCACCATAGGAATAGAAGGTGTTGGATTTCCTAGGTGTGTTGACCTTAACTCAGTAAGGTTTTCACAGTTGAACAAAATATGCTCAACCGTTTCATCAGTACTCCTGCACCACCGGCATAGGGAGCAGCTCGTCAATCCCATTCTCTTCAAATGCTTGTTAAACAGGTGACCAGTCAATGCACCAGTCACCAGACTGAGTTGTTTCCTCTCCAGCAGCAGAAGCCTATTGACCTCAGATCGCGAGGACGGTCTCTCAATGAGAATCCTCGACCACCTCAGGCCCACCCCTGCGCTCCATTCCGAGGAAAATTCCCTGTTCAGCCAGTTCCTGAAGAAACTTCTGACAGATGTGCGACAGATTGGCAGCGAAGGCTCCGGACCAACAAATGCTAATCCGGCTCCCCGCCTAGCCAGTTCATCTGCCTTGACGTTACCAGGTATATCCGCATGAGCCGGACACCAGATCACTTTCAAAAAGTTATCAGAGCCCAGCCTACGCAGAGCTTTCCTGCATTCTTCTACCAAAAGAGAATCAACTCTAACATCAGATAGAGATTTCAGAGTTTCCTGGCTGTCGCAAAATATATAAATGTGCTGGCCAGAGTATCCTCTGCGAATGTTTTCCAGTGCGCATGCAAGAACCGCAAATAGCTCAGCCTGCACAATGGAACAGTCCTTCCCCAGAGGGATAGCCTGATTGAAGTGAGGACCCACGATTCCGGCCCCAGACCCTGTTGCTGTGACAGAGCCATCAGTGAACCAGGTGGGACCTTCTGGACTAAGAAGCCTGTTTGATGAAGACCATAGGTCTCTGTCGGGAACAATTACCCTGTAGGGTTCGTCGAAGCAGAACCTAGTGCCCGCGCGGTCACCTCTCTGGAGAAGGGGAGCGTGAGCATCCTTAACCATTTTGAGGGCCCTCGCGTGCCCAGTGAAGAGTCCTCCATCGCGCCATTGTCCCCGTTCCCAGAGTCCTAGAGCTGTCTTCATAGCCACCTCCTTCACAACTAGGTGCAAAGGAGGGAGACCCAGCAGACATTCCATCGCTGCTGTAGGGGTAGACCCCAGAGCGCCCGTAATACTTAAACAAGCTTTCCTCTGGCATTTAGTCATAATGTTCTGGTTGACGGCCCTCTCCATAGAAGGCCACCACACCACAGAGGCATAGGTCAGGATAGGCCTCACCACGGCAGTATACAACCAGTGCATAACGTGCGGTTTGAAGCCCCATCCATTACCCAGCACCCTCCGAGTAGACCAGAATATTACATTGGCTTTATTCGTTTGAGTCTCAACGTGTTTGTTCCACAAAAGTTTGCGGTCCAATATCACCCCGAGATAACGGGGTGATTACTTTTGACGAAATAGAGAGTATGTATTTTTTTAACTCCCGCAAAATGGTACCACTTTTACTTTTTTCCCTTAAAACTGATTTTTTGGAAAGAAAAACATAGGTCAGACATTTTATGTAAGCGAAATAGTTATTTTTCTATCTAGAGCGAAAAGTTACACTTTTCCGCACGAGATTGCCGTTGTCCTAGAAGGGAGGTTGGACAAGCAATTGAGAGCGGGCAAAACACTTTTTCCTCGACATTAAATCTTGAAAAAAAAATAATAGTTATAGCGAAATGTCAGTTTCAATTCATGAGAGAGCATTCTCCGAAGTTATATAATTTTTATTATTTGATATAATTTTGCCGGAATGTATGTATTTTTCGAATTGAGTGACCAATCATCTGGAAATCTGTATTTTAAAGGAGAACAATGACGCGCAATCATCTGCACAACTTCGTGAGGAGCGTGCTTTTGATATTCAAAGACATATTTTGTCTGTGCATGGTGAACCAACAAAATTATGTTCGCAATAACTCTCGAATGGAACAAGCAACAGAATTGAAATTTTCCAGCTAGATTTGGGGCAACTAGGTATCGGTATGCTCTTACCTGAGATGCTCTCACTTGAACTGGAAGGCGAGCTATGAAGGTTTTGGCCAGAACCGCTCTGTAAGGGGGCACAATAGACCTTAAGGTCGCAGTGAACTGTAACCCCTCTTTAAACTAAACTAAACTAAACTAACTACTCTCACTTGAACTACGTGTCATTGATTTTCAAATATTAAATTACAGATCCTATCAATATCTGATATGACAATTAGAATCAAAATAGCGAAGCTCATAATTGTTATGAATTTCGTCATAATCGTATCATTAGAATATATTCAAGAAAATATGGATGTTTTGGGTCGTGACACTTCTTGTCATGTTGATGTATTATCGAGTGTTTTATGGACATGTCTCTATATCTTATAGATTTCTGTAGTAAATATTATACAACCTAGTGCAGGCCCGCCGTAGGCGGGCGTGCAAGGCGTGCCCGGCATAAGGGCGGCACGTCCAGGGGGGCGGCAAATCCAGTGAAATTGAAATTTTTTTTGGTGGGGACAAACAACGCGATAAGCGGGGGAAAAAAGGGGGAGAGGGTGGTTGTCCAACTCCAACTGCTTTAAAATTTTGCCAGCTGTCATAGAAACATAGAAATTTTGCCAAATGATATCGAAACTTTGCCAACTGCTTTGAAATTTCTCCAACTCCGTTCAACATTGGGGGCGGTAAGGTCTCCCCATCCCCCTTAGAGAGACTTTTTCTATGAAGGATCGGGAGGACAGGCGGCCAACATAGAAAATTTCCGTATATCTACGGAATTCAGTGAATTCACTGCAGTGTTTCTTACAGGTATATTTCCGGGAGGGGCACTGCCGCCCCCCCGAAGTCCCGCAGGTGCCCCCCCTTTCGCCGCTTTTCGCTCAAGATCAGTTCAGGTCCCTCGCTAAAACTTGCCACTAACCAACCCCCCACCCGAATTGATCTCTGGATACGCCCTTGATGTAGCGCCCTATTGGGGGCGGCATAACAGTATTTGCACGCGGGCGCTCAGACAGCTAGCGGCGGGCCTGACCTAGTGGTGTCACATTAATTAATATTAGAAGAACAATAATTCGTTTGGAAACATCCTGATAATTCTGGGTAGCGGAATAACATCCCCCTAATACGAAGCCTTGGTTTCCGAAACGCTAGCAAGTTGGCCTTCAATATTCTGAATCGCGGGAACGAATCTCACCATAGAGTGAATTCTTCGAGTTTGATTTTTGCGTGCTTGTTTTGTTTTATTATACGATGTGGAGTCAAGAGCGTGTGCGCTAAGGTCCATATTGGGAAAACAATAAATCAAATTTTTGTATCCTGAGAGCGATTGGTATTATCCATGAATAGAAAGAAACCACGAGAAAGAATAGAAGGAAACCACCGGCTCTCAGGATATTCAAATTCTTTTGCCCAATATGAACAAGCTGGCAGAAACTTCTGACTGCAGTAATTTTTCACTATTTGATTTACTCTTTTAACCATATACTGAATTCTATTTATTGTCGAATCATTTTTATATCAAATTTGATTGATTAAGTAGTGTTTTAGCCAAACTGTAATTCAGTCGTTACATTCCGCTCTTTTACGATCCCAAACTGATTTCGCATATAGCAAAAGCGGGTTGTAGATTGTTCGGGAATTAGAACAGCCGCAGTATACAAAACGAATTATTTTTCAATTAATACCAGTATATGTATACCATTCTGCAAATCCATTATTAATTCGGGATTCACATGTGAAAGCGTAACGAACCAGCTGGAAACCACAAGAGAAAACTAAATGAATTTTCACTAATTGAGATGCCGTATAAGATAATCCGAGGGAATTATTTTGTGGCGCAGAATGAATTTCATCGAAAGCAGCTCTCTGCGTACAATTTTTATCAATGTATTCAATTTCTTGGGGTAAATCTTTTTGCATATTTCCTTCTTTTGAAACCTCATGCCCTAGTTTTCTCAAAATATTTTCGAATAAATCTTTTTTAGTTTCAACATATATTTGACTGAGGTTACCACGATTCGGTATTTGGGCGAGGCTTTCGACTGAAAAAAAATCAGTTCTAGCTGAAAATTGGTAAGATTGTTCAAGACACTGCTATAGAGTTCTCGCATCGATCCGACATAAAACGGGGTTTCCTCTATTGATATATAATTTTTACTATGAAATTAACTAGATCATATAATTATCTCTAGAAACGCGAATACATTTTTTTCCTGAGAAGCAGCGTTTTTGAGATATAAAGCCAGAAAAATGGAAGAAATATATTATAATATGCACAAGTTACGTTACTTCTGAGTGACACCACAAGGTAGTTAGCCAAAGGCAATAAAGTAACTCCACTATAGGTACCAGAGAGTTGTGTTGTTGAAGGAATAGAAGAAGCCAACGAACTAGCGAAAATTGTATCAATGCTAGAATATTCCATTGGAGGTACACTACTAGACTTACTCAGGACAAAATATTCGAGATGATTGCCCCAACCTAGAGCAGAAAGCTTTCACGAGCTGAGCTTCGGATGATGTTGGTATACTGCTGATGGGGTACTGTCGGTACAAATATGATTTGTACTGCATGAGACATTCAGCAGATGATATGTGCAGGTTCTTTAAATAAGAATCAGACACAGCTGAACACATAGTAAGCAAGTGTCCAGAGCTGGCTGGCCCAAGAACAATTCATATGGGAAAGCCGATCCTGAAAAGCCAAGGCTTTCGAGGAGGTTATATGAGTTTTCGACGCCATTGACGACCTCCTTGGGTTTTTCACGAATCACGAATGAGTAGGGTAGAGAACAGAAGATCTACATAGTTGCAGTTCCCAGTAGGCTGGCATAATGACCCCAGTTCTTTAAATAATAATAATGCCTGCTGTTGACTTTCCAACAAACCGGCAAAAATAGTTCCTACAACAAAATTGACAATTTCTTTTGCAAATTACCTGTGATGTGATTTTGGGTTTATCAATAAATCCCCAACGATATAAGATCAAGAAATTCTGATATCCTATATTGATTAACGCATATGTATCTCGCTCTTTGTCTTTGATGTCTATTCCTTGCATACAGAGATCAAACAAAATAATCACCCTGAGGAAAACCAAGTACCGACATTTCCGCTTCTAGCAATCTGACATCCTGATTCTACTAGTTGGAAATTGTTGAAACACCTAACCAACTAGAATGTCGCTAATGAAAAGCGTAATAGGATATCCATTTCATCCTATATTCAGGGCTCCAGGCCAAATAACTCGTATATTAGTGCGATTAGCGTAAACGTTAATTAGATATTTGATTAGTTGTGGATAAAGTGATAATCTCGTTTTTCGATTGACTTCACTCACATAGTATTTCAAGTTGTTGACGTGAAATTCTTGATGACGTAATGCTTATTGATTTATTCTTTTCATTTTGTTCAACGACGCTCCAGCATTCGCCAGCCGTCGCGTCGCGTCGTCGGAAACATAGTTTAGACTCTGAACTCTCGAAAAAAGTAACTTTCGTTACTCGCTAAAAATGTTTGCCACTTTTGATAGTTCATAGAAAAAACAATCGATTACTTCGATCTATTTTTGATTTATTGAGTTGTCATTAATTCATTTCATCTTTCTCGTTTTCCACATTCAGCAAGAATGACTGGAAATACATTCGGAAATCTGTTTTGGTTTTCGGTAATCCTAGCCCAATGTTCATCACCTCAACCATAGAATTCATTTCGATAATTCATCTTATAATCACATAGCATTATGTCCATAGATCATGACTATAAATACTAAAAAATTTCGGTATTTTTAATCTTATTCTGAGAGTATCCAAAATAAACCATTAGTGTGAAGGAGACTGCCATTCATTTTTTATTTAGAATCAAATTCTGTAAAATGGATATTATGTTGTTGCCATTTGAAATCTCGAAATATTTAAATTTTAAGTTTCACAATTTTGGAGCAAAATCTCCGAAGAACTTTACGACGTCTCAGAATACCGAATGTACCATATAAATGCATGGATTCTCTACGATGACACTGCTGAGTTTAATTTCGTTTGCATAGTAAATGATCGAGATATTGCATTTCCGGATTGGCATTGCAGATTTCAAGAATTTGCGCATAACTTGTCAACAGTGCATGGCAGGGAATTTTTTTCTAGTAGATTATACTACGGAATTGTTATTGATTCGAAACATAAATAAAAATATAGGAAGTTTCATTTGAAATCAGAAAGTAGATATGCGTTTGAGATAGACGTGGCAATACTGTCGACTTGAAAATATTTTAGGCAAAAAGTTTCTTTATCCTCAAGACTCTACCTGAATTCTCACAACGAAATATTCATTAATTCTCCAGAAAACGTCTAAGAGACCAACTTAAAAGGAAAAGCCTGTATGTTATACCGCAATGCCAAGGTAGTTCATATATTATGCAGTTTTTGAGAAGTTGATTTTCATTATCAGGTTTTGATTCAGTTAGATGAGCCCTGTTAGGTTTTTTGAGTCTCGATTTCCGTTCTTACATTTTACTTATTTCTTATTCTTCAAACCTCTTCAGATAACCCTTTAACATATTGTTTCACATTGTTTATTGTTTGTGCAGATTTGGTTCGACCCGTAGTTTGTTGGGGTTCTGTACTATTGTATCCAATTGCTCTGGCCTCTCCAAAAATTTCTTGGTATAGCCATATCGCTTAAAAAATTGAGATATATTCTTAATTTCCTCAATTTTATCTTCTTGAAGACTTGAAAAGAAAATATTTTCATATAGACCACTGGGGACTCGAAGAAATACGATTAGAACTTGCATTCTTGATCTAATTCTCATTTCTGTATAAAATTAGAAGTAGCCGAAAGTTAAAATGTATAAAAATGCTCTCTCAGAGAAGACTAAAATTGAAAAAAATTGGAAAAAGATATGTAATTCTTGAGCGAATGTTCATTTTAAAAAAATATGGAAAAGGCGAGAACAATTGAACAAAATACTATCGAACCCCAACCTAAAATTAGTCAAACCGAACCAGCACAGACAATTACCAATGTAACATATATCTATCTAATAAGTTCAAGTGCCATCTGAAATGATGAGAAGGACTGAAAATAAGTACATTGTGAGAACAGCATTCAAAACACAAGATACTATCAGGGTTAATTCAACTAAAGTGAAACCTGATAATGAAAATCAACTGAAAACTGTACCTTCTGAGTATGGTGGAACCTTTATTAGTGAAGCTGAACGTCCTTCAAATGATCGATTCAAAGCTTGTTTGGAATTAGTGACTATAACTAAGTCAATTGATCTCAAAACAATCTGGGCTCCAATTTTTCGACTGATTCAATCAAAAATAGATGAAAGTCTTCAGTGTTCGTTTGATGAACATTGTCAAAAATGAAAAGTTGCGAAAGTTAAGTTTGAAAAGTTTACCTAGCGACAGCTTTCGCATGCTGGCCAAAACGTTAAAACAAGTGGTGAAAATGATTAAATTAGTACAAAGAATGTCACACTAAATTTTCCTTTATAAAGAAATCAATGTCAACAATGCATATTCTGGAAACAATAAAAATTTCTTGAGAAATATTATCTTGATAAAATCCTTGTGTCGAAAACCCCGCAGACAATGTAAGTGCTCATTAAATTCGCATCAATTCACGAACGTATAGAATTGAAAATCTTCAAGTATTGAAAACTCTTCAGCTGTCACATTCGGTTATCGACAATATGATCCAATAGCTCGACGAATAATGCCTCTCACCTGACATATCCCAGGGTAATCTCAAATAGCTTTTCGCTTCTCCTTCGAGAGTTTCCGTCAGGGAATATAGAAAGTATTCGGTTTGGAAAGATAGGAGCAAACGATATTACACATAAATACTTCAGTTCGCTTTGAAAGGTGTGAATCCATATTCGATACACTGACATATGTGATAGGTACAACATCAGCCATTATCGTCTACGATCAGAGGTTATACACTATTTAGAAATGGAAGTGAATAATTATTTACATTTATGCCATATTGAACTTGTTATTATTGATACTATGACATGGGTCGTCATCAATTTGAATGAAGTTCTTCTACTTTGTGTAAGTTAAATAATACAATAAATCAAATTAGGGTGGAAGCTAAAGTGATTAACACCTTGAGTGCATGGATACTTTCAGTAAGCGAATTCGGTTCCTAGATTTACACTATGGTTATTATTACCGAACTATAATTGAATGCTGATATTTTGGTATAGCCTTCAAACATTCAATAAATATAGATTGAATATTTGAGAAGAAAAAAATTTCCTCGAAGCTACATATTTTATAGTCATCGATATACCTCCGTAGATATTGACTCTCAGTATGATAGTCATTGACATAATTTCAACTGACTCCTGCATCAATTTTGGGTATGATATCATCCTACTTTCTGTCACTCGTACATATTCATTATATGAGTCAATGAGACATTCATACTAAAAATAGTAGAGAAATAAGAAGGTTAAGACGATTTTATATCATATTAACAACGAAGTAACAGAAATTATTAGTGATCTTCACAAACCAATGTATACCATTGGTGCTATCTAGGGTTTTTTCATCTGCCTCTACCATTTTCAGATTGTTTTATTTCTATTTAGGTCAAGTTCAATTTCCTCAGGTTATCAACCTGAAAACGTCCTCATTAGATATTTGGCGTGAGATTTTGCAGTAGTATCAATAAGTGTATAATTGAGTGAAATTACCTAAGAATAGCGACTGCACATAATTAATTGCGTAGGTATATTTTACGATTTGTTTCTTTTTCATATTCTTTGAAGGTTTTCTATTGGTTGGAAGATTCCAAGGAATATTTCATTGATGTAAGTAATGATTCATTTATTTAGGTTGAAGCCTTTGTCAATCACTGTTCGATGTGATATTATTGACACAGTTATTACCATATGGTTCAAACTCGATATAAGTATTAATCATTGAAAGGTTTACTTACATCAACTAAATATTCCTTAGAACCTTCCAAACAATAAAAAACTTCCAACGAATATGAAACATAAAAAAATCGAAAAAAATATTCACTTGTATGCAGTCGCTATCTCTCTAGCATACGCTCTTATTGGCACTACTGCAAAATCTCACGCCATATATCTAATGATGCCGTTTTTAGGATGATAACCTGAGGAAATAGAACTTGACCCAAATAGAAATAAAACATAGGTAGAAACAGATGAAAAAACCTTAGATAGAACCAATAGTTTATTCTATCGGTATGAATATATGCGTGTCAATCACTATCAGGGTGTCAACAACTGAACCTCTCACCCTACTTCGTTTACTATCACAATTTTTATTGAATGCTTTACAGTGACCGAATATTGTAGAACAACTTCGTTTTGAAAATGGAAAAAAAACCAGCTGTGCAACAACGTTTTTGAGTCTTTGTGGGTTTATGAGTTTAATATTGGTTGATTTTTATCGATTAATATTATCCTCTGCTATTATTATTTATAACTTTAAACACATCTTCATTGAAGTCATTGAACTTTACTATGTCGATGAAACAATTGGAAAGTCATTTTGATTGAATAATTTTCATTACAGTTCAGGACGTCAAACTGCCACCTATTCAATGGAGCCTAGCTTCATAATGATGAGAATTTCAACTAATTATATCACTAGAGGTCAAATAAAATCAGGAAAATTTTTTTCGCACATAAATATTTTCAGAAAATTGTTCTCACAGTATTCATGACATAGCAAAAAATTTTCGGATTTCATTTGACCGCGTGTGAATTTAGTTTTAATACAGGTCAAAAAAATTTTCTGTATAAATTGCGGTTGGATATCCAAAAATTAAAAAAATCTCTTAAATTAATGAAAAGGTGATTTGTCAAATCTGGCGTTTCGATTGGTTAAAAGTTACATATGTGTTATCTTCATTGGAATAGCGAGAATTCATTCTCGGTTCAAATATCCACCTCAATTGGTGAGCCGTATATTTCCTCAACATCCACGAACAGTTATCAATCATTCGTGCGAATGGAGATCTGTAGGTCTGCGCTACTCAAATAGCATTATAACAGAACAGCTTGAAAAATGATATTGCTGCTATGAATTGTAGAGGTATTAACAAAAGATCCATGGTAGACATTATGGAGAGATCCAGTGTGGATTTTATTGATACATAAAATTGTGAAAGCGAATATTTCTCTCCGTACTCTATATCGAAAAATTATGATTACGCATCGTGAATTCAATTCGCTGAAAGATTTTCGGGGATTGGTTATTTGATATTTCTTTTATGATGGTGTGAATTCAAATCTTATTCAGTATTAAAATCTTGATGCTCTCTTCATTTTCGTCATAAATGCAGGCTAGGAAAGTTGAATTATAACTACAGAAAAATGTATAAAGCATATCCCAAAATGTTTTCCAAACAGTCGATATCTGGACTATGTGGCAAAGTGAAAAGTTCGAACAGAAAGTATTTAAAAGAGTATCAAGACCTCACTTGAATTAGTCGTGATTACCACTTCTAAAAATAGAACCCCGAGATACTTTTTTATTACTTATATCGTTTTTCCTTCAAACTAGTTTCCAGTGGAAGGAAAATATGTTAGGCGGAGTTTGTCCATTTGACACAACCTCAACCTTCAAAAATATTAACTATGAAGTGCTGTCCATCGACCATTTCACGATTTATGGTGAAATGTTTTTCCAGAATATTCCATAATGACAATAAAAACATCAACACGAAAGATACTTTGAAACATATTGAAACAATTTCAAGATAATTGAAAAAACTTAATTGAATACAGTGTCATTTTAAAACAAAGTAGATATTACAAAATTAATAATCATCAGATTTAATGGTACAATCAATGTTAAATGAAAAAAATTGTTTTAACAAATTTTTCTTTTACTGGGGAATCGTTTGAAGGGAAAAATAAAAGATCCATAAAAAAATGTCCGGGATCCGGGAGGAAGTTTTTTAGGGTAAGTTATCAGAAACAAAATTTAAACGACGGATTATGTTCAATACTAGTTGGTACGAACAGTGCAACATATTCGTAGAAAATTTCATTGTAATTTTTCGGCAAAATCTTTAAAGAGGTGTATTGTTTTCCTTAACTATATTTTTAAAACGGACGTAGCTCTCAAAATATTCCACTCAACAAACCCCAATAATTTTTCAGTTTTCTGTTTATCCTCTAGAGGGATTCCCTTTTTTCGAAGCACCCTATATAAGTTCATTGTTTTTTATCGACGTTTTGACCTGTGAAAAGCCTTTTGCTCATATTTCACAAAGATGGAGATTGTGAAGATTTTTCATTGAAGGATGCAAACATCATTTTGCTTGTGTTGGTTTGTTGTGCTGATCAAGTGACAGTGTCTTTTTCTCTTATCATCGAACTCTACCCTAATTACAGCGAATCAAAGGCTAACAAATAGCACTATAAAATAACATGGTTAAAAAAATAGGACCTTTTTACCTGATTTTTCATTTAAGGTTGAAAACATCATTTTGCTTGTGTTGGTTTGTTGTGCTGATCAAGTGACAGTGTCTTTTTCCCTTATCATCGATCTCTACCCTAATTACAGCAGATCAAAGGCTATCAGATAGCACTATAAAATAACATGGTTAAAAAAATAGGACCTTTTTACCTGATACTGCATCACCTCCAAAATGATCATCAGTTTATGCGCATCCAAGTTCTTCTGGGATTTTGAACTGATGTTCATTCTTCCAACTGGTGTTGGTTTTTGACCAAATCAGTTTAATTTCTAAAATGACTTCAGTTTTTTATAACAACAACATAATCTGAGAGTTTAGTAGAGGTAAACAATTTAACTCTAAAGATAACGGGAGGTGAATAATTATCCTCCGTCTGCGTTGGTAGCGATTCAAATTATATTCTGTATTTCTTTCGAACTAAATTATGTCGATTTTCTGATTCGTTACCTTAAATTCAAATCCAAACGTTTCGTCGTTTGTCACCCACAAAAGTCATGTCCCATTTTTCTCCAAATTCGCTTCCATTTCCAGTTCAGTGCTTTCGGAAAGTATTCAGGCAAATATAAGGGTAGGAATAAGTCATTGTGGAAATGGATTGGAGAGGTATTTTCGAAAAAACCCATCTTGAACATTATGGATAGTTGCAGTTTCATTTTAATCCACACAAAAAAATCTGAATATTTCTTTCCGTCCGTTTTATCGGAAAATTGTCATTACACAGCGAGAATTAAATTCGGGGGATACCAAATATAATTTTAGCAGTAAAATATTCAGGGTTTTGTCATCTGATATTTCTTCTGTGATGCTACGAACTCGCATCGTATTTGAAATCGAATGCTTTACTCACTACGGCTTTTTTCATGAAGAAATTGTCTGGAGGTCAAATTATATTTTGAATACAAAATATAATTTTGATGCATAAACTCCTTCCTAATAAAAAAATTCCAATGTCAGGTGACATATAAAAGAAATAATTGGTGATAAGAGATTTTTTCCTAATATTCTCTAGTTTATTGAAGTTTTGTGGAAATTATAATATGTTTATTTTCTATCGATATCATTTTTTTTATATTCAGAATTGTTGGTTGGTAAAATATTTTTTTATAAATCATTATAATTTCGTTGCTAGTTCATCTAAACCAATAAAATTACATATTCAATATTTTTTCCACTGATTTTGAGTAATGAATGGTCGCCATTAACAGAAATGCGAATGATGATGACCACTACTGTAGCTCACCATCATGCATCGAAGGAAGAAACCGCAGATAAAGTTAATTCGTTATGTGAGTTAATACTTCATCTAGGATTGAAAGTATGAAAACCAAGAAACAAGTACAGAGAAGTAATTTCTTGGACTAAATTAAAGAAATCAAATTGAGAGCCATCAGGAGACTCGAGGCAAGGCGATATAATTCCATCTTAATTTAGTATCGGAGTCCAGTCCTAAATTTTTAGCGGATGAATTTCGTGATTTTTCAGGTTCCTTCTGAAATCAGCCGTAATTCGTACCTGCATTATCTGCTATCGAAAAACTTCGATTATTTCCTTTTTTACGATTTTTTTCGGCTATTTGCTCGTGTTGGCTGATTCCTTTTACACTTTATTTTAGTGAGTAACAGAAATGAGTCATTATAACGTATAAGCAGTTGAATAAGTTAAATTAATGGTCTTGCTTGTTATGCTTATTCCTAGTGAAAGATTAATGATTCAAATTCGAATATCCTTTAAAACATTGAATCCTTTTTAATTATATAATCCGTTTCTCTGTTGAAATCATCGATCATACTTAAAAATTTAGAGTTCTGAAATATTATTTTCGAAAACTTGATGAATGACTTCAAAATTCCTGAAATTTCCTGGTGTGTTCAGAAATAAAAAAATAGATATGTGAACAAATAGGACGATACCCAGGGACGTAATTTCTCTCAATATGAACAGATGTGTAGAAGAAGCAAATTTTTCTTCGGATACTTTTTAGTCTTCAACTGAAGTTTGTTAAATCTGACAACAAAAATTCATTTTTCTGCAAGGGGTTAGCATACTTCTGAACAATGTTTATTTCCCTCTATGAATTTTAATCGTGAAATTACCAAAACACGTATATTAATAGGTACTACAGTTGAAAAAAAGTCATTCACATAATTTTGCTACTCTGGTCATCATAGCAGTGTTTGGAACATGAATTTCACCAATTAGTTCAATATTCAATTATCTAGGAATAAATTTACATATGGCTCCCATTAACGCTCATAATGATGTCGGAGCTTTCGTCAATTAAAGGGTTATATGAAATTGATGATTAAATTATTACTTCATTATTGGCAACTATGTTTGAATTCTATTGGTTTTATCAATCCTATCAATTCGCTCAGTAATGAGTTAGAATTGTAGCATGAACGAAGGTGTGATTATATTATATTCGAAGGTTCAGTTCAATTGATCACATTTAACCTCTAGATAAAATAGTCCCAACTGAAAATTCAACAATAAATTCCATAAATTTAATAGTCTACAGGGATTTTACAACCCTTATTTGGCAGTTTTGAGGTAATGCGTAGGTACTCGAAATATTTAAAAAATCAGCGATTTTTTGTTGTTCATCGTACCTTAAAAAATCGACCGTAAAAACGATACATGCAAAAACAAACAATTTAAAAACTTGAAATGTTCAAGGTAGGTTTAAGATTTGAACGGGTAATGAGAACTCGCTCATAGGTAGAATGAAAGAAATAGCGAGCAGGATAATCTAAGTTGATTTATTGTTTTCCTAATATGAACAAGAGCGCAAACGTTTCAGAATCCACTTTCAAAAAAAATCTCGAAAAAGCGAAATGAATCATAAAATTCAATTCAGATCCGTAATTCGAACCTATATATTATGTAGGACCCCAGCACTGAATTTTTAATTTATAACCCTCAAATTATACTTTACAGGAGCTTGATATTGTCGGTGATTCGTACCCAAGGTTTCGGTCTCGTCGATTAATAAAATGCAATCGTCTAGGGGTGAAATGTAGTTATCGTATGAATAAGCATTTGAAGACTAAAGCCGTATCGCCGAACTGTTTTGTCCACACACTCCGGTAAATTCTGCCAGTTATTTTGCTGTCGTTCGCGATTTAGCACGTCTCTTAGCAGTGGCGTCCGCAGTTTCAGTTCTAAGTAAAAAAGAAACGAGACGCTAATAGCAAATTACCGCCGATTCTCGACGAACTCCCCACACACAGTCGGTATGGCACTACAACCGATGGACCGTCATTCCAAAAATTAAGTTTCGGCAGATATTTGTACCGACGATACGTACCGACGGTTTTTCGCCCAACACATCGTTTTTCGGCGCTCTTGTCGGGACGGTTCTTATCGAACAGTGCAACTAGCAACTAGGATGTATCAGCTTCCAGAACACATTCGAAGAAAATTTCATTGCAATGTTTCGGCAAAATCTTTAAAGAGGTGTATTGTTTTCCTTAACTCTATTTTCAAAACGGACGTAGATCTCAAAATATTTTACTCAATCAACCCCAATAATTTTTCAGTTTTCTGTTTATCCTTTAGAGGGACCCCCTTTTTTCGAAGCACCCTATATAAGTTCATTGTTTTTTATCGACGTTTTGACCTGTGAGAAGCCTTTTGCTCATATTTCACAAAGATGGTGATTTTTCATTTAAGGATGCAAACATCATTTTGCTTATGTTGGTTTGTTGTGCTGATCAAGTGACAATGTCTTTTTCCCTTATCATCGAACTCTATCCTAATTACAGCGAATCAAAGGCTAACAAATAGCACTTTAAAATAACATGGTTAAAAAAATAGGACCTTTTTACCTGATTTTTCATTTAAGGTTGAAAACATCATTTTGCTTGTGTTGGTTTGTTGTGCTGATCAAGTGACAGTGTCTTTTTCCCTTATCATCGATCTCTACCCTAATTACAGCAGATCAAAGGCTATCAGATAGCACTATAAAATAACATGGTTAAAAAAATAGGACCTTTTTACCTGATACTGCATCACCTCCAAAATGATCATCAGTTTATGCGCATCCAAGTTCTTCTGGGATTTTGAACTGATGTTCATTCTTCCAACTGGTGTTGGTTTTTGACCAAATCAGTTTAATTTCTAAAATGACTTCAGTTTTTTATAACAACAACATAATCTGAGAGTTTAGTAGAGGTAAACAATTTAACTCTAAAGATAACGGGAGGTGAATAATTATCCTCCGTCTGCGTTGGTAGCGATTCAAATTATATTCTGTATTTCTTTCGAACTAAATTATGTCGATTTTCTGATTCGTTACCTTAAATTCAAATCCAAACGTTTCGTCCTTTGTCACCCACAAAAGTCATGTCCCATTTTTCTCCAAATTCGCTTCCATTTCCAGTTCAGTGCTTTCGGAAAGTATTCAGGCAAATATAAGGGTAGGAATAAGTCATTGTGGAAATGGATTGGAGAGGTATTTTCGAAAAAACCCATCTTGAACATTATGGATAGTTGCAGTTTCATTTTAATCCACACAAAAAAATCTGAATATTTCTTTCCGTCCGTTTTATCGAAAAATTGTCATTACACAGCGAGAATTAAATTCGGGGGATACCAAATATAATTTTAGCAGTAAAATATTCAGGGTTTTGTCATCTGATATTTCTTCTGTGATGCTACGAACTCGCATCGTATTTGAAATCGAATGCTTTACTCACTACGGCTTTTTTCATGAAGAAATTGTCTGGAGGTCAAATTATATTTTGAATACAAAATATAATTTTGATGCATAAACTCCTTCCTAATAAAAAAATTCCAATGTCAGGTGACATATAAAAGAAATAATTGGTGATAAGAGATTTTTTCCTAATATTCTCTAGTTTATTGAAGTTTTGTGGAAATTATAATATGTTTATTTTCTATCGATATCATTTTTTTTTATATTCAGAATTGTTGGTTGGTAAAATATTTTTTTATAATTCATTATAATTTCGTTGCTAGTTCATCTAAACCAATAAAATTACATATTCAATATTTTTTCCACTGATTTTGAGTAATGAATGGTCGCCATTAACAGAAATGCGAATGATGATGACCACTACTGTAGCTCACCATCATGCATCGAAGGAAGAAACCGCAGATAAAGTTAATTCGTTATGTGAGTTAATACTTCATCTAGGATTGAAAGTATGAAAACCAAGAAACAAGTACAGAGAAGTAATTTCTTGGACTAAATTAAAGAAATCAAATTGAGAGCCATCAGGAGACTCGAGGCAAGGCGATATAATTCCATCTTAATTTAGTATCGGAGTCCAGTCCTAAATTTTTAGCGGATGAATTTCGTGATTTTTCAGGTTCCTTCTGAAATCAGCCGTAATTCGTACCTGCATTATCTGCTATCGAAAAACTTCGATTATTTCCTTTTTTACGATTTTTTTCGGCTATTTGCTCGTGTTGGCTGATTCCTTTTACACTTTATTTTAGTGAGTAACAGAAATGAGTCATTATAACGTATAAGCAGTTGAATAAGTTAAATTAATGGTCTTGCTTGTTATGCTTATTCCTAGTGAAAGATTAATGATTCAAATTCGAATATCCTTTAAAACATTGAATCCTTTTTAATTATATAATCCGTTTCTCTGTTGAAATCATCGATCATACTTGAAAATTTAGAGTTCTGAAATATTATTTTCGAAAACTTGATGAATGACTTCAAAATTCCTGAAATTTCCTGGTGTGTTCAGAAATAAAAAAATAGATATGTGAACAAATAGGACGATACCCAGGGACGTAATTTCTCTCAATATGAACAGATGTGTAGAAGAAGCAAATTTTTCTTCGGATACTTTTTAGTCTTCAACTGAAGTTTGTTAAATCTGACAACAAAAATTCATTTTTCTGCAAGGGGTTAGCATACTTCTGAACAATGTTTATTTCCCTCTATGAATTTTAATCGTGAAATTACCAAAACACGTATATTAATAGGTACTACAGTTGAAAAAAAGTCATTCACATAATTTTGCTACTCTGGTCATCATAGCAGTGTTTGGAACATGAATTTCACCAATTAGTTCAATATTCAATTATCTAGGAATAAATTTACATATGGCTCCCATTAACGCTCATAATGATGTCGGAGCTTTCGTCAATTAAAGGGTTATATGAAATTGATGATTAAATTATTACTTCATTATTGGCAACTATGTTTGAATTCTATTGGTTTTATCAATCCTATCAATTCGCTCAGTAATGAGTTAGAATTGTAGCATGAACGAAGGTGTGATTATATTATATTCGAAGGTTCAGTTCAATTCATCACATTTAACCTCTAGATAAAATAGTCCCAACTGAAAATTCAACAATAAATTCCATAAATTTAATAGTCTACAGGGATTTTACAACCCTTATTTGGCAGTTTTGAGGTAATGCGTAGGTACTCGAAATATTTAAAAAATCAGCGATTTTTTGTTGTTCATCGTACCTTAAAAAATCGACCGTAAAAACGATACATGCAAAAACAAACAATTTAAAAACTTGAAATGTTCAAGGTAGGTTTAAGATTTGAACGGGTAATGAGAACTCGCTCATAGGTAGAATGAAAAAAATAGCGAGCAGGATAATCTAAGTTGATTTATTGTTTTCCTTATATGAACAAGAGCGCAAACGTTTCAGAATCCACTTACAAAAAAAATCTCGAAAACGCGAAATGAATCACAAAATTCAATTCAGATCCGAAATTCGAACCTATATATTATTATGTAGGACCCCAGCACTGAATTTTTAATTTGTAACCCACAAATTATACTTTACTTTACAGGAGCTTGATATTGTCGGTAATTCGTACCGAAGGTTTCGGTCTCGTCGATTAATAAAATGCAATCGTCTAGGGGTGAAATGTAGTTATCGTATGAATAAGCGTTTGAAGACTAAATAAAGCCGTATCGCCGAACTGTTTTGTCCACACACTCCGGTAAATTCTGCCAGTTATTTTGCTGTCGTTCGCGATTTAGCACGTCTCTTAGCAGTGGCGTCCGCAGTTTCAGTTCTAAGTAAAAAAGAAACGACACTTATACGACGCTAATAGCAAATTACCGCCGATTCTCGACGAACTCCCCACACACAGTCGGTATGGCACTACAACCGATGGACCGTCATTCCAAAAATTAAGTTTCGGCAGATATTTGTACCGACGATACGTACCGACGGTTTTTCGCCCAACACATCGTTTTTCGGCGCTCTTGTCGGGACGGTTCTTATCGCCGCGATATAAGAATAATTATAATAAATTTCCAACAGAAATCTTTTTAGGCATATCAGATTCAAACCGACCGGAGATGTTTCGAAAATTTGAAGGAATACAAGGGAAATAAATCATTGACAATAATTTCAGAATTAATTAATCGAAATTCAAATAAGATAATCGAGTCATAAACCTACTCTGAAAATTTCGAGGTTATGGCTCTTTTCCTTCGTTTATGAAGACGGCGAGAATTTGTTTTGGAATGATCTTCCAATAATATGATATGGTCGAAATTCAGTACAAATGTGCTGGCCAGTATTCTGTTAAAAATATCAAGTTCGTCAAAGATCTGATCTGTAATTTCCTTAATATTGAAAAATTATTGAAACGAAGTTCGAATGGAAGCTAGTGGGGTACTGTGACTGAGGATGGCCATTTTCATCAGGTTGTCCAAAGAAATCCAAAACATCTGAAGAGGTAATTGACAATGATCAGAAGGTACCTTAGCAAGAAAATAATCATTATTATTATCATCATCACCTGAACTACCTGATTCGTCGTAATGTCATATTTTTACCTATCACACCTGTTAGATTAGATTAGATTAGAGGAGGGGCGACAGATCAAATCCGACCTTGCGAGCACCTTGACCTTAAGATCTATTGTGCATCCCTGCGCTGTTTACCAGTCAGGCAGCAAAGTCTCAATGAACTTCACCACCTTTCTGGGGGCCACATCCATTACTTGTTCAGGCTTTAGGAACCAGGAACCAAGATGCCGTAGCCGTTTCTGGTGAACAGCTTCACACTCGCATAGCAGGTGTCTGGCTGTCTCGGTGGCTTCCTGACAGAAGCGACATGTATTATCGGGCGCTTTTCCCATGTTTTTTAAGTGATACCTCACGGGACAGTGCCCAGTGAGAGCGCCCGTCAGTTTCCTCAGTTCCAATTTGCTGAGTGAGAGAACTTTCTTGGTCCAGCTCGTCGAGTAAGAGAGAAGTGCCCTAGCTTGCCTTTGACCATCGGTCATCACACCTGTTACATGTCATCTGATAACCTGTCAAATGTCGTAAGACTGACCAAGACCAAGATATTGATAGATCTGAAAATTTTACTTGGAACTGAAAGATATTCGAACCTGCTCGTGCAATTGTGGAAAAGATGAGCTAGCCGTTTGAACAACTAGGCCATCCGAGCTGTTATTTTAATTGCGAATCGGTAGGTATTTATAGCGCCTGGCCTCGCCAAGTCTTGCCCAATTCTCAAGGTAATCAATGATTGTAATGATCATAAATAAATGATATTTATTTCATAAAAAATTACTGAAATAATACACTTTAACGTTATTATTCATATAAATATGTTAAACAATTCAGATGTTCATCGATTTCTTTGGACAACCTGATGGACATGGCCATCCCAGGTGATAATTATTATCTTGCCGAGGTACCTTCTGATCATTGTCGGTTACTTTTCAGATGTTCTTTCTTTCCTTAGACACCTTATGGACATAGCTATTTCAGTCACAGTAGGTACCTTGCTAGCTATATTACAGAAGTAACTCCGAAATCCATAATCCCATAGTGTAATTATAGACATGTAAATATTTCGAATATCCCGTGAAATATTCATAATAACCACAGAACTTGTCGATTCACATCGTCATATCTACTTCTAAATACCAAATTCAGAATCGATCAGATATATATGGTGTCGGAAATATTGGGAGAATATTAAAAATTTTCAAATGTCAATAACAAGCACACATCCATTATGTTTCAATGCAAATCTCATTAGACGATATCTAAAAATACTCGAATAATTCCAATCAGCGTTAAAATGAATTACACGAAAATAATGTCTAGTTTCAAAGAGGCCAAACTTCAACAGGTGATTAGGTATACCAGTGATTTTCAACAAAAAATGTCATAGAACACATGGTCGAAATATTGACGGTTATTCTTCAACTCAACATTTCTTGATCTCATAGTTTTTCATTATGCTTTTTTATTCAATTGAAAATTGGAATTTTGAACTTAATTTTTTTTCTACGAAATTCGAATATGTGAGTGCGGACCACTTATGATACTTATGAAAACGGTTCATTTTCATTTTCCTCGAGTCCAGAAGCACTAATTAGGCACTAAACATTGATAAATTCAATTTTCTCAACGAAAAACTCCATGAGTGTGTCTGGTAGACTTTTGATTAGGAAAATAAGACACACTTATCGTATTAGTCATATACTTAGACAATCGATTTCGGCTCTAGGCCATCATCAAGTCAACTGAAATAAGACATAGATGACAAAAATAAATATAAACGATGATACAGTACGTACAATTCACAAACTTTTTCAACAATAATTATGTTTGATGCGACGTCCCGCAATTTTTAAATCTGTAATATCTTCGAAAATTTCACTTGAATCATACGATGTGAAGGGCCATATAGATCTATATTAAATGAACAATGTATTCAAGGTATTTAATTGGTTAAGGATTAATGCTGTATTGGTTAAAATCGCTTCGAAAATTAGCCATTATTTGTCGTGAAAAGTCAATGACAAAAAAAGTTATTGCGGGTTATCCATAAGAGATAGACATATACCATCACGGACTTTTCTGTAGACCTTTTCAATTTGTACAATACTTAGTACATTTATTTTGAACTCGTAGGGTTCAGCCTGCGTTTGCAATGTAAGCGCAAAAAATGAAATTATTTACGACATCACATTAAAAACCTCAAAAATAACAATACTCCACTATTTAATGGATGTTATTCCACATATGAACCTTCCTCGTGAATCACTCTATCTATTAAAGGAAACGCATCATAATCCGTTGCGTAGTTTCAAACATTTAAGCATACAAAGGGTCATAGGGACAGAAAAAGCGACTTTGTTTTATTCTATGTAGTGATTAATTCTCTACAAAAGCCATATTGAAACTTTTTTCTACAACTTACCGTTTTCAAAATATTTCGAAAAGACTGGGCCTCATTTTGACGGCCAAAAAAATGTGTCCGTGCCTAAGATCCTATCTTTATATTAACCAAGTCTTATAAAAATCCGTTCAGACGTTAAGGCGTGAATGAGGTAAACTTTTAAAACAAACGAATAAAAATCACTAACTTAATTAGTTTTCTGCCTTCTGCCTACGCCTTAAGTACGATAGCATGAATATCAATAGCCCATATCCTTTTCTAGGTTACTATCTATCACCTAACTAAATTTCATCAAAATTCGTTTAGCCGTTTAGGCATGATAGAGCAAAACTCGCAGCAAAAACCATAAAAAAATCACTAACTCAATTCAGTTTTCAGCCTACTTCCTACCTCCTAAGTACGATGACGTGATCATTTTGATCTTATATTCGTTTTTAGGAAACCATCTTTTACCTTACTAAATTTCATCGAAATCTGTTCAGCCGTTTAGACGCGAAAGAGCAAAAGTCCCAACAAAAACGACTAACTCAATCTAGTTATCTGGCGATGGCGTGATTATTTATAGCCTATAACCATTTCTAGGTTATCACTTATCACCATACCAAATTTCATCAAAATCCGTTCAGCCGTTTAGGCGTGAAAGAGTAACAGACAGACAGAGAGACAGAGTTACTTTCGCATTTATAATATTAGTATGGATTTTTCCTCTGAGATATATTTATAAGATGTTATAATTATTCAAGTTAATAGGGTTATATTCTATGGAAATATCATCGATTGTTTTCAATCGAGACATATTGTGTTTTTTTGATAGTATGTGTCAGTTGTCCTCAGATATATAAGAAAGAGTATACAAGGGTTGGTGGATAAGAAGTCTACATAGTAAGTGGGTGAATCATTTCGAAGAGATTGTTTGTTGGAAAATCTTGTATTTCGTTGAGGAGATGTTCGTCGTTTTTATTCTTCAGAATTTCGAGTTGTTCCAATAATGTTAGCTTATGGAAGTCGTTGTGCAGATAAAGCAAAGTCAGATTATCGAGTGATGTTGAATGTTTGCTTTCAATGAGATGATTTCCCATGGCGGAAGTGGGTTTATTTTTAAAATAAATAATTTTATTTTATTTTTATTTATATCAAACATAATTATTGTTGAAAAATTGAGAATTGTACATACTGTATCATCGTTTATATTTATTTTTGTCATCTATGTCTTATTTCAGTTAACCTGATGATGGTCTAGAACCGAAATCGATTGTCTAAGTATATGATTAATACGATTAGTGTGTCTTATTTTCCTAATCAATTGATATATTCATTTCTTATCAATTCAAAAATGTTAGTGTTGAGTGTGAAATCAGCACTAACTGAGGAGTATCAATATTTAGGTTCACGAAGTCCTTATAGGCCATAAATAATCTCTGAATATTGAATATAATTCTAGAATTAGTGCTTCCGACTTTCTTTTGACTTCACAGAACCCATACACGTCAACCAGTTGTATCCTGATGTTCAAAAACAGCAATCGTAATAAAGAATCTCTTGAATCGCCAAATGAAATATGTCAACTGACAGATTAACAGTGTAAATTGACAAAAAAAATCTGTCTATTGACAGATCAAATTTTCTAATTGACAGATTTTTATTTCATCGCAGTGGCATCTATACGCCGTCGTATTATTCATTTTTTCTTGAAGTCCCATCAAATTCGGTAAGCGCAGGAAATTTGCTACAAGATGAGACTCTATGGGCAGAAAAAACTCTTATCGCGGGCGTGGTAAGGAAATAAATGTCACAATTCTGAAGTTAACAAAATTAGTCCATTTTTCCAGTGCTTTTTTCGATTGATTATTTTCAAGTGAAAATTCATCAGGTATTTCAGAAAACGAAATATTAGATGATGAATATTATTGAGCATAGTGTATTTTTTTCTGCGTAATCACCTCCTGAAGTTTGTCTCACTTAAACACTAATACCCTGCAAATTTCTATTAAGGAGCAAACGATATTGTAGGAATCTTTTTGTTTCCTAACCAAGTATTTCGCAATATAAAAGTGCGAAGTGAAAATGTAACGTCAAAAAAGTTTCACACAAGAATTTCAACTGGAAATTCTTTTAGCACGTTGATGTATTTTCGCTTGCACATCGGCTATCTGCCTTTTTCCAGCCCTTAGGGATTTTTTGTCAGCGGTACCCTTTTGAAGATTGCTTTTCTATTCAATCGTATATTTCACTGCCTCGTTTCGAGTGGATGTTCGCCCTGATCACAAATCGTATTTCTTGAAAGGATACGTGATTTAAATCTGTTATTTTGCGCAATACATCCCAAACGCTTAGCAATAGATCGCCGATTGCTAACCATCTCTTAACCAAGCTGGATTTCGATAGTTTTTTATTGAATAAGTTTTTAATTTGAGTGCAGCATTACAATTATTCTTAGAACATACTAACGTTTCGTCAGTGGTTATATTTTCCAACATTCAAATAACAACGCAATAATAACTATTATTGACCAATTTTTGAGGAGGATCGAGGGTTATCAAGGAAAACCATTTACAATATAGGCGACCAGTTTCGATTTTATTCTGAAATCTTCTTCGGGCTAAGAATTATTGTGGTTTTCAGGTTACCGCATGAAAATTCAGACGCACAGTGACAACTAGTTATTTCTTGATCGTTCGTGATTGATGTTTTGTTGGCGTTTTTGTGTTCCTGTTACGAACAAAGTTGAAATAGACGTAAATATTAATTTTTTTTTGCAGAACAAGGAATCTTTATTTCTTGAGAAACCTATGGGGCCTTTGCATCCTACAATAAGAAGTTTTATGCGTTTAATGATAATAATAATACCGTAAAAATAATTTATTTACAGCATCGAAATAATTACACGCTAAGTCAAAATCCAGCAAAATTATGCAGTTGTGCAAATGGTCACAAATTCATGAATTCATCTATTGAATATACAGTGCTCAAATATAGAAATTCGTTTACGGTGTTCTTGAACTTTTTTCCTGTTGATGTATTGAATCTTTCTGGTAATTCGTTATATAATTATACAGGGTGAGTCTTTGAGTTGTACATATATTTTAACCGTATATTCTTGGGGTCGAAAGAAACACTTTTTTCCTCTACCATTTTTCCCGATTCGGCCTAAATAAGAAGATATAGCCCTTTTTTGTTTTCAGAATGAGCTATGCCGCCACTGGTAAACTAACCACTGAATTTTTGCAAGTACGTGATATAGCATTCAAACCTTCGAAATAAGCTATTGTATCAAAGAAACGAGTAGATATACCATTCGAAATTTTCAAATAAGCTGCTGTATTAATGAAAGAAATATGAACTTACTTTTTTAATACCAGTTGTACCTATATTTTCTAATGCAATGATTGATTCATCCAAAATTTTGCTAGTGATGAAAAGCAGAATAATCTCTTCTTGATGTATACTTCATTTTTGATTATATCGGATTAACTTTTAAACCACCTATTTTAGCTATAGCATTCATTTCCAATATCTCTTGAAATCTTCCGAAATCAAAACAACTTAACCATAACACGCATGACATTTCACGTTCATAAACACCACTTGGGCGATTAAATTTCAAGGGGTGTCCGCATGGTAAAGTCACAGACACGACACTAGATTCTTTGACATCGGTGTTCTGTGGTCAGTTTGTTTTTCAAAATCATACGACTTCATGAATAATAACTTATTAAGGTCATTTTAGTAGTAATAAATATGATGAATAAATGAGAAATGAATATATTCTAACGTAATGTGAATTTGGATCAACGTATGTCAAAGCTCAACGAAACAAAATTGCAATAGGTACTTCGAAAGTGGTGTGGAAATTTGCTTGAATAGATAAGGATTTACACTGAAGAAGTATAGAGGTGAGCTTATTCATTGTAACCCAATTTTTAAAGAAAATCCGCCAGTTCTCTTACCATTCATCATTACAGATAACAAATTCTCGAATTATTCTTGAAATTTGTCAAAGTGACCACAGGAAAAATTGAATTCTGTGAATATTTCCGACAGAGTTGCATTCAGCCAAAGTACCCAATTTTTCGAATTTTTAAGATTTTTTCTTTTTTTCAACATCGAATTACTCGGAATTTTGTAGTCGGGAAAGATTAATCATATTCATGAAAAACTATGTTTCAAAAATCATTTCATTTGAAGGAATCGTTTGCGAGATATTACTGAAAATTTATGCTTTTCATGGATTTTCAACAGCCTGTATCTTTTTAACCAGGCCGAATCGGAAAAAATGGTAGAGGAAAAAAGTGTTTCTTTTGACCTCAGGAATCTACGGTTAAAATATATGTACAAGTCAAAGACTCACCCTGTATATATTAATTGCTCTTTTCTGGTTGACAAACAGCTCCCGCATATGTGGTGAAGTACACCGAAGTAGGATACCATAAGAAGCAACATAATGAAACTTGGCAAAGTAAGTTGTTAATGCTGCCTCTTCAGTTTAGGCTTTTCTCACTGTTGATATGGTATAGATTACCACTAACAATTTTTTTTCATGATATCAAGGTGTGGTTTCCATGACAGATCTCCGTACAATTTTACTCCTAGTAAATGGTATTTTCTTTCATGCTTTTAAGGAGAAGTTGTTGCGTTTTGGATTTATTCACAGACAAGGAATGATTTTTGAACCAATTGGGACATACTAAAATATTGAATAGATGTCTGTTCGCAGATGAAGTCCAATTTTCTCGTGATGGTGTTTTAAATTCTAGAAATGTCATCATATGTGTGCAACAAATAATCCATTTCTCACAAGACAGTCTCGTTCTCAACATACATTTTCTGTGGACGTATGGTGCGGTGCTTATGACAATAAAATAATAAGACCCTATTTTCTACCTGCGCTTTTAACTGGCGAAGTATACCTGGAATTTTCAGGAAATTTGCTCCATGGTGAGAATGTGAACACTGTTGGCATGTACTTTCAGCTTGATGGTGCATCGCCACATAGGCTAATCATCCTCTTTAATTAACAATTTCGGTAATTCATGGATTGGTCGAGGAGGCCCTCATAATTGGCCCTCAAAATCCCCTGATTTCAATCCCGTGGATTATTATATCTGGAGTTACATGAAATTGTTAGCTTATTCCTCTGTAATCCATATCCGGGATCAGCTGGACAGAAAATGAAAAACAATCCGAATGTGATTCGGAAAGCAGTTCGAGATATTCTGAAACAAGCAAGAAATGGATCGAAATGGAGGACCTACCTTTTGAGCCGTTTCTGTAGTTATTTTTCTTATCATTTTGTTATTATGTTCATTTTTAATCGTTTCAAAATATACGATATCAACCTAGTGTCACTCAATTCTCAATAAATAAAAACTGAAATGGTATACAACAGCTATACAGGTGTCCCATAATTAGACCGACAAACTTCTAGTGGACATTATAGATCATATTTTAGACAGATTCGACCCAAATCATATAATGCAAAATTGCTTCGATAAGGAGCTAGTGCCCTTTGAAGATGACGTCCTGTCCACACTTTTCGCCACATATTGGCAAAACGGAGTCACATAAAGTGCTGAAAGTTTACACATTGGCTAATATCAAAAATACACATCGACTATATTGAGTGCATTTCTTTTATGTCAAGCACAATCGTATCATTTGGGGGGGGGGGGGCGATATAAGCTAAATACCTACCAACTTTAGAGGTCGATTCAACATGAATGCAAATAATTGATATCGAAATTTTTGGCGAGAGAAGATGAACTTGTTTGATCGAATTTATTTTTATCTTCAACCTAACCATTATCAATTGGAAATAAATTCAAAACAAAAGTGAACATTGAGTACTTAGTGAAAAGAGAGAAACTTTCAAATCTATTTTTTTCAGAAATGGTGCATCTGGGCCTTATTATACAAGAGCATCCTTTTTCAAGAAAAAACATCAGATTTTATGAATATGATGAAAAACTCGCGAAATAATGAAAGTTAAAAAAGTTTCAACTAAAATACCCTTCGAATGATACGATTGTGCTTGACATGAAAGAAATGCACTCAATCTAATCGATGCGTATTTTTGATATTAGCCAATGTGTAAACTAGAAGTTTGTCGGTCTAATTACGGGACACCCTGTATAAAAGGAAACAAATGTTCAAATAAATTACAAAGTTATGTTGAAATAATTATTGATTCAATATTTTCGATAATAATTCATTGTAAAAAATCACTTCAAACTACTTTCAGGTAACAAAGTTCTTAAAACTTCACTTTCACGTTGAAAATTTGTGTGTTAAAACTGTCTGCGCAATATATGAAAGTACACGCCTCAGTTTAGTTTTTAGTGGTGTTTTCGAATATTGAACCAGATTTTCAAAATTCAGATTTACAGGGTGTGGGTTCGAGGATTCAAACGATTCATAATTTTTTGTTAACGTGGCTCTGGATATTTGTGACTGTTATTGCATGATATATTTGGGCTCTCATTAGGGATATATTGGCCAAATATGGAGAAAATATACCGACTGGTTCGTTTGATATGGCCCCAGAAATAAACGGGCAGAATTCATAAAACACCCTGTATCTCGGCTACGAAGACAGTAAGACCCAATGAATGGGGTATCTCCAGAACCTCCTTGATGCTACCTACGCACCTGTGAAGTATTTCCTTCTTCCAATGAATCACCTTATATACTGACCATTATAAGCTGAATAAATTAACTAATTTTTTTCTTCCTCTGAATTCTTCTAATAGATCTATGTTGAAGTCTCCTCATAGATATATGAGGAGACTTTTATGTTTCATATATATTTTAAGTGAAATTATGCTGTTTAGAACCTAGTCCAATTTATTCAAAAAATCATCTAGAATTGCTTTGTAGGATCTATATATACAAAAAATCAACTGTTTTTCGTCGGTTATTTCTACTCCTGTTATTTCGGTTGTGAGTTCTCCTCTGAAAGCATTCAGTTCTTTTATGTTTCTATATTGTATTGCGCATTTATCTTCACTTTTTCATTTATTTTTGCGAGGACTTAAATCCGCTGAGTCTTTACTCGTCGCTATCTTGACATCATTAAAAACATTATTCATTCAGCTATCACAACTCTTTTAAGAAGTGTCGAATTACAAATTTCATCACCCTCAATTGTTGATACTTAAATGAATAACGTGACGCGGAGTCTGTGAGGCTCCGGCATTCATCAAGACTGTTCTCTAAAAAATGCAGGTTTTCCGGCGGAATCAAAATCAAAATATGAATATTCCAACATAGTATTTAAATCTTCATTCAATGAATGCATTCAAAAAAGTATAAAAACCTTTTTTGAATGAGTCAAAACTTTCCAACAAAAAGGGACAAAATCCCAAAGGTATTTGTCTTATGAAGAGAAAATTCACGAAAAATAAAGAGATGAAGGATAAGGGTGTCAGTTCCGTGACGAACTGAAAATTTTTATTTAAAATTAAAATTGTGAAAAACAACAAGTACTTATTCGAGAGGATTTCATGTTTCCTTATTTCTACCGACGCGTCGGAGCAGTTGAGTCAGCACTTGCACTTGCTTGATTATTGCAAACAAATTGCTTTTGTTAATCTAAATTCCACAAACGTTTTGTGATGTACAAATGAAGCAATATTTTCCAGTTCCAGTTTTTTTTTATTTTCAGTATTCTCCATATTACGTCATGGTCAGTATTAATAATTGAATTCCCTTCTAAGACTTCTTCACTGATGTAACTTTTTATCTTTTCCAACCAGCGTGAAGATAGCATGTAAAGTTGGCATGTGAAATTCCCGAGGACGCCCGAAGGCCCATGGGCGTTCGTCAAACACCCAATACATTAGAAATACAGGGATTCGATGAAAGAATCGACTTCAGCATTAAATGTAATCTAGTTACTGGATATTCTGAAAAATATACGAAATCAACGCGGTACGAATCTGAATTATGGAGGAAGAGCGAACGATCAACAATATTTTTACTGTTTTAACCATTTTCATGAATGCTAGTTCATTCAGGAACATGTAATTTACACGATGATCTGCTATATGAATACCTTCCATTTGAAAGTAGATTGCCAGAGTTTTTCAATCGAGAAGTCGGGGAATGAAACAACCCTTTTATCACTATTCGTGAAGTTTTTCTATGCAGGACTTCGTGTACAAGAATGAAATTTTCAGGAAATATCTGCTAATTGAATACCTTTCATTTGATATAAGTCATAATTCCTTAGCATGGGGATGAGGGGGTGAAAACCACCCCTTATCACTATTCAAGCAGTTTTCCTATGAAGGACTTCGTGTTCCAGAATTAAATTTTCAGGAAATATCTGCTACATAAATACCTTTCATTTGATATCGAACATAATTCTTCTTAGCATGGGGATGAGGGGGTGAAAATCACCCTTTTATCACTATTCGGGCAGTTTTTCTATGAAGGACTTCGTGTTCCGGAATGAAATTTTCAGGAAATAACTGCTACATAAATACCTTTCATTTTATATCAAACATAATTTCTTAGCATGGGGATGAGGGGGTGAAAACCACCCCTTTATCACTATTCGGGCAGTTTTCCTATGAAGGACTTCGTGTTCCAGAATGAAATTTTCAGGAAATATCTGCTAATTGAATACCTTTCATTTGATATGAGTCATAATTCCTTAGCATGGGGATGAGGGGGTGAAAACCACCCCTTTATCACTATTCGGGCAGTTTTCCTATGAAGGACTTCCTGTTCCAGAATAAAATTTTCAGGAAATATCTGCTACATAAATACCTTTCATTTGATATCAAACATAATTTCTTAGCATGGGGATGAGGGGGTGGAAACCACCCCTTTATCACTATTCGGGCAGTTTTCCTATGAAGGACTTCGTGTTCCAGAATGAAATTTTCAGGAATATCTGCTACACATAATACCTTTCATTTGATATCGAACATAATTTCTTAGCATGGAGATGAGGGGGTGAAAACCACCCTTTTTCACTTTTCGGGCAGTTTTTGTATGAAGGACTTCGTGTTCCAGAATGAAATTTACAGGAAATATCTGCTACATAAATAATACCTTTCATTTGATATGAGTCATAATTCCTTAGCATGGGGATGAGGGGTGAAAACCACCCCTTTATCACTATTCGGCGGGCAGTTTTCCTATGAAGGACTTCGTGTTCCAGAATGAAATTTTCAGGAAATATCTGCTAATTGAATACCTTTCATTTGATATGAGTCATAATTCCTTAGCATGGGGATGAGAAGGTGAAAACCACCCCTTTATCACTATTCGGGCAGTTTTCCTATGAAGGACTTCGTGTTCCAGAATGAAATTTTCAGGAAATATCTGCTAATTGAATACCTTTCATTTGATATGAGTCATAATTCCTTAGCATGGGGATGAGGGGGTGAAAACCACCCTTTTATCACTATTCGGGCAGTTTTTCTATGAAGGACTTCGTGTTCCGGAATGAAATTTTCAGGAATATCTGCTACATAAATACCTTTCATTTGATATCAAACATAATTTCTTAGCATGGGGATGACGGGGTGAAAACCACCCCTTTATCACTATTCAGGCAGTTTTCCTATGAAGGACTTCGTGTTCCAGAATAAAATTTTCAGGAAATATCTGCTAATTGAATACCTTTCATTTGATATGAGTCATAATTCCGTAGCATGGGGATGAGGGGGTGAAAACCATCCTTTTATCACTATTTGGGCAGTTTTTCTTTGAAGGACTTCGTGTTCCGGAATGAAATTTTCAGGAATATCTGCTACATAAATACCTTTCATTTGATATCAAACTTAATTTCTTAGCATGGGGATGAGGGGGTGAAAATCACCCTTTTATCACTATTCGGGCAGTTTTTCTATGAAGGACTTCGTGTTCCGGAATGAAATTTTCAGGAAATATCTGCTACATAATACCTTTCATTTGATATCAAACATATTTTCTTAGCATGAGGATGAGGGGTGAAAACCACCCCTTTATCACTATTCGGGCAGTTTTCCTATGAAGGACTTCGTGTTCCAGAATGAAATTTTCAGGAAATATCTGCTAATTGAATACCTTTCATTTGATATGAGTCATAATTCCTTAGCATGGGGATGAGGGGGTGAAAACCACCCTTTTATCACTATTCAAGCAGTTTTCCTATGAAGGACTTCGTGTTCCAGAATTAAATTTTCAGGAAATATCTGCTACATAAATACCTTTCATTTGATATCGAACATAATTTCTTAGAATGGGGATGAGGGGGTGAAAATCACCCCTTTATCACTATTCGGGCAGTTTTCCTATGAAGGACTTCGTGTTCCAGAATGAAATTTTCAGGAAATATCTGCTACATAAATACCTTTCATTTGATATCAAACATAATTTCTTAGCATGGGGATGAGGGGGTGGAAACCACCCCTTTATCACTATTCGGGCAGTTTTCGTATGAAGGACTTCGTGTTCCGGAATGAAATTTTCAGGAAATATGTGCTACATAAATACCTTTCATTTGATATCAAACATAATTTCTTAGCATGGGGATGAGGGGGTGAAAACCACCCCTTTATCACTATTCGGGCAGTTTTCCTATGAAGGACTTCGTGTTCCAGAATGAAATTTTCAGGAAATATCTGCTACATAAATACCTTTCATTGATATCAAACATAATTTCTTAGCATGGGGATGAGGGGGTGAAAACCACCCCTTCATCACTATTCGGGCAGTTTTCCTATGAAGGACTTCGTGTTCCGGAATGAAATTTTCAGGAAATATCTGCTACATAAATACCTTTCATTTGATATCAAACTTAATTTCTTAGCATGGGGATAAGGGGGTGAAAATCACCCTTTTATCACTATTCGGGCAGTTTTTCTATGAAGGACTTCGTGTTCCGGAATGAAATTTTCGGGAAATAACTGCTACATAAATACCTTTCATTCGATATCAAACATAATTTCTTAGCATGGGGATGAGGGGGTGGAAACCACCCCTTTATCACTATTCGGGCAGTTTTTCTATGAAGGACTTCGTGTTCCGGAATGAAATTTTCAGGAAATATCTGCTACATAAATACCTTTCATTTGATATCAAACATATTTTCTTAGCATGGGGATGAGGGGGTGAAAACCACCCCTTTATCACTATTCGGGCAGTTTTCCTATGAAGGACTTCGTGTTCCAGAATGAAATTTTCAGGAAATATCTGCTAATTGAATACCTTTCATTTGATATGAGTCATAATTCCTTAGCATGGGGATGAGGGGGTGAAAACCACCCCTTTATCACTATTCGGGCAGTTTTCCTATGAAGGACTTCGTGTTCCAGAATGAAATTTTCAGGAAATATCTGCTACATAAATACCTTTCATTTGATATCAAACATAATTTCTTAGCATGGGGATGAGGGGGTGAAAACCACCCCTTCATCACTATTCGGGCAGTTTTCCTATGAAGGACTTCGTGTTCCGGAATGAAATTTTCAGGAAATATCTGCTACATAAATACCTTTCATTTGATATCAAACTTAATTTCTTAGCATGGGGATAAGGGGGTGAAAATCCCCCTTTTATCACTATTCGGGCAGTTTTTCTATGAAGGACTTCGTGTTCCGGAATGAAATTTTCGGGAAATAACTGCTACATAAATACCTTTCATTCGATATCAAACATAATTTCTTAGCATGGGGATGAGGGGGTGAAAACCACCCCTTTATCACTATTCGGGCAGTTTTTCTATGAAGGACTTCGTGTTCCGGAATGAAATTTTCAGGAAATATCTGCTACATAAATACCTTTCATTTGATATCAAACATAATTTCTTAGCATGGGGATGAGGGGGTGAAAACCACCCCTTTATCACTATTCGGGCAGTTTTCCTATGAAGGACTTCGTGTTCCAGAATGAAATTTTCAGGAAATATCTGCTACATAAATACCTTTCATTTGATATCAAACATAATTTCTTAGCATGGGGATGAGGGGGTGAAACACCACCCCTTTATCACTATTCGGGCAGTTTTCCTATGAAGGACTTCGTGTTCCAGAATGAAATTTTCAGGAATATCTGCTAATTGAATACCTTTCATTTGATATGAGTCATAATTCCTTAGCATGGGGATGAGGGGGGTGAAAACCACCCCTTTATCACTATTCGGGCAGTTTTCCTATGAAGGACTTCGTGTTCCAGAATGAAATTTTCAGGAAATATCTGCTAATTGAATACCTTTCATTGATATGAGTCATAATTCCTTAGCATGGGGAGAGGGGGTGAAAACCACCCCTTTATCATTATTCGGGCAGTTTTCCTATGAAGGACTTCGTGTTCCAGAATGAAATTTCCAGGAAATATCTGCTACATAAATACCTTTCATTTGATATCAAACATATTTCTTAGCATGGGGATGAGGGGGTGAAAAACACCCCTTTATCACTATTCGGGCAGTTTTCCTATGAAGGACTTCGTGTTCCAGAATGAAATTTTCAGGAATATCTGCTACATAAATACCTTTCATTTGATATCAAACATAATTTCTTAGCATGGGGATGAGGGGGTGAAAACCACCCCTTCATCACTATTCGGGCAGTTTTCCTATGAAGGACTTCGTGTTCCGGAATGAAATTTTCAGGAAATATCTGCTACATAAATACCTTTTATTTGATATCAAACTTAATTTCTTAGCATGGGGATAAGGGGGTGAAAATCACCCTTTTATCACTATTCGGGCAGTTTTTCTATGAAGACTTCGTGTTCCGGAATGAAATTTTCGGGAAATAACTGCTACATAAATACCTTTCATTCGATATCAAACATAATTTCTTAGCATGGGGATGAGGGGGTGAAAACCACCCCTTTATCACTATTCGGGCAGTTTTCCTATGAAGGACTTCGTGTTCCAGAATGAAATTTTCAGGAAATATCTGCTACATAAATACCTTTCATTTGATATCAAACATAAATTCTTAGCATGGGGATGAGGGGGTGAAAACCACCCCTTTATCACTATTCGGGCAGTTTTCCTATGAAGGACTTCGTGTTCCAGAATGAAATTTTCAGGAAATATCTGCTAATTGAATACCTTTCATTTGATACGAGTCATATTTCCTTAGCATGGGGATGAGGGGGTGAAAACCACCCCTTTATCACTATTCGGGCAGTTTTCCTATGAAGGACTTCGTGTTCCAGAATGAAATTTTCAGGAAATATCTGCTACATAAATACCTTTCATTTGATATCAACTTAATATCTTAGCATGGGGATGAGGGGGTGAAAACCACCCCTTCATCACTATTCGGGCAGTTTTCCTATGAAGGACTTCGTGTTCCGGAATGAAATTTTCAGGAAATATCTGCTACATAAATACCTTTCATTTGATATCAAACTTAATTTCTTAGCATGGGGATAAGGGGGTGAAAATCCCCCTTTTATCACTATTCGGGCAGTTTTTCTATGAAGGACTTCGTGTTCCGGAATGAAATTTTCGGGAAATAACTGCTACATAATACCTTTCATTCGATATCAAACATAATTTCTTAGCATGGGGATGAGGGGGTGGAAACCACCCCTTTATCACTATTCGGGCAGTTTTCCTATGAAGGACTTCGTGTTCCGAATGAAATTTTCAGGAAATATCTGCTACATAAATACCTTTCATTTGATATCAAACATAATTTCTTAGCATGGGGATGAGGGGGTGAAAACCACCCCTTTATCACTATTCGGGCAGTTTTCCTATGAAGGACTTCGTGTTCCAGAATGAAATTTTCAGGAAATATCTGCTAATTGAATACCTTTCATTTGATATGAGTCATAATTCCTTAGCATGGGGATGAGGGGGTGAAAACCACCCCTTTATCACTATTCGGGCAGTTTTCCTATGAAGGACTTCGTGTTCCAGAATGAAATTTTCAGGAAATATCTGCTAATTGAATACCTTTCATTTGATATGAGTCATAATTCCTTAGCATGGGGATGAGGGGGTGTAAACCACCCCTTTTATCACTATTCGGGCAGTTTTTCTATGAAGGACTTCGTGTTCCAGAATGAAATTTTCGGGAAATAACTGCTACATAAATACCTTTCATTTGATATCAAACATAATTTCTTAGCATGGGGATGAGGGGGTGGAAACCACCCCTTTATCACTATTCGGGCAGTTTTCCTATGAAGGACTTCGTGTTCCAGAATGAAATTTTCAGGAAATATCTGCTAATTGAAAACCTTTCATTTGATATGAGTCATAATTCCTTAGCATGGGGATGAGGGGGTGAAAACCACCCCTTTATCATTATTCGGGCAGTTTTCCTATGAAGGAATTCGCGTTCTGGAATGAAATTTTCAGGAAATATCTGCTACATAAATACCTTTCATTTGATATCAAACATAATTTCTTAGCATGGGGATGAGGGGGTGAAAACCACCCCTTTATCACTATTCGGGCAGTTTTCCTATGAAGGACTTCGTGTTCCAGAATGAAATTTTCAGGAAATATCTGCTAATTGAATACCTTTCATTTGATATGAGTCATAATTCCTTAGCATGGGGATGAGAGGGTGAAAACCACCCCTTTATCACTATTCGGGCAGTTTTTCTATGAAGGACTTCGTGTTCCGGAATGAAATTTTCAGGAAATATCTGCTACATAAATACCTTTCATTTGATATCAAACTTAATATCTTAGCATGGGGATGAGGGGGTGAAAACCACCCTTTTGTCACTATTCGGGCAGTTTTCCTATGAAGGACTTCGTGTTCCAGAATGAAATTTTCAGGAAATATCTACTAATTGAATACCTTTCATTTGATATAAGTCATTATTTCTTAGGAAGGGGATGAGGTGGTGTAAACGACCTTTTTATCACTATTCTGGCAGTTTGCACATTAGGGACTTTGTGTACCAGAATAAAGTCTGATGAAAAAAGGTCCAATATGAGAAACTCAAATATAGCAGGACTTTTCTGCTTGTTGTTTCACGCATGTTTTGATGAATTGCTTTCAGGGCCAGATCCAGGCACTTGCCACGGGTGCAAAGTCCGCAAGGACGCCCAAAAATATCGTAAGAAAAAAAAGCATGTAGCGAAAGACACAGTTCGAAAGACAATATCTCATTTTTCATATAGAGCAACGATTGATTTAGAGGAATCTCGAAACATTCAAATTGTAAAATATTGCTTGCCTTCCGTAGAATTTGCGTACCAAGCCTTAAATAATTACAAGATCAAGAAAACTTCAATTTAATGTGAGAACTTATATAAATAGGGCTTTGTTGAATCGTTTCCTAATTTAGTCTAATAATAATTATTTCTGTCGGGCGTCGGCATGTTCAAAGATGCCGCTTATCGCATTCAGGTCATAAATATAACGGTCGCTCGTCGGCATGTGTGCTAACCCAACCCCTATTTTAACATTTCTTTACGCTTGTAGGTAGTGCGGCTTCTTTGATTCAACGTTTTCATGTACCGATATATGGCGGTGGTTAAATTGCGGCACCGTTTTCCTAGGAAACCCTAGCTTTAGACTGAAGAAAAATTCAGAATATTTCTACATTTCTATTCCAACTAAAAAAGTTAACACTCTAATCTATTTTTTCGAGCTCGTTCTACTTAAAAGAGTGCTATATCGTTTTTGTCTTTCATTTTTCAATTTCGAGCCGAAAATGGTCTGACATGATGGTGTTCGACTCCCTGATCACGAATCCGTGGTCAAATTCAATTATGTCCATGAGGTTGTCCGTTCGGTCGCAAGCATGATAATTTTCGAAGGGATTGTCCTACAGACTTCTTTTTCAGGATGAGTTAGGTTCCCAAATGCCTCGGTCGGCTAGGCTCGTCAACCTGCCAAATCGTACAGGGTGTTCCATCACATTCAATATTTTTCAAAAACAATCCAAATGAAATTTTGCTGCCATATGTAAGTAAGATGCTCATAATGAGCCTCATGCAAAATTTTGTGGCCATAGCGTTAACAGAACCATAGAACATTCAATTGGAATATTGATAAGAAGAATTTTTATATTTCCCTAACAAAATATCCGATTCGAGTAAAATTCATTTTGTGGATGAAAATTGATATACTGAATTCACAAGAATGCAAGAGGATCGCATCACCAGAACCATATAATTTAGTTTTTTTTCGTTATTGATTTTTTACATATTTCCTTTTTCGAATAATTTCCAGAATAAAATTCCGATCGTGCTGAGATTTTGTATTAATTTACTTATCATGAATCTCAAGACCTATAGAAAATTTTGAGGTAATAGCATCATTTCTCCACCTATGAACGAGCGCTCAAAAGCACCTTCTCAGGGCTTTTTTTATAATTTATTATAATTTTTTTGATTTTCTAAATAAGGGTTCTTCAACTTCACCAATTTGGGACAGGGTCTTTGCAAACGATTTTAACAGCGCAGTCGGCTTTCGAATTTGGATTATTCTTTGTCGAATAAGGGTACCAAACGTTTCATCACTAAAAAACATACAAATATCACTTTGTTACGCAGTTTAGGCGGTCGAATTATGAGGCTGGAATGATCAATATCAAAGAGATTAGAGATAACTAAACGTGTTGAGTTTGCATGGAAAGTGGCAAAATGAGAATAATCCAAAGCCAACTGTAAAACCATTTATGACCCTGTATAATATTAATATATGATTATATCTGGCAATCTATTCCTAGTTTTCAGTTCATACGACATAGTTCACAAATTCCGTTGATAATTTTCTCAGCGATCGGGACATTTTGTTCACGTTCCGCAGTTGTAAGTAAACATTTCGAATGAATGGATCGATTACAACTCTGGCAACTAAAACATTTCTCTGTTAAAGTATCTGTACAACAAAATAAACATTTATTCCTCAAATCAACCGAGTTTTCTAACAAGAGTTGTTTCAGTTGCTCCCTGAATTCGTTCATATTATATATGTTTTCGAAACTTATGTTGTTTGTTATACATCTAAAAAAATGAATGACATATACCCCACAGTTGAAACTGTCCTTCTGCATGATGTGTTTAGGAATATCTGGTTTGAAATCGTCAAATTTTATGGAGTGTGCTTCAAAAAAAACTTTAAACCTTTTCATGAAATATTCTAAAAGCAGAGTTTCATTACCCATAGAATCTATAAATGAAATTTTTTTCTTTATCAAAGATACGTGAAATAGAATGAAGTGATCATTCCTGTGAACCGGAAATATAATTTCATTTTTATGCAACTTTATGGATCTCATAACTGTTGACTCCATATAATTGTCGTTAGCAATCATGGAAGATTTTTCGACGGATATAATTTGGAATCTGCCACCGGTTTTTTTATTAAAAATATGGAGACAATGGTCTATAACGAAGCTACTCAAATAGTTTGGTTTTTCTAGTGTGATAAAATCCGAAAATAATAGTTCTCGAATAGAAAATTCTAGATCTGGCTGCTGTGAGATAACATAATCTCTAGCGTTTGATATAGATTTATAAAAAGCAGGATTACTTACGAGTCCATTATCTAAAAATGCGATATCCTGTACGGTTCTCCATAACCGGCTGAGTTCATTTTCGAATTTTCTTTCCGGTAATACTATTCTAGGTAATAAGTAAAACAAGTAGAAATATTTCAATGGAGTAAGCATATTATTTCTGAAAAATTGGAAAACTGCCCGAATAGTGATAAAAGGAAGGTTTTCACCCCCTCATCCCCATGCTAAGAAATTATGACTCATATCGAATGAAAGGTATTCTATTAGCAGATATTTCCTGAAAATCTCATTCTGGAACACGAAGTCCTTCATAGAAAAACTGCCCGAAAAGTGATAAAAGGGTGGTTTTCACCCCCTCATCCCCATGCTAAGAAATTATGTTTGATATCAAATGAAAGGTATTTATGTAGCAGATATTACCTGAAAATTTCATTCCGGAACACGAAGTCCTTCATAGAAAAACTGCCCGAATAGTGATAAAAGGGTGGTTTTCACCCCCTCATCCCCATGCTAAGGAATTATGACTCATATCAAATGAAAGGTATTCAATTAGCAGATATTTCCTGAAAATTTCATTCTGGAACACGAAGTCCTTCATAGCAAAACTGCCCGAATAGTGATAAAAGGGGTGGTTTTCACCCCCTCATCCCCATGCTAAGAAATTATGTTTGATATCAAATGAAAGGTATTTATGTAGCAGTTATTTCCTGAAAATTTCATTCCGGAACACGAAGTCCTTCATAGAAAAACTGCCCGAATAGTGATAAAAGGGTGATTTTCACCCCCTCATCCCCATGCTAAGAAATTATGTTCGATATCAAATGAAAGGTATTTATGTAGCAGATATTTCCTGAAAATTTAATTCTGGAACACGAAGTCCTTCATAGGAAAACTGCTTGAATAGTGATAAGGGGTGGTTTTCACCCCCTCATCCCCATGCTAAGGAATTATGACTCATATCAAATGAAAGGTATTCAATTAGCAGATATTTCCTGAAAATTTCATTCTGGAACACGAAGTCCTTCATAGGAAAACTGCCCGAATAGTGATAAAGGGGTGGTTTTCACCCCCTCATCCCCATGCTAAGAAATTATGTTTGATATCAAATGAAAGGTATTTATGTAGCAGTTATTTCCTGAAAATTTCATTCCGGAACACGAAGTCCTTCATAGAAAAACTGCCCGGATAGTGATAAAAGGGTGATTTTCACCCCCTCATCCCCATGCTAAGAAATTATGTTTGATATCAAATGAAAGGTATTTATGTAGCAGTTATTTCCTGAAAATTTCATTCCGGAACACGAAGTCCTTCATAGAAAAACTGCCCGAATAGTGATAAAGGGGAGGTTTTCACCCCCTCATCCCCATGCTAAGAAATTATGTTTGATATCAAATGAAAGGTATTTATGTAGCAGATATTTCCTGAAATTTTCATTCCGGAACACGAAGTCCTTCATAGGAAAACTGCCTGAATAGTGATAAAGGGGTGGTTTTCACCCCCTCATCCCCATGCTAAGAAATTATGGCTTATATCAAATGAAAGGTATTCAATTAGCAGATATTTCCTGAAAATTTTATTCTGGAACACGAAGTCCTTCATAGGAAAACTGCCCGAATAGTGATAAAAGGGTGGTTTTCACCCCCTCATCCCCATGCTAAGAAATTATGTTTGATATCAAATGAAAGGTATTTATGTAGTGGATATTTCCTGAAAATTTCATTCTGGAACACGAAGTCCTTCATAGGAAAACTGCCGAATAGTGATAAAGGGGTGGTTTTCACCCCCTCATCCCCATGCTAAGGAATTATGACTCATATCAAATGAAAGGTATTTATGTAGCAGATATTTCCTGAAAATTTTATTCTGGAACACGAAGTCCTTCATAGGAAACCTGCCCGAATAGTGATAAAGGGGTGGTTTTCACCCCCTCATCCCCTTGCTAAGGAATTATGACTCATATCAAATGAAAGGTATTTATGTAGCAGATATTTCCTGTAAATTTCATTCTGGAACACGAAGTCCTTCATAGGAAAACTGCCCGAATAGTGATAAAAGGGTGGTTTTCACCCCGTCATCCCCATGCTAAGAAATTATGACTTATATCAAATGAAAGGTATTCAATTAGCAGATATTTCCTGAAAATTTTATTCTGTAACACGAAGTCCTTCATAGGAAAACTGCCCGAATAGTGATAAAAGGGTTGTTTCATTCCCCATCTTCTCGATTGAAAAACTCTGACTATGTACTTTCAAATGGAAGGTATTCATATAGCAGATCATCGTGTAAATTACATTTTCCTAAATGAACTAGCATTCATGAAAATGGTTAAAACAGTAAAAATATTGTTAATCGTTCGCTCTTCCTCCTTAATTCAGATTCGTACCGCGTTGATTTCGTATATTTTTCAGAATATCCAGTAACTAGATTACATTTAATGCTGAAGTCGATTCTTTCATCGAATCCCTGTATTTCTAATGTATTGGGGTTTGACGAACGTCCATGGGCCTTCGGGCGTACTCGGGAATTTCACATGCCAACTTTACATGTTATCTTCACGCTGGTTCTTTTCCAATCATCGTAGACATGTTTCTTCAAAATTGCCTTATGGACTCCGAAGAATATATTATGTATTATGTATGTGAATTGCCTGACAAACTCGACCCTTTCAGTGGAAACAGTATACAAAGAGTTAGGAAGGTACTGCAAATCACATCATTGATGGATGTTCGTTGTTTTAGATACAACGACGTAAATGTAACGCAGAGAGTTAGAGACTCCGCGTCACCTGTTAAGAATTAAGTCAATCTAAATTGGAAAAATCTTACCGACCAAAAAAACTTTTATTATACATTGTTTGATTAAAGGCCGGAAGTTGAATGCAGATAGTATCTCTAGCGACAGAAACTAATTACAACTTGGTGCATCTCAAGGTATTGTATTCAGAATTCAGAAGGAGAATTCTTGAAAAAACTCAGAAGTGGACCCTCTGCTTCCACATTGCAGTCTTGTCTAACTTAGTGCAAACAAAACCCCCTTTTGAAATAGTCAAATAAAACTCGTCAATGACGAAGTCTAATTGCTGAAGCCCAAATTAAACTATTGCAGACTCAAATTACGTAACGCAAACGAACGACAAAATCATGTTTCTCTGGGATCCCGAATTTCTGTTTTGTTTTTGCTCTTGGGGTTAAAAAACAATGCGACTTGGCTTTTGCGTATTTGAGCTGAAACAATTCAATCTCAGTTGATCGAATGGAGTTTTCTAGGAATTCATTTTAATAATAGATGACATGGTTTCTTCTCTTGGATAAGACTATGTTTCTACACAGTACTATTTTTTGAACACTCTAATTAAACGATTGCTATAACGTTCTGCTAAAATGTCTGTAATTTCTGAATTTTGGTCCGAAAACAGTCTCAAACAATAGAATCTGACTCTCTAATGACGAATCTATGCTCAAATTCAATTCTGACCGTGGGGCCGTTGTCCGGCCGTAGGCACGATAACTTTCTAAGAGATTGCCCTAGAGACTTGAGATTTTCAGGGTGAGTTCGGTTCCCAAATTCCGCAGTTGATTTTGTCAACCAACCAATTCGTATAGAATGTTACATAAGATAGGGCCATTCACATTTTTGTTCCTCAATATCTAATACAAAACGAAACCACAGGCCAGAGTGATAACAGAACCTTAAAAATTTGAATTGGAATATTGAAAAAAAAATTATATTTACATACATAATATATCCGATTCAAGTGAAATTTATTTTGTAAATAAATATCGATTTATAAATATTCAAGCAAAATTTAAGAAGATCGCATCATCTGAACCATAAAATGAATTTTCCTTTAATTATTGATTATCTGCTTATTTCATATTTTGAATAATTTCCAGAAAATAATAATTACACACTGGGTTTATTGAACTCCAGGAATTATCTCTTGTAGATCAACTGACCAGTGTCTGAATTAACTCAAAAACGAAACATTTCCTGCATTTCAAGAAAAAAGTTAGTTACCACAAAATGGTAAGCACCTCCACATTATGATAAAAAGTTATAGATTTTCTACAACAAATTTTCCAAATCGATGGATTTGCCATAGAGAATTTATGTAGTTTATGTAGTTATCTTGAATCACGTGTTTACGTCAGAACATCTACATCATAGACAAACTAAAAAATTAGATGAGCCACTCGTATATTCCTCGCCATCTGTCGGAGGACGAGACTAATCACGAAAAAATTATTTTCAATTTGAGAGTTAGATGTCATTGCATTCATGGAAATCCTATCGAGAAAATAGTAGGTATGTAAAATCATTATTATCAAAAAACCTTTGAATTGTCAACTGACACAAGGAGTGGTTTGACACGTTCTTTTTGAAATTTAATAAATTTCGATATGCCTGCAAGAGTGAAGACGTGCTGTGTTATTGGATGTGAAAATCGAGATGCAAGAAGGTAATTATAAAATATATATGTATATTCTGTTACCTATAAGAATTAAGATACTCGTAGTTTTCAAAAAAGTTTTTCATGTATTGAATAAGTTTAGTAGGTAAATACTCATATTTTGTATTATTGAATTCATTATTGTTAGTTTTCGAAAATGTTTTCAATGCAATTATTAGTTTATTGATTAGATATTTATAAAATAAATCCGTATTTTCAATTGGTGATACCTATTTCAGTTAATAAATTTTTATTCTATCCAGAATTTGATTATTGATCCTCACTTCTCGATTCCGAAAGAAAATCAGATGAAAGTTCGTTGCAGGTATTATTTTCATGAGAATAAATTTTCTCACTCATCGATAGCTTGCACGAATCCATTTCTGATATCCTTTTGGAAATTGAATTTCAAAAAACTTTCTGCCTGTATGGGAGTACCTACCTATTCAAAATGTGCACTACAGAATTCTTTTTGCAGCAGCTATACGATACAGATTCCTTTTTCAATTGAGGTTTTTTCACGAATTAGTAATGTTGTACAAAAACAGATGGCGTTGAAGCTTGTTCTACTAGTGTCTCATCTATTCTCCGTTTAGTTAGTCTATGATCTACATCCTTGCAGTTATCAAGAAAATTATTGATTAATGTGTATTTTTGGACCTAACGAAGGCCTTTGAGTCGGTTCTCCATGAGATCCTTTCGAAAAAACTGGAGATTCTGGGAATTAAAAGGAGCGCACTCGATTGGTTCGAATCATACTTGAAAGATCGAGCACAGAAGATAGTAGTCGAATCAGTGGCGTAACTAAGCCATGGGGCGCCCCCCCGCCAGCTGATTGCCGATGATTGACAACCCGTACAGCGGAGGGCGCTTCGCGCCCTCCGGCGCCCTCCTGAACTGCTGCGCCCCCTGCACGGCGGGGCCGCGGGGGTCTTATTTACGCCACTGAGTCGAATATGAAGGTGTAAACTACTTCTCGGAGCTGGTCTACTTACTCGAAGTGGGAATCGGTCAGGAGGGCATTCTCGGCCTACTCTTATTCCTGGTTTTCGTGAATGATGCAGAGAGGATTGTGAAAGACTTGAGATGTAGTTTGGTGAACTTCGCCGAACAAAACCAATTTGCTGACTCGAGAGAGGAACCAGGAACTTCTAACACGAACACTCCAACTGTGTAGAGACCGCCTGATTGACTGGTTCAAAAGTAATTACCTCACCTTGAACGCAGCAAAAACTAGTGCAATTTTTTTTAAACCAATAAAACCTACAGAAATTCACCAAAAGAAATTCAGATTGCAAATGAAACTATAAAGATAGTTTCGTCAACTAGATTTTTAGGCTTAACCATAGACCAAAACATTCAGTGGAATCTGCATATTGAGGAACTGAGGGGAAGATTGAACTCTGTTATTTATTCTTTGCGAGTATTGAACCCTCACTCTGACCAAGATACTTTAAAAACTGTGTTTTTTCGAACTTTCGAGCAACACTAAGATTTGGAATAATTTTCTGGGGAAATAGAGGGGAAGCCAAAGAACTATTCATAGTGCAAAAACGCACTCTTTGAATCATTTTTAATCTGAAACCCTTAGAATCTTGTAGAAATCGCTTCCGAGAAAACAGAATACTTACCTTGACAGGTCTCTACTTATATGAATTAATTATATTTTTCTTCAAGAGCAAGAACTCGATTCGTCACCTAGAATCACGAAGCGAAAAGAATTTAAACTACAATTACCCAAAACATCGATTGACTAAATTCGAGAAAGGATGCTTATATTCGGGTATATCAGCTTTTAACAAGTTGCCCCAAATAATAAAAGCAATAAATACCGAAAGACTATTTAAAAATCAGGTCAAGCAATTGTTACTGAATCAGGAGCCATATTCTGTGTCAGCGTACTTTGGATGCAATCTTGGTGAAAATGGATAGATATTTACCACCACTACTTTTAATATTAAATTGTTGTCTTGTATGTATCTTTTTCTTTGTATGACGTATTTCTTTTTCACAATCTTATATTGTAATTGATGAAATAAAGGGATCACTTACTTACTTATGTGAAGAGATCTCGGAAAGACTGACTCAAGAATTTGTTTAAAGGATGGCACTTTGTCAGGGGGTGAACGTAGCATTTTGAACATTTTATTCGATATAGTCCATTCTCATTATTCTGCAGAAAAAAACTTCTAACTTCTAAGAGTGACAAAACTCATTTCACGTTTCCACAGATTTTTTTAGACTTGAATCAGTATATAAGCCTTCGAAGTACCAACCACTTCCAATATTTATTATATTTTTTTAAGACATACGGAATGTAAAATATAAATTAAGGAAGTTCAGATTATTTGCGGTTCTATCAGGAGTCTGTTTTCAACGAAAATGTGTACATCATATCAATTTTGAGCCAATTTAAAAATTTCATAAATATTTTTTTCATTGAGATATTCACTTGTTTCCATACTTTACCTCGTACTTGGTTTCATGCTTTATGCCAACTCTGTTTATCTGATGAGAAGAAGAAGAATACGTAATCGCCTTATTATTGGTGGAAACTTCCTTTAAAGGTTTCACAAATAAAAAGACGTTTACGATTTCACTCTTCTTTCGTATCTAATAATTAATGGAGGACACTGAAGGATATATGAAAATATGAACAGAAATACACAAGTGCATCTCGGAAAATTCAAGCGATTATGACTGTTTACCTGACTTGAAGTTGTAGAAAAAGTGGATCGAATGTTTCGTTCGATGAGAGCAAAAAAAATATTTCATGAAATTTGTTGAATATTGCTTCATCTTGGGACATACACGTTGAATACTCATTTCCCGTTGAATCCCATTGGTATATACTAAATGAGCCAGAAAAGAGATAATTCAAAGCTGTTTCCATAACACGTTATTAATCCTAACGTGTATACTCAGCTTGAAAATATTTATGTATCAGATGCAGATATATCACTACATGTAATATTCACAATGCATATATTAAAATAGTGAATTATGTCCTGCTTTCATTAGGTTAGGGTCATACATATGTTGCTTTGATGATGTATCATAAATTTAATTCCTTCATTATAACGAGTATGCCAATCCATGTTTCATTACAGTATGTTGTACCGCTGAACAATAACGTAAAAACTGTTTTCGATCTATGAGCTCTTTGATAATAGTCGGAAGAGAGAAAAAGTCTTTCATTCGGAATTATATAGGTTTGGATATTCACATCGGGAATTACGATATTGCATCAGACAGATAATTTTGTCGTCCACTTGAACAAATGTTTATTCGAGAGATTCACGTGTGGCGTAACTGTCTGAATGAAGGACTTCATGCAAAAATTGAGTTTTGTGTCTTGTAATTAATCGAAGAACATTAACATACGTGGCAGATTGAAATGATAGGGTTCCTCTATAAAATTTGACCATTCTGCTTCTTTTTTTTACAAGCAACACAATTGTCTACATAAAAGAAATTCAACAGTTTATCTATTTTACTTGAATAATTTTTTTTAATTTTCGAATATGTCAACTCAAGGTTGCTGCTGACAAAAATGGACTCGATTTCAAACCAAAAACTAGCCTACAGTGCCTAAACTCTTTAACAAGTCTCTGCTAATAATCTTCCCAACATGAAAACATTAAATAATCTCTTTCTTTCTTTGAAAGAGCTATTTGTACAAAGGCTTTCGTTATAATTGCTCTGACACTAATTTTGTTGATTCGGAACTGAATCAGAAGCGGTACAATCAACTCAATCAACTTAGGACCCTTGAGTAATGAATCACTGGTACTGTTTTTTTTTGGTTACAGCATGATGAGCTCAGTAGTGTACATTTTCATTGAAATCATCATCTACTACTTCCTCTATTATTCCCTGATTGACCCAATCAGAAAGCCTCATAATCTGAAAATTTTCAAAAATGCATCAACCTTTTAAAATTTGAAAACACTCTTCTTTCTGCCAAATCATAATTTGGCATTGAACACATATTAGAACACTCTCGCTACCATGGAAGGTTAACAACATACCTGCTTTCCTTATTCTATATGGTAGTTTCATGAAAGTTTTCTAAAGCATTCATATCTAATATTTCTAGGCATTTTGATTCCACGGACTGTCGAATACCATAAATCAGATATGGGGTATTCAAAGCAAATATTTATAACAAAAGAATTTACATGATTCAAGAATTGTTTTCCCATAACTGTTAAACCAAAATGCTTATGAACTGCGAATAATGATTCACTAATATTCTCTACCTTGCCTGTTGAAAGTCTACCCAAAATATCAGCTCCTATCAAAAAATCAATTTCAGAGCAATGTCATTATTTTGAACCAGATCTGTTAGTACTATTTTTCTTCTCCTTAAATATTCAATTACTTTATGATCCCTCAGGTTTGGAATATGATTACTAACTTTTGGTTGTTCTAATACCGAAATATCAGTGTGATACGATTCATTCAGAGCACGTTGTGTAATATAATACCTTTTTACTACTTTCGGATGATGTCTTGTGAAACAGATGAATAATATAAGGGAAAATTTACTAACGCAAAAATATTATTCAATTTCTAACAAAAAAAAACAACCATTTTTTTTTATTAGAAAACCTCTTTTCTGTTCTGAGGACATACTCTGAGCCTCAAAACAATATTGACTAGCAGGTCCTTGATCACAGAAAACGGAACCAATTTTATTATTTCAACTCGTTTCAAATTTAGAAATACCAGTATGAAAAGTTTATAATTTAAATTTCCTCGAAGAAACATTTTTTTTTCTTAAGGGGGGAGGGTTTTGGGGGTTCAAACCTCCCCCCCGAAATGTTTCAGAGTTATTTTTTTATTTAATACTTGCTACAGAAAGCGACCCTCACAATTCCCGGCACCTATACAAAGTCAATTGCCAAAATGTCAAAACCCCCCCCGAAATTAATTCCTGGCTACGCCCTTGTGTCAGATGCCGATCTCGGTGTGCGAGCTCCTATTCAAAACAAGGTGCGCGACCTCTCGGCGATTAGAAATTGCTGTCTCGTCGCGGTCGCGTCGTTTTGGTTTGCGAGCGACCTAAGATAAAAGATGAAAGATAACGGGTCATCTTCTTCCCCATGCAATCGTAAATGGTTAAAAAGATCTTAATGAAATGTCAATTAAAACTATTGTGATAAGAACACAACAAAGCCACGAATGAAGAAAAATGCAACTTAACTCACAGAACGAGAACCAATGTAGAGACAATACTCACGAAAACTCAATAAGTTAAAAATTCAAAAGAGATCAACACTTGCAAATTGTCAATAAGTTGAAATTTTCAAGACAGTGAATTAGTTTAAATCTTGTAAAAGTCGATGAGATAAAGCTATTCACCATTGTTAAATTTAGAGTTTTGTAGTTCGCGATATTCCAATGTATATAAATTTCCATTTCTTGCAAAACTTCCAGTCCTTTTTCATAAGCTCAATGATGCAACAATTTGCCGTTTTGTTTTTTATTGAAATAGTCAAAGATGCATTTCTCAAATCAATTATAAATTTCCCAACTTACAATCCTTCAAGTACCTGTATATCCTGAACTAATCACATTAGACCCCAAGTATGCGAGTAAGTTTGAATTGTTTTATCGGGAGGAACACAGAATGGCACAAATATGCAGTTGGTCCCATTATTGATTTTGAATGCGACGTCATGTGACCAAAAACAAATATGTACTTCATTGGGTAACACAATAACTAGAAAAGATGCAACATTTACTTTAATCTACACCCCAAAAATATAATTATCTACTACTGGCCAATTTTGATATATTACTCGTCTTAATCGTCATAGGAAACCACTATCTCTTGTGAACGTCGTCAAAACACTCTACTATCTTACGGTTAGGTACAATAAGCAGGTCGGTGCTCATATAGGAATTGATCTGAAATGACCCATTTTATTGTTCAATTTATGCTTTTTCAATATGCAATTGTCGGTGTTTTTCTCAGTTAGGTACCATATCATCAATTGAATCTAGATATACTGACGCAAAATGGTACAAGGATCTAATTTTTTTTTGTAACATCGAGAACATTTTTGTAGTAAATATGCCGAATTCATATTAATCCTCTTATATTAAATCGTAAATAAAACAATATTCATTACACGATATATGTACGTAACTATCACCACCTCCTGCGAACATCGTCAAACCACTCTCTCCCTAATTTACGATTAAGTAAAATAACCAGGTGGGTGTTAATGAGAAGGTGTCTCCGAATAAATTCAAACTATCTAACCACTTACGCATAAGGAGAATTCCGGCCTTCGTGAAATTATTTCTCAAGCATGAACATAACATAAACACGAAGTAACACGGAAAGGACCCCGCACACTTACTTAGGAAAAGCGGGTCCAGTGAATTTTCCCCATTTTTACATATTATATTTATACCAACCTCAAGAACAATATATCAGATTTTCACGAAGGTCTTACATCTGGTTTGTTCTATAGGGCGTTCCAAAATTGCAGCTAAGGAAAAATGAATCTTTAAATTTTGATGATAACTCTTCTAATTTTCGAAATTTTATCATGATGCTTTAGGTTCTGAATAACAAGATGTGACAGATATCCAAACACCGCCCACCACGTTAAGGTTCGTTATACAGGCTGTTCCATGAAGCTGTATAAGTAACTGAATGTAACTTGTTAGTGACTTTGGGACGACCCTGAGTTTTTCAAAATATGATACCATGATGTATGTCCACTTCTGTAGGAAGTTTCATTAATGTACAAAGAACAGTTGCAAAATTATTCAGGTTTAAATTCGGATTTCAATTTTTCTTAAAACTTATCTGTAGTTGAGATTGCTGTCAAGGAATATAGGTTTTCATCAGTATAATTATTATGATAGGTCGGTCCAAAGGTGTTTTTTTCAGGAATGTACAGGATGGACATAATGTGGTGTCACTAATCTCCTCATATACAGGGTGTTTCATCGTAAACTGGACAAACATATATTTTCGTGTAGAGTAGAGGACATCGGGAGAATAATTTTTGCCTTATACAATATATCACGTTTTCGAAGCATAAGCGAGATACAGGCTGTCAAACGTCATTTTTGGGCAAGATTACTATGAGTGTGATCCGTTATGTATAACACTCAAAGTAACAGTTTTGTGGTCGAATCTCAGTATTTTGGGTCCTCTATTCAGAAAAGTTGACGAATATTCGAGATAAATACAATAATAATAAAATACAAAAAAAAAATCAGTGAAACTTAGTTGGGACTCGAACCGATGTAGGTATTAAATAGGGAAATGACACTGTTCTAAGGATATTAATATTCGTTGCCAATAATTTAATTATTTTGACTCTAGAACTCAAAACAAATTTCCTTTCATTATTTCAGAGGTCTGAACGAAATATTTGAATTCCTGTAGTAACGAAATTTTTTCATCGCTGTAGACAATTAGACATGTAAAAAAAAATTTGTGTTCGATTTTTGAAAGATTTTTTTCACAGAAATTCTTAGAAAATTGTGTTCATTCAGAAAACAAAAGTCAATTTGACAACCGCAAAAAAAATTGGAACATTGCAGGTCTTCTGAATAGAGGACCCAAAAATACTGAGATTTGACCAAAAACCGTCACTTTAAGTGTTATACATAACTGACCACACTCATGATAATCTTGCTCAAAAATGACGTTTGACACCCTGTATCTCGCTTATGCTTCGAAAATGGGATATATTGTATAAGAAAAAAATTATTCTCCCGATGTCCTCTACTCTACACGAAAATATATGTTTGTCTAGTTTATGATGAAACACCCTGTACTTATATGAGGAGATTAGTGACACCACATTATGTCCATCCTAAGCATTCCTGAAAAAACACCTTTGGACCAACCTATCATAATAATTATACTAATGAAAACCTATATTCCTTGACAGCAATCTCAACTACAGATAAGTTTTAAAGAAACATTGTATGAAATCCGAGTTTAAACCTGAATAATTTTGCAACTGTTCTTTGTACATTGATGAAACTTCCTACAGAAGTGGACATACATCATGGTATCATATTTGAAAAACTCAGGGTGGTCCCAAAGTCACTAACAAAGTTACATTCAGTTACTTGTACAGCTTCATGGAACAGCCTGTATAACGAACCTTAACGTGGTGGGCGGTGTTTGGATATCTGTCACATATTATCATTCAGAACCCAAAGCATCATGATAAAATTTTGAAAATTAGAAGAATTATCATCAAAATTTAAAGATTCATTTTTCCGTAGCTGCAAGTTTGGAACGCCCTATAGAACAAACCAGATGTAAGACCTTCGTGAAAATCTGATATATTGTTCTTAAGGTTGGTATAAATATAATATGTAAAAATTAGGAAAACTCACTGGACCCGCTTTTCCTAAGTAAGTGTGCGGGGTCCTTTGTGTTATAAAGTGCTTATGACTCAGAAGTTTCTGGTTAAGAACATCGTCTTGAATTTGAGTTGCAATCAAAGCTTCATTTCGAATGAAAGACGATCGTTTCTGTTGGAATGCTTACCTATTATGTTGGTACTGCTATCTGATCTAGGTGGAAGAAATTGTTGATTCCTAAATCCTAACATAACCTAACTATTAACAGGACAGGTACGATTCACATCGGAGCAGACTACCCACTTGAATAAAACGCACAATATTATTCTTCGTGCGAAATTAAAAAATGACGTGTGATCAACAATCATATTCGGGGAGCCAATCCCATTGAACTTATGACGAGGGTAATTGAATCATCTTCCTTCTAAGGAAAACCCCATCAAACCCAAGAAAGCAATGGATGATCTTTTGAACGAAGAATCTAATAAACGAATTTTGAGAAAGCCCTGAGTAGGAGCTTTCCAGCTCTTTGGTGGAGCAATAAAGTATTAGGTACCTCAAATTTTATATGCAGTTTGAGATTGATAACGAATATATAAATGCAGAATATTAGCACAATTGGAATTATATTCTAGAATTATTCAGAAAATAAAATATGTAAAAAATGAATCATTGAAAAAATTAATTTTTTAGTTCTGACGATGCCATCCTCTTGAGATTTTACATTCAGTATATCAGTCTTGATTCACAAAAAGGATTTCATTTGAATCGGTTATTCTGTTATATTCCAGTTGAATTTTTTATGGTTCTGTTTACACAAAATTTTGCATAAGGCTTTCTATGAGCATCCTGAATATGGCTGCAGCATTTCACTTCGATGGCTTTCGTTTTGTTCAGATATTGAGGACCAAAAATTTTGAATGACCAGATTTTATGGAACACCCTGTACGATTTCGCTGGTTAATTAACTCAACCGAGCCATTTGGGAACCGAACTCACCCTGAAAATTTCAATTGAATTGAATTTGACCACGAATGCCTCATCATGTAGTAGAACCCTATAGTTTGAGACCATTTTTGGCTCAAAATTCGAAAATTACAATTTTACAAAACGATAGAAGAAGGAAGAAGGAAGTCTACATATCTGGAGACATCTCACAAATAAATGGTGGTCTGAAATTCTCAAAATTCAGCCGCTTAAACTCTGCATCAGTAATCTGAAACCCACAGTACCAAATCTATTAGTACGAGAGCTAGCAACGTCAAAAAAAACCAAGAATTTCAGGTAGGCCAGTTTTTTGATATGCTATCTCTCAGTCTCCCGGACGTCATACGGGCTATCTGGCTGGCGGTAGTGGTTGCGTTCATTAGTGCGCATCGTACCTGTACAGGTAAAATATCAATTTTTCAAATAATTTCAGAAAGTTGTTTTTTCTTTTTATGATTTTTATTGAAATTTTTGCAACATAAATTTGTTATTGCCAGGCATTTTTATTGTTGTTTAAACTGTGCCAGACATTAATTTTGAATAAAAAAAAATGTTTCTCGAAATATTTCAGTATGGCTGAAATTTTAATATAATGTTAGTACTTAAATATCTAAAAACTAATTTGCCAGATTCGATTGTTAAACCTTCAGCCAGACCGATTTAGCAGTGATAAGTGATGTGGTATCACTTTGCTTGATCTAGAAATAGCTGTCGAATAAATTACAGAGAAAGGATTAAAAACTATTGAATTAATATTCGGATTAATACGGTATCGACATAATACTTTATGAATTATGAAGTATGAAAAAATAACAAAAATTGGATGATTGCATAAAAATGGAAGTAAGATTTTTTAATCCATAACTGTATCACAAAAATTTGAAGCATTTTGATAATCATCATCTTCATCACTGCTGTCATTTGAGGAGTGTAAAGTTTGTTTTTTACCTTTTGCTTGCTTGCGATCTTTTCCACAAAAAAACAAATTCGTTCGACATTTAAATTTGTTTCTATATTTACCACACTATCAATCTCAATAATTGCATTTCTTGGATAATAACTTCTGTATCTGAATTTTTAGACGTATTATCTGTCAGTTTTTTGCCAACATCTACTGGAGTAGTAGCCCGGGAGCCAGTGGTAGTTTTTGGTGACCAATTTTAACCCTGGCAATAATTTGTATATATGTAGCTTAATTTGTATTTGTCTTATAGCATAGTGACTCTCAGCTGGCGCACCAGTGATGGGTTTGCCAACGGGAGCAACGAAAACACGTACAAAAATATCGAGTTTCAGTCATTTTAACCCTGCTGAAATTTACAGAGATGGTAGTTTGTATAATTATTCGAATAAAAAAATCGTTCGCTGGCTGTACGTTGGTGAAAAACCCGTCCGCTGGACATGGAAAGTTGTAAAAAAATTTGAGTTTCAGTCATTTCAACCCTTCTGAAATTTACAGATATTTGATATCGGAGTTTAACTAGATGTGCTGGGAAGATCTACTGTTGACGAGAAATTAAACTCAGATAAATTTCGATATTTTGCCATAAGAACGGTACAACTGATGTTACAATTTTTGTGATATCCATCGGTGCCATTCATTTGCTCTGGTATCTGTATATTATCATATTTAAGTTTAAAATTTACACGTATTTGTAATACTTTTGTACACTTTTTTAATTTATCTTCAACAAAAGTTATTATTTTTCCATTTCTGTCTTTACAAAAAACACATTTAAATTTTTTACTCGACATTGTAAGACAATTGTGTTAAAAACATTAAAAACAACTGCAACGAATACGCCAATGTGACTGAACTGACGCCATCTTGAATACAAACACCTGCTTTCGTTTATCTCGCTTGCGTAACTAACACGAGATTGTCTGTATACTCTTCCAACATGCCCAATCACTCATCACTGAAGGTGGCTGCAGGTTTAACAATCGAATTACTGTCTGGCAAATCAGTTTTGGGTTTTTAGATATTCAAGTAACATTATATTAAAATTTCAGCTATACTGAAATATTTCGAAAAACATTTTTTTTTATTCAAAATTAGTGTCTGGCACAGTTTAAACAACAATAAAAATGTCTGGCAATAACAAATTTATGTTGCAAAAATTTCAATAAAAATCATAAAAAGAAAAACTTTCTGAAATTATTTGAAAAATTGATATTTTACCTGTACAGGTACGATGCGCACTAATGAACGCAACCACTACAGCCAGCCAGATAGCCAGTATGACGTCCGGGAGACTGAGAGAGATAGCATATCAAAAAACTGGCCTACCTGAAATTCTCTCTCAAAAACGTTGCTTGCTCTTAGACTATATATTTCACGCCTTGCAAGAGTGCAGAATAGATTTTTTGAACGCATTGCCCTCAAAGAAAACCTGTTACTACATCAAAAAGTAGATCTCTCGAAGACAGACGTATAATGAATGACGTCATCTTCTTATCGAAAATTTTGTATGGCGATCTGCAGGCTTCTGATATTCTTGAAATGATAAAAATCAATATCCCGACATCCAATCTTAGGCAACACAAGCTATTTCATATTGAATTCAGGCGTAATAATTATTCCAGAAACAGCCCAATCGTTCGAATGCTACATGCTAATGAGTCACAACACTTGGTTGACGTATTTCACCTCGCATCACAAAAAATTGAATTTACATTAAAAAATTCATATATTGGTGCATATTGATTTTCTGTTACCTGCATTTTTAGTTTTATTTTGTTATTTTGTCTATTTGATTTTTTCCTTTGTCTATTCTTTGTTTTTTTGGATTCTTTTATATTTATTTTCATGTGTTTTTTTTTCGATTCTCAACAATACTTCAAGAAAAACTGTAATTAATCTGTGATTTTGTGAAGCATTTCAAATTGTAAGGCCTATCTTTGAGTGTAAAAATTTTGTTAATGTTCTCTATTGTAGATACTGTTTCTGGATATCACACCTGTTTGTATCCCCAATTCTCTAAATAAATGAATAAATAAAAAATTGACTCTCATTAATTTAATTGCTCCTCGCAAGATAAAATAAGAAATTGTGAAATTTCCATTTCTGGTACCCATTCATAGGTGCTTTAGGCAGAGAATATTTCATCGAAATTATTCGATACGTTTTTTATTCTAGTTTCGCCATAAGAAATATTTCCATCTAATTCATCGGAAAGAAATCATGGTCTCTCTATAACTCTTCGAAATTTAGTTTCTGTTTCGAATACACATGCAACTGTACTAATTTTTTTGATATGATGTCGAAGTAACATTATGTCTGTCTGTAATAATTCGAAACGACAAAGTTGGAATAGCTGAGAAGAAACGATTGTCCATTTCAATTATGTCCTGATCAAAAGACGATAACACTCGAAAGAAAAAATCAAAACACTTAAAATGAAAATCAAAATTCCAAACTAAGAAACGTGTGGACATAAGGACGGAAAATACAAAGTATTATTTTGAAAGGTGCTTAGTGCTCGGTGCACATGTGAACGAATAAGTGTTTTGTAATCGCGAGCGTTCCTGACAAAATAAGGGCCTATAGTCTATTTGAGGAGAGTATGAAGTGAAGGAAGCTCCTACCGCTACGACCTCTCTATCGTGAACGCGGCAGAGTAGACAACTATCTCTCTTAATTACACACATTCGATCGCTCAGATGACGACATCGAACGAAGAAGGTTCTATGGAGAAGGAAGGACTAAAGTTTTACTCACCTCATACTTTCGTGAAATTGAGTATAGTGCTCGAAATTCGGGAGCACTTTTCAATAGGGCTTAGTGTACTCGCAGCACTTTTCTGTTGAACGTCTGGTCGTTCAGTTTCCCATTTCCACAATCAAGTGCTGTTTCGATTCACCAAAACAACAGGCTGAGTATATTTTTTCAGAAAACCATTTTTTCTTGTCATTGCTTATTTTGCGCTATTCAATGATGATTTTCAATTCTCTTCTTTCAGCAATATGGTTGCAAGAAATTGAGTGAGTTCTATGGAACAGAGGATTAAGTGTTGACATTTCGTTTTAAGTGTTAAAATGGACGTTTTTTCAGTGACTGATTTATCAACTGAAACTAGATATGCTGACGCCAAATGATACGAGGAGAAAGTTCAATCGTTTCTTGTAATATCAAAAAAATATCTTTACCAAATTTGCAGAGTTTGAATCCTTCCTCTTCTGTTGAATCGTAAATGAAAATGGTGATAGTAAAAATAGCAATACTTCATAGTAACAGAATACGCAATCTTTAATTTTCATTACACGATATATGTGACTACCATCACCTCCTGAAAACATCGTCAAACTCCTCCTTCTCTAATTTACGATTAAGTGAAATAAACAGGTGGGTGTTAATAAGAAGGTGTCTCAGAATAAATTCCAACTATCTAACAACTCAGGCAGAAGGGGGATTCCGACCTTCTGGAATCATTTCTCACGCATAAACACACGAAATAACACGTAAATTTGGGTCATGAAGTGCTTATGTTTCAGTAGTTTCTGAATAAGAACATTACATCGTTTTGAGTTTGGGTTTTGGGTTTTTTGGGTTGCAATGGAAGCTTCATTTTGAATAAAAACGATCGTTTCGGTGGGAATATTAATTAAGTTGAAACTGCTTTCTGCTCTCAACAGGAAAGTTGATTTCAGAAGTCGATAAAATCAAACCAAGTATTATCATGATGTTCAAATTTCAACATTGATGTTCATTCGATATGAAGCGTGATACAGCTCCCTACTGGTACTAAATGCGATAGGACAAAAAAGTTTACTCATCTGCAATGGGATAACGCACTTCTGCAGTTCTGCACAATGATTATGTATAGATGAGTGCGTAAATAGTGGAATGGCAATACCAGATAGATATGGTACTACAGTTGGAAAAAACCACTCAAATCATTATCCCACTCTGGTCATTATAGCAGTGATTGGAACATGAATTTTCACTTATTAATTCGATATTCTAGGATAAAATTCACATATTGCTTTCATTAGCGCTCATAATGATATCGAAGATTTCAGCAATGAGAAGGTTATATGAAATTGATGACTAAAATACTGTTACGAACTTGGGTTCGATATCACATGAAATACTAATACACAGTTCCAAAGTTCTTCTTTTATTACTCTCCCAACTACAGAGTATAACTTTTTTCCAACTAACTTCAAATCTGAACTCTCTTGTCACTTCTCTTAAAAACCATTCACTGTCCCGGCCGACTCATTTCCGTAACAATACCTACTGTATTACCCGTGAATGAGGCCTTGTCGCCTTGGGTCGGTCTGGAACTTTCGCGGCGTTCAGAACACCATAGAGCGCCTGAAATTCTCTCGACTAGTCTAGATAGATCTACACCATTCCAAGTGTATTTCAGAAAGCGTCAATTGTATTTAGAAAGCATCAATTGTATTTCAGAATAGTCAATTGTATTTCAGAAAGCGTCAATTGTATTTCAGATTAGTCAATTGTATTTCAGAAAGCGTCAATTGTATTTCAGAAATCGTCAATTGTATATCAGAAATCATCAATTGCATTTCAGAAAACATCACTTGTAATTCAGATCAGTCAATTCAATTCAGAAATCGTCAATTGTATTTCGGAAATGGTCATTCGAAATTCAATTTATAGGTACACACATTTACATATAGCAGAATTGTTCATTTTAAATACGGTTTATCCTCCTCAGTCCCAAGACCACACTGAAATCGAGATAATTGTGATATTTGGAAATTAAAATGATATTCCTATTTTGAATTACAAATGAAGGGTTCTGAAATACATATGATATAATCTGAAATACAATTGACGCTTTCTGAAATACAATTGACTAATCTGAAATACAAGTGACGCTTTCTGAAATACAATTAACTAATCTGAAATACAATTGACGCTTTCTGAAATACAATTGACTATTCTGAAATACAATTGACGCTTTCTGAAATACACTTGGAAATGAAAATGAAGCGGGACGGATCGTAATTCAGGGTTAGTAACATTTACAAATGAGTTGTGATTTCCGTAACGATACTGTATCCCCTTGAATGAAGCCTTCGCCTTGGGTAGCTCTGGAACTTTCGTGGCGTTCAGAACATCAGAGAGCGCCTGGAATACTCTCGACTAGCCTATATAGATCCAGATGCGGGACGCGTCGTATCTCAGGGTTAGTAACAGTTAGAAATCAGTGTGATTTCTGTTACAATACTGTATCCCCTGAATGAAGCCTTCCCCTTGTGTAGCTCTGGAACGTTCGCGGCGTTCAGGACAACAGATAGTGCCTGAATTGCTCTCGACTTGCCTAGATGGATATAAAAGCGGGACGCGTCGTAACTCAGAGTTAGTAACAGTAAGAAATCAGTTTTGATTGTGAGCTTTATACGGCAGTTTCAAAGAGATGATAAATCTGGAAGTGTGTAAATAGACTAGTGTTGGTTATTTAAAATAAATATGTGTATGTTATTGTAAACAAACTATAGTTTATTATTAAGTAGTTGTGTGAATAAATAGCACATAAGAAAATAAATTTGATCTACCCCTTAAAACGTTACATTGTTGTCAGGTGCGGGGTAAATTGAAGTGCTGTGTATTTATGATTAATGGAAAAAAAATTCGGAAACTTGGAGAAAAATCTCGGATAACTAACAAGAAAATGAGGAAAAATTATCGAAAAATGAGGATAATTTGAGAGATAAATAAACGGTTATAAAAAATGAGTAACGAAACAATTTTGCTTAGCTGGATGACAAAGTCGGAAATATAGAAGGAACTTTCGGAGATATGAAGAAAGATTGATTGATGTCGAAAAAAATGGGTGTTGTGGAAAAAGAAGTGAATGGCAAATTAGAAGAGAAAATGCATACAAAAATTGGAGAATTTGTGGAGACAATCGAAAAACATGTGAAAGCAATGAAGAGCTATTGATCAAAAAGTGCAGCAACCATTGTTCTGTTGAGCTGAAGGAGAGATGATCTGGATGAAACGACTGCCTCGATTGTGGCATTGTGGGGAGAGGCACCGAATATGCCGTTTCTGCTCGTCAACCGGAAACTAAACTGCAGATGAAATATGGTGATGTCTACCTCCAACAAATATATCTGACGCAGATCAAGATGTCGCCATCAGAAGAACGCAGAATCTTTGCAGGTATTCGAAGCAGACAATGTGAGGTTGGTAAAATTGGCATATTGACAGCTCCGAAAAGCTTCCGTAAACAACTCGCTATCCAGACCTTCGCCGATGGCTTGAGAGATACAGATACAGCGCAGACACTGCAATTGGACCAGCCCACAACTCTTCAAGTTCGTCAGGAGCTAAAATGCTGCAGCCAATACAATTTTCCTATCTCTTATCAGACATCGGGCAGCAAAGGCTCATGGTAACGCTGGTGCATTGTCTAGGAGATCATGTCCTGCTGCAACAAAAAACAAGAGAAAGAATTTTGCTGGCGAACGACCATTGAGAATTCAAACTTGTTGCCAGAGTACCTGATGCGAGATCTAGAGAATGACTTAGAGTTAAGATGTTGCGAAAGTGGAAATCAAATGAAAAGGGACCAAGATGGAAGGAAGTGAGTCATCTGAGCCCTTGAGTCAAGTCCTACTGGGCTCAGTGGGATTCTATTATTTTGTAAGATGCACTTCTAAAAAAATCCATTGAGAATAATGAAGATACTGCAGTCAAGAAGTCGTTTGGCAGAAGTACTAGAAAAATTACAGGATGAAACTTCCGGACGGCATTTTAGTTTAAGGAGAGTCTGGTGCATGAATAGAATAGAATAAAGTAGAACTGTCCGATTGGAAAACTAGCTACAAAAGTATGTGGAATACCTTTGCAACCTGCTGAAAGAGATCATTAAGTGAAATGCGAAGAAGCAAAGTTGTGTTGCGGTCTAGATCAACTAAACAGAGGAATCGTTCGAAGCATGATCGGGGAAATTTTAGGACATGCGGTCATGCCACGCTGGGACGCTTTGAACACTATAGTCCTTCAGAACACCAGAAAGCACCTGAAACACTCTCGACTAGCCAAGATAGATCTAGAAAAACCAAACACAATAGCTGAAAGCTCCTTTTCTATTTGAGCCCACAATTATAGATTTTTTGTGAATGCCTTTGAAGCATATGCAATGGGTGAATTTTCTAGTAACCCTTTGAATTTACATAATGGTTTCACCTCACCAAGGACTTCAATTCTACTTTATTCTACACGATAATTTTGTAGTTTGCTTTCGCTCACAGCAATCTGCAAATTCACCCTTTTTTCATCATTGTATTATTACATTAACTAGTGCATTTTGCATTTTATTTCTTGATTGTTGATATTTATGCTTTCATGCCACTCCTCAGCTTGTTCGTCACTAATGGTTTCAACAAAAATTCATTGTCTTTTGTTCCTTCATCCACACTCATGTTTTTAGATTTGCACATTTTGCCCAATGATTGTATTGCATACATTTACTACACTTTTTCTTGCATGCTGGATATTTCTTCGGCTCATGTCGTTCGACAGACAATACATGTATCTTCTCGATTCCTTCGATATACCTTCATTAGATTTTTCTTGCTTCTTATTGGACTGAGCTTCTGCTAATTCAGATGCTTTGAATTTTTGAATGCATTTACTCAGGGGACAAATCACTTTTTCTCAATAGCCTATCCTTTACCCAAGTAGCAATTTAACGTTGCGTCGACGTATATAAAGAAGTAGCGCAACCAAACTAAGTGACTTCGCCGACCTCTGCACGACGTTCTCACAACCATGAAATGCACCAGTTTGGTCAATCATTTTAGGGTTTTGACAACGTCGTGCTGCAACTACAGTTATCAGATTTACGTTGTCTAAACGTTGCGAAGTTTACTTTAATGCAACTTATTCACACATGCGACATCTATGGGAACGAAGTTCATTCCACATATGACGTTAATATTTCAACCAAATCATTACCGTGGCCATCACAATATTCCAACTTGTACCGCCATGTCGATTTATTTTCTATCTATGCATATAGCCAATTGCCCTTGTTAACGGGTGGAACAATTCTATCGCAACAGAAATCGACAACGAAGACCACTTTACTGTTGAATATACTATTGATTCATGCTGAAAAACAAGCGCGCCTACAATCCATTGGATATTTCTGGAAAATCCAAAAATTGAAAATTCATAAGAGTTATATTAAGGAAGAAATTGCCAATGTTTTTCATGAGTTCAGACGCTTACTAAAGGAGATTTAGAAAAATTACGCGCAGAAAATTTAAATGAAGGTTTTAAAATCATTTGTTTTCGTTCATTTACATCCCAAAGGTCAATGACCAATTGTTAAAATATGGCGGAGTTTGGTAGTTTAGTTGACCGAAAACTGCACTACTAATTTTAAACGTTGGGTTACTAGACAACAATATAATACCCAAAATGCAACTCTAGTTGCCTACACGGCCAAAGCTTAACTGCTGTCACTTTATTTTACCCCGTCAATTGAGGTTATGAAATTTCAATATGATTTGTTTACATTTTATTTAAAATTTGGAGCTGATTGCTATTGACCAGGTAAAGTATTATTAAACGAATTATAAACCGTTCTAATAATTCCAACGTTTCAGATGCAGTTTCTATATTAGCGACTAATCCGCAGTAGTAAATGTACAGATTATGGGAATGATGGGTACCTAGAAAATGTTCGGAAGAAATCTGATTTCAATTTTTCAGATCATATGAACTCTGATGATATTATTCAGCCAACATTCTGAGAAATATAACAATTTAGATCTTATGTGTACTTGGCTCTGAAAGCCTCAACATTGAAGTTGAAATCTTCCGATTTTGAAGACATAAATAAATGTTCTTTGACTGCGTGGTAAGAAACTAATGTTCATCACAAATACTGGTGATGTTCAAACCAATTACTTCTATTTTTCAGATGGAACCATTTATACAGGGTGAGTCTTTGACTTGTACATATATTTTATTAACGTAGATTCCTGAAGTCAAAAGAAAACACTTTTCCTCTTCCATTTTTTCGATTCGGCCTGGTTAAAAAATACAGGCTGTTGAAAATCCATGAAAGCATAAATTTTCAGTGATATCCGCAAATGATTCCTTCAAATGAAATGATTTTTGAAACAAAGTTTTTCATGAATATGATTAATCTTTCCCGACTACAAAATTCCGAGTTATTCGATGTTGAAAGAAAAAAAAATCTTAGAATTCGAAAAATTTGGTACTTTGGCTGAATGCAACTCTGTCGAAAATATTCACAGAATTCAATTTTTCCTATGTGGTCACTTTGACAATTTCAAGATAATTCGAGAATTTGTTATCTGGAATGATGATGGTAAAGAGAACTAGCGGATTTTCTTTAAAAATGGGGTTAAAATGAATAAGCTCACCTGTATACTTCTTCAGTGTAATCCTTAACTATTCAAGCAAATTTCCACACCACTTTCGATACCTATTGCAATTTTGTTTCGTTGAGCTTTGACATACGTTGATCCAAATTTACATTACGTTAGAATACGTTCATTTTCTCATTTATTGATCATATTTATTACTACTAAATGACCATAATAAGTTATTATTCATGAGTCGTATGATTTTGAAAAACAACTAACCACAGAACACCGATGTCAAAGAATCTAGTGTTACGTCGGTGACTTTCACTAGAGCACTATAAAGATAGGTATCCAGACAGCTGACTGGGTCAAACCATAGACTCGAAATTACAGATCACTACCAAATTTTCCGCCATCTATCGGGTTATGCACCAACATAAACAATAAACTATTGACTATTAGATGCCGCGGCAATCACTCGATTAAGCGGGTGTTTTTGACGGAGATGATGAATCTGTGAGAAACATTCAAAATCAAATGGAAGTCAGTCAGGAACTGAATTTATTATCATATTTTAGCAATTTTTATTGAACCAAGGGAAATGTCAGCGAGAGTACGTGCTGCAAATACGAAATTCAGTAATTATGTGGTGGGTAGTGGAGGTACTTAAATTTAAAAAACCTAATATTTCTGCTATTCAACACTTTATTGGATGTTCGAACTTCTCTTTCCAAAATCCTAATAATAATTGATTTTTGTAGGTAATCTTTCTCCTGAAGAAAATTGCAGCAAAACTGTGGAGTGTGTATCTCATGATAAAAGTTATTCAATGAAAATAGAGTCAAGAATACTAAAATGCTACACTCATTTTGATGAGGAAAGCAAGAAAAAGGTTCTTTCTTCTTTTTCCCTCGTTTAGTTGATCTATCTAGTATGTATAGTAGGTACATAATATATATTTATTAATTATGATAATGTATAAATTTTTGGTGTGATTACCTATGAACTGAGAAAATTTGTAGGAAATGGTTTCATGTTATGAGGACTGGGAACAAAAGAGGAAGCTTATGTCCTGGCGTATGACCAATGGTCAGAAGCAAGCTAAGTCACTTCTCTCTCACTCGACGAGCTGGACCAGAAAGTCCTCTCACTCAGCAAATTGGAACTGAGGAATCTGACGGGCGCTCTCACTGGGTACTGTCCCGTGAGGTATCACTTAAAAACATGGGAAAGGCCCAGAATAGTACATGTCGCTTCTGTCAAGAAGCCACCGAGACAGCTAGACACCATTTTTTTAATGTTCGATCTTTTTGTTTGAAAAACTTTTCAGAGAATAACAAAATGCATAGAACAGTTTATGGTACAGCATCAGCAAAAAGGCAGAAAACTTGAAAATGTCTTTTTGCTGATGATGAGTTTTTTAACAAAAGAATCGAACATTAAAAAAATGGTGAATAATTTTTTTTTCAGTTCACAGCAATCAGGAAATCTAATTTCAACTGTGTTACGAAATAATTTTTTCAATAAAGTCATGTTTCCTCCTCTTTAGGGTAGGTATTTGTTTTATTGGATATCCAAAATTTCTGTTTCAATAATGAAAATTTTTTTTTGATACTGCCATGTAAAATAATCAAATCTTGAACACGTAAAATCGTACATTTTTCTTAAATTTTTCCTGTGTTATACATAACTAATAATAATATGTTATTCTTACTCACTTTTAAGTATTATATTAAAATTCATCTATAACTTATTGTCACACCAATGTTTTTTCAGTCTGAAGATGAGATAAGATTAAATCTCAAAAGCTCGAGTTGAAATAAATTCTTATCTAAGACTGCTGTATCCCAATATTTCTAATTCTTCAGAATTGTCGTTTCCTTTGATAGTCAAATGAAAAATTTCCAAGCAGGGATGTTTCAATCCCCCTTATCTGCTAAACACAAATCATGTAATGTAAACCGGGGACACAGAGATCTATCCTACTTTCGAATTCCTTCACTAAGGCTCTATATCTTTCTAGTGCTCTACCTTCAGTATATAAGTAAATAATAATAAAGGCAATTTATTGGCCAAATGGCCATCGAGACATTATTAGTCCTACAGCCAAGAATTTTAAAATTATTTTGTGTTGCATTTAAACAGTGCCTATAGATTAGTGGTATGAAATTTTAGTTACATGTATGTATAAAAAAAATAATAATATTATATAAATATATTGTTTGAATTTTGAACAATTATCATGATCAAAATATCACTATCTAGTTTGTCAAATGGGGAAATATATTCTTTCAGAAAGAAATTCATTTGGATTGTAAGGAAACAATTTTAAGGAATTGGACTTTATTTTTTCGTAAAAAAAACTGCGAAATGTAATAATAAACACCAGTCCAATTCCTGATCCTACATATATATTGCCATCTTCCTGCCACGAAAACAAAACACACTACAAGTCCCATTTCTTGACCCATGCAATTCTTATCTCTGAAAGTTCTATATGATAACAAATTTATTAGCCAACATAAAATAGATAGTAGTACCCTGAATATACTGATCGAGCCTTGAATTCCCAAATAATTCCATGCTGGGTATATTTACTGGAGAAAGGAACATTCAAAAATACTTCTGAGACTTGTTCTAGTAAGGCTCTAGTTCTAGTAGATGACCTTGTAGGTGAATAATGGGTAGGCTTTTGACGCTGTAACTCTAAATTTTCTCTGCTTCATCCGATTGATTGTTGAATCTTCTGTATTACAAGGTAGGTATTTATTGTAGGTGTCCCTACAAATATTGGTCTTCTTCAATCAGAAAACCTTGCCCTTTCATAAATGCCTTTGGATTTTTGCAATATATGACTCCTTCCAAGTGCATGGTCCATTTGTTTTAGTGAATGAATCTCCTTCATCATTAAAATAAAATGCTAGCAATGCAATATACCCACTTTTCCTCTTTGTCGTGCTAGAATACATGGATATTAATGAAAATTATAAAATTGTTAGAAGTTTATCTCATTACTTTAGATTTAGAAGGGATGAAACCAGACCGCTCTAAATATTATAAACATGTCATGCTTATTTTAGAGCTTGCCCTTTTTTTTAATTTTCCCTAGAGAAATGATTGTAGTTCATCTTGAAAAACCCAAAAGATGTTCCACATACATCCTTCTTTTAAATAAACAATCCACAAAACCCCCAAGGCTGGAAAACTGAAAACTAATTTTGAACCTAACCTATTTCCAATGTTTTTTCACGTGAGCATGCCGATTACAGGATTAAAACCACATTCGATTACAGATTTCATTTATTCGATTACAGATTTCTTTTCATTCGAATTAGTGTCCTGTAATTTTCGAGTCTATGGTTTGACCCAGCTTGGCTGTCTGGTATACTCCCCTTTTTAGAGCCTTACTTTCACCATGGCGGACCACAGAACATAAATATGCGGACACCCCTCGAAATTCAATCGCCCCAACTGGTGTTTATGATTATGAACGTGAAATGTCATGCGTGTTATGGTTGAGTTGTTGTTTTGATTTCGGAAACTTGCACGGAAGACTTCAAGAGATATTGGAAATGAATGCTATAGCTAGAATAGGTGGTTTAAAAGTTAATCCGATATAATCAAAAATGAAGTACCTATACATCAAGAAGAGATTATTCTGCTTTTCATCACACTAGCAAAATTTTGGATGAATCAATCATTGTATTAGAAAATATACAACTGGTATAGAAAAAGTGAGTTCATATTTCTTTCTTTAATATAGCAGCTCATTTGAAAATTTCGAATGGTATATCTACTCGTTTCTTTGATACAAAAGCTTATTTCAAAGGTTTGAATGCTATATCTCGTACTTGCAAAAATTCAGTGGTTAGTTTACCAGTGGCGGCATAGCTCATTCTGAAAACAAAAAGGGCTATATCTTCTTATTAGGCCGAATCGGAAAAAATGGTAGAGGAAAAAGTGTTTCTTTCGACCCAGGAATATACGGTTAAAATATATGTACAAGTCAAGACTCACCCTGTATAATAACTTTTACTAGAGATAAATAAATATGATGAGGTTTTTATATTGCACCTGAGGAAGAACTGTATCGAATTTTATCGAAGAACTTCAGTTACGAAGTATCATAATAAATCATCACTGTGTACTTGAAATAGAAGTGGAATCTTTAATCTATGGATGGAAGAATGAATTAAAGGAGCTACATAAATATTAACAAATATTATGTTTACCAATCAGCTGGGTTTCAGAAGAATTTGATAATATGGAAACATTGGTAATTTAAATTGAAATATTGCTTGTTATGTTTTGTAACCAGAATATACAGGGTGAGTCTTTGACCTTGCAGAATATTTTAACACAAGATTCCTGAAGCCAAAAGAAACATTTTTTTCCCATACCATTTTTTCCGATTCGGCCTAAATAAGAAGATATAGCCCTTTTTAGTTTTCAGAATGAGCTATGCCGCCACTGGTAAACTAACCACTGAATTTTTGCAAGTACGAGATATAGCATTCAAACCTTTGAAATAAGCTATTGTATCAAAGAAACGAGTAGATAATAGATATACCATTCGAAATTTTCAAATAAGCTGCTGTATTAAAGAAAGAAATATGAACTCACTTTTTCAATACCAGTTGTATATTTTCTAATGCAATGATTGATTCATCCAAAATTTTGCTAGTGATGAAAACAGAATAATCTCTTCTTGATGTATACTTCATTTTTGATTATATCGGATTAACTTTTAAACCACCTATTCTAGCTATAGCATTCATTTCCTTCTCTCTTGAAATCTTCCGAAATCAAAACAACTCAACTCAACCATAACACGCATGACATTTCACGTTCATAAACACCAGTTGGGGCGATTGAATTTCAAGGGGTGTCCGCATATTTATGTTCTGTGGTCCGCATGGTGAAAGTCACAGAAGTGACACTAGATTCTTTGACATCGGTTCTCTGTGGTTAGTTTGTTTTTCAAAATCATACGACTTCATGAATATTAACTTATTAAGGTCATTTTAGTGGTAATATAAATACATATGATGAATAAATGAGAAATGAACGTATTCTAACGTAATGTAAATTTGGATCAACGTATGTCAAAGCTCAACGAAACAAAATTGCAATAGGTACTTCGAAAGTGGTGTGGAAATTTGCTTGAATAGATAAGGATTTACACTGAAGAAGTATAGAGGTGAGCTTATTCATTATAACCCCATTTTTAAGAAAATCCGCTAGTTCTCTTACCATTCATCATTCCAGATAACAAATTCTCGAATTATTCTTGAAATTTGTCAAAGTGACCACATAGGGAAAATTGAATTCTGTGAATTTTTTGAACAGAGTTGCATTCAGCCAAAGTACCCAATACTCGGAATTTCACAGATATTTTTTATTTTTGAATTTCAGATTACTCGAAAACGACGCATCATACGAAAAAAAATAAGGAATACTTTTACTTTCCAAAATGGTCAAAAATTCGTTGAATAGCATTCAAATTATTTTTAAAAGTTGGATTCTTTGAATTTCTGGTATTTTTATGAAATGTTATGAATTAAAGAAACAGGAGGATGTTGATGAAATTTTGTAATGCAGGAACATTCATCGTATCAATAAAAAACTATATTCCAAAAATCATCTCATTCGATGAGATCGTTCGCGAGATATGATCAAAATTAAATTTTTTTATGGATTTTCAACAGTCTGTATCTTACGAACCAAGCCGTATCGGAAAAAGGTATGGGAAAAAAATGTTTCTTTTGGCTTCAGGAATCTTGTGTTAAAATATTCTGCAAGGTCAAAGACTCACCCTGTATAACATGAAGTAGTCATAGTCATTTACTCATATATTGAAAACCAGGTATTTGATTCATAAAGATTGAATACAGTTTATACAATTTAGTTGGTTGATTAGATTCCAAACAAATTTTCTGTGTTTCGTTCTGTTAACTTCCAGACTTCGTAAAATAACAAAGGTGAATAAACAGTATCTCACTATATATATTATGAATTCACTTCTAGAAAGGATAAGTTAATCAATCAGCAATTAATAATATGGAAGTACTGACACTAATTCATTGATTATAATAATTATCAACAATACAATATTGAGAACTTTATCTTTCGAATCTACTGGCACCTCAATTTGTATATATAAGCTTTCAGTTCTTGTCCTCAGAGAAGTTGCCTACTCGAATAATGTGGATATTGAAATACATACCTATTATGAATCTTAACTTATTAATGAAGGTATTAATGAAAAATTTTGTCTTAGATGATACCTTGTCATTATGAATTGAAATATCACGAAACTATAAGGTAAATAATATAAACGTGATCTTTGCTGGATTTATCCTAAAAATGTTCTTCTTAACTATTCGAAATTATTTTTCATTTGGATTCGCAAATACCATAATTTTGAGAAAGTTATCGACACAAATATAATAAATCAGTTTAATTTTTCGATATTTTTCATCGTATCAGAAGGTTGCTGAAATGACTACGCGACAACGTTTTCAAGTCAACTGCTTCAGTTGAATCCACAACGTTGTTTCTGAATCGAGACAACGTTGCAGAAAACCGAAGTTGTCTAATAAACGTTATAAGAACGTCGTTAATAATCCCAAAATAATAACTACTTTGTATGTAGTTGTTTAAACGTCGTCGCGACGACTAGTGCAACTTTAGTCATGCTTAACGTCGCGATTACGTTGTAAGGTGGTCTTCAATGCGACGTTTTCAAGAACGACTGATTCTAAACAAATGACAACGTTAATTTTGGTGTATAATGAGGTTGCCGTCGCAAAAATGCTACTTGGGTACCTTGTTATCTAAAATTCCACTTATAATTCTATCACGATTGAGATATCTATCAACTATCCGAAATTACTCTCCTGACTTAATTTTTTCAGATCGGTGACAAAATAATCAATATTTTCATCACCTCTCTGATTTCTACTGAAGAAAATATGCCTATATCAGTTTCGTTTGAGTTTTTTAGAAAATGTTTTTCTAGACGATCTCATACCTTTCTGTTATCTGTTTTCTCCACCTTTGGAATTTCCAACGTCCTATAGATATCTGCAAATTCTTTACCAATTATGCGAAGTAATTGCTTTTGCTTCTTTTGCTAGCTTCCACTTGCGCCTATTGCTGAAGCTACCATATATGTTTCGCAGTTCCGTCTCCACCTTTTGAAATTCTCCCCAACATGACCTTCCATCGCCCTTTCCTTGAGTTGTTGGAAATTGAGGTTTTCCATTTTATTTAAAGCTCAACTTATAACGGAACGATATATTTTCAGTATTACGGATCCTAGCAATCCAACTATAGGGAGCCTACCGACTGCGCCATGTCAACTTCATATCATTCAATAATGAAAGTTTATTTAATAGGACTTTATTAATAACTCAGAAATCCCAATTCAAAACTTTCGACTGTCTTAAGCACTAGCCACAGAGCATCTCTTCATAGATTATTCGAGATTGTGTCTGTAAAATTTGACCTGAAGGTTCAATGTTGCCAAATGACGAACTTAATAAATATAATATAACTAAGTAACTTCCTACAGTCACCATTCGAAGTAAGGTGATCCATAATTGAAGGTACAGTGGCCTATTCAAGTCTTGAATCTACCTTGAATGTTTCCACTTTTTATTTGTTTCCTTCGAAAGTAATATTATTCACGGTCAGTCCTAGACAAAAAAAAATAAGTTGAATTCATAAATGAATAAAACTGAATTGAATGAAGACATTGAAATTTGAGCGGAAGTTTCTGACATCATGAAGCTGAATAAAATTGCAATACAGAGTCCGATTCTAGCAATTTACAGGGAGGACCAGATAGGTGATCCCTGACTACAATTTCTTGGCGCTGAGGGAAAAATGAATAGAAGAAAGTCCTAGCGAGAAGTCAGATGCTTTTTCGCCCATGTATTTATTGGGAAAACGATAATTCGAATAATGTTCTGAGAAATATTAGTTCCATCATATTGATTCATGACTTTTCTATGCAAATCTTGAACCTTCCTTCAAGTACAAGTGTTGAAGTCGTTCCTTTCTTATATCAGTGCTACGACCGTAAGAAAAGAATAGAAAAGTAAAATTGAACCAATAGCTCTCAGGATTTTTAAATTTGATTTATCGTTTTTCCTATATGAACAAAAGAGCAGAAGCTTCTGACTTCACATCGTAGAGTTGCATTCCGTAACTAATTACTTCTGATTCCAACAGAAAAGTTAATCATTTGAACATTGATGTTCTTTCGATATGAATGAAGGTAAAACGACACTTCACTTGTACTGAATGCGAAAGATCAAAAAAGTTCTTTCATCAACAATGGGCTAACATACTTCTGCACAATGATTATGTTTGCGTCCGAAAATTTGAATAGTGAAATGGCAAAAACAGATATAATATGGTTATACGTACAGTTGAAAAACAATTCCAATCATTCAGGAGAATTATTTGAAGAGAGTACGACCTCGGGTCATTATAGAAGTGTTTCGAACATGAATTTTCACCAATTAATTCAACATTCAATTATCTAGAAATGAATTTACATATAGCTTTCATTAGCGCTCATAATGATATCAAAGCTCTCATCAATAAAATGGTTATATGAAATTGATAATTAAATTACTTAATTATTTGCAACCATATTCGAAATCTATAGATGGCATCAATCCTATTAATTTGCTCAGTAATGAGTTAGGATTGTTTCATGAACGAAAGTGTGATTTTAATATACAGGTTCGATTGACCATTTTCACTTGACTTTTCAATATTATACCCATAATTACTGAATTTTAACAGAAGAAATTCGAACGGAAGGAATCAATTGTTTTTAGTACACAGGTTTTTCATTTATGTTCTGGGATTGTACAAACTGAGTGTTGCTTTTCAGCAACAAACAGCTTTTTCGTGAAGTTTGATATTTTGAAGGGAACATTTTGACTATATTTGTGTTCACTACAAAGATTATGCCTGCAAAAAATGGTATTGAGTAGTGCAGTTTATTTTCCATTTTCATATACGTTTCACGACTTTTGGCATCAGTGCTTCGATGAAATTCATTCTTTCTTTTGCGATTAACCTTCATCAAAAACAAGTATGTATGGACGATATATTTGACTTACTTCAATAAAGGTCACAGTTCTCGCCTTCGTGAAATTATTTCTCACGCGAAAACACAAGTAATACGGAAATTCGGGTAATGAAGTGCTTATGTTTCAGTAGTTCATGCTTAAGAACATCGTCTTCAGTTGAAGTTGCATGAAAGCTTCATTTCGAATGAATGAGGATCGTTTCTGTTCGAATGTTCAATGAGTGGGGCAGATTCATACAGGGGATACTTACATATATTTACTATAGCGGAAGTTAGGTTAGGTCCTAATCTGTTCTCAAAAATAAAAATTATGCCAAGGTTAATTATATAGATGACTGGGAGAATAAAAATAAATAACTGTCGAAACTAGATTTCTGTAGATACATAACTTTAGATGCACCCACAATGAAGAATGATGACTGGAAAGTAATTTCATGAAAATTTACTGCTATTTGTATTTATTACTGTCAGACAGTGTGAATCGTTATACCGTCAAATTTTCAATTCAATTCCGAATACTGCCATAAATGAAGACTGTTTTTTTCTGCATATTTTCTTATTTTTTTTATTCAATACACTTGTATGTTAGCTACATTAGTACAGTATGAATGTGTTTATTGTATGTAATTGAATTCACTCTTAATGTTTCTCAGACATAAGGAAGAAACAACCAGATTCTACAACTGCTTGAACAGTGAATAATTTCCGCTATAAAAGTTCACACAGGCAACTTACTACTATTTAATGCACCAGTGGCATATTCGAAAGATTACGTGCTCTGGTTCTGACGAAATTAATGATCAAATTTGAAGTGGCCATTTCAAACAGTATGGAAGGCATCCAGAAATACTCGAATGGACTATTACGTGCATTATTCGCAGTAGATTATTGATTTTGTTATAAACTTTCAGCTGTCGATTGAAATATAATTTAAGAAGATTCTGTATTGTATCTCAATTAAGATTTTTTTAATTGGTTCTATTTCAAAGACTGGGAGTGATAATTCAAAAAATGTTTTCGAGAAACTCACTTCGTCCCAAAGAGTTCAAAAACTTTTAAAAAATTCGAAAGAATAGAAATATGTTTCTTCTCATGAATCATTTTCTTTATTGCCATGTAATTATACTATTCCATTATCGGATCTTCTTGTCAAATCCTAAAACTGAATTATCAGAATAAAACCTATTTAAGTTCAGACTTTCAGAATTAGCTGAAACGGCACAAGTTCATTATGCACGTCATGGTGTTTGTTGTGGATATCAAAAGTCAAAGTTTTTGTTAGAGCAGCTTATATGGGGGTCTCAAACTTTCATGTTGCTGGGTCGTAAATGATAAGGTAACATCTATTAGTGACTAATGCCCAGATAAAGCGCAACAATGACCTATTCTTCTCCGTAGTAAGGGACGAAAAAATGTATCATCTTGAAACAGTAAAATCAGTGGAAAACACACAATTATTAGTATTAAAACTTATTTATTACTTTATTACCCCCATACACCTAGTCACGGAATGCCTTGGCATTACGAGCCTGAGGAGGAAATGCCTTGGACAAGAAACTTGTAAGAGTGAGGAACTAGCCTCGTTGAAGTCTTCACAGTTACTAGATTTCATTAGATCTCTGGAACTGGAAGGCGAGCTGTGAAGGTTTTTGGCCAGAACAGCTCTGTAAGGGGGCACAATAGACCTTCAGGTCGCAGTGGACTGTAACCCCTCTGTAAACTATCAACTATCAACTATTTATTACTCAATAGACCTCATATTTGGTTCGATTCGAGCGATGTCATCACTTTTATCGCATTTCGGAATGCAGGGAAGAAAATGTGTACCAAAAATATGGATCATAACTGGATCTCACCTAAAATATGCAAATTCCGCTGAAGATGTTTTAAATATGCAAATGCGTATGCAAATATGCATATAATTCGGTCTCTATTCATCAGCGATATGGCACAAAGGAAATTTTTTTTTCGCTGTTATAGTCCCAGAATTTCGCAATTTTCTCCTTCTAGAAAAACAAATATCGAATTCATCAGATAAATGGTTTCGAAAATACTTGAAAAATAACAAATACCTATCGAATACATATTCGGAACTGAAAGAGTTCAAATCATTCAGTCCATTGCATACAGTTCAACAAAATCCTCAAAAAAATCATAAAATCATTCAGTGTCATTGGGAAAGTCCAGTGAATTCGATTTGATATCCATTTCCACATTCCCGTGTCAGTTCATAGGGTCAAAAGGTTTTGAACAGTTGTTCGTTATCAATTGCTTTGATTGAAATTGTGAATTCAAAATTATTCATCCGTATTGAAATTTCCCAACTACTATTTTATATATATGCACCACATATCATCGATGCTTTTACAGTGGGTTGAGTTCGAAATCAATGAAACAATACCGAAACAAACGAATCAAAAATGAAAGTATCAACAAACTTGAAACTCTGTACCTGCTCCATGAGCACTTTGAAATTGTCCAACTGGCTCATTGTTAATTGATAGGAACGAATGGATATCTGAGTTTCATTGTAATTTATATATGAATCATTTATTTCATTGCGTGCAGTAATTGATTTGATGAATACTGGGTTCATTTGTTCTATGAATTTTCAGACCATTGCATTTTCAATGCATGATTAAGAACATATTGTTTTATTGTGATTGTCTTGGTTACATGGATTTTTTCCTGCGGAAATATGAATATAAACATTCCAGAACTTAAAATATTTGTGAATCAAATGCTATGTTATGTTCAATTTCCTTTGTTATTTGTTCAGTGGAATTCTAAGTTACTACAAAAGACTTTTTTTCAGAAATGAGATGAATATTTTCCGCTAGTCCAACTGCAAGATATTAGATAGACAATATTTGCTCGTTACTTTATGATTTATGCAAAACGAAAAAATTCAAGAAAAGCCCTTAGCAGGTGCTTTCGAGCGCTTGTTTATTGATGGAGCCGAAAGGCTATTAAGCCAAAATTTTGTATAGGACTTGAAATTGACTTGTATAGGACTTAAAACTCTCTACGATCAGATTCATTTTCTTTAAATTAGTGAAAAATTTTAATAAAAAACATTCACTGAAAATATCGAAATTCTATGGTTCTAATTTTATGATCTTTTCGAAAATTTGCATGATCATTCATTTCGCCAATTTACATTCTCAAACTCGATTTAATAACAATCGTAAGGTATTTCATGACAATATTAGATTTTTTTTCGACACGATAGACCTTTTTCTATGGTTCTATTATTGCAACCCCAATTTTTTGCGTACTGCTTCGAGTTGGCATTGAACATTTTACTGCAAATTTTCAGCTCGATCGAATCGACAAACTCAAATAATTTATAATTCAGAGAAAAATTTGATTCCACGGTCTTACAATGCGATCCTTATGAAATTTGGCACGAACATGCAGTATCAATCTTCATTCACAAAAAAAAAATCACTCGAACCGGATATCTTGTTGTATTTGAGATCGAATTTTCTATGGTTTTGTTAACACTATGGCACCAAAATTATGCAAGAGGCTTATTATGAGCACTTTTCATATGACAGCAAAATTTTATTTCGATGGATTCCATTTTTTCGGAGATATTGAGGATATGCAGGCATATTGTTTCATTCTTCCTGAGGAATGGCGTTTGGTTATTGCTTTTCCGAAATGATCCCATACAGGCTCAATTGGATTCAAGTCTGGTGACTTTGCTGACCATTGTTTTGAACCATTATGATTCAAGGTGATAGCCGACCAACTCTTAAACGTGTTCTTACTTTTTTATTTGAGGAATGTAATCCTAATGGCCCTGGTTGAAACTAACCTCCCATCAATCCTGAAAAATTTACTCTGAAGGGCTGGTACAGATACTGTTCGATTCCTAGAAATGAAATTTGCGATGTAATGGAAATTATGAATGAACAAAATGCGAACAAATAAATGAATAGAAAACCAGAGCTGTTAAATCGATAATTAAAAAAATAAATGGGAGGAATCAGTATTTGTCTGTATGAGTGAAGGAATGTAATGAATATCAAATAGGTGATTAAGTGTCAGTTGCAGGAACGTCCGTTAAAATTTAAAGGTCCATTAAACTCTTAAACCTCCATTATTACAAGGAACTAATGGAGGATTAAGAGTTTAATGGACCTTTTAATTTTAACGGACTAACTGAGCATAAATGAATTAATCAATAAATAAATGGAAAATGGATTGAATGAAAATTTAAATCATTGAAAATGAGAATCAAAGGATAAATGAATGAATGAACGACTCAACAGAAATGCAATCGATCAATGAACACATACAAAAATTTCAAGAAAAGCATTGACCAAAAGCTTTCAAGCGCTCGTTCTTTAATGGAGCAATAAGATTATTACCTAAAAATTTTATATGCGACTTGCGATTGATACCAGATATATAAATGAAGAATCTCAGCACAATCGAAATAATATTCTGAGAATTAATCAAAAAATGGAATATGTAAAACAAAAATAATTGAAAAAATTAGATTCTATCGTTCTGATGATACGATCCTCTAGAAATCTTGCATGAACATTCAGTATATCAGCCATATTTTATGAAACACCTTGTACGATTTGGCTGGTTAAAGAACCCAACCGAGTCTTTTGGGAATAGAACTCACTCTGAAAATTCCAAGTCTTTAGGACAATCTCTTCGAAAGTTATCATGCTAACGGACGGCCGGAACCACTGGAAGAACTGGATTCGTCATCAGGGAGTCGAACCCTTTTGTTTGAAAGCATTTTCAACTCAAAAACAGACATTTGGGCAAAACTATATAGCACTCGTTCAGATAGAACGAGCGGATAAAAATGAATGCATGCTCACTGAACAATCAACTACCTAAACGACAGAAAAACATATAGATAAATTACGCTCTACAACGTTAGTTTGCTCAAATTTAAGAGAACTTAAACTACTTCATGAGTAAAATTATCGAAAGTTCCTTTGGTTTCAACAAATTTAAAGCGAATTCTTGCGGAAATAACAAACAGGTGCGAAATAAGAACAGTAAGTAACGACTATCGCAGTTGAGCTCGAGTAGCGGGTGTGGAACGTTACCCAGAATGCAGATGGTGTAATGGTGTAATATAAAGTCCTAGCTCGGGAAACAGTATTTCCGAAGAGCAGCAGTTCGTGTTTTGGCAATTCTCTGGGGCAGCTGCAACTTTGAATATAACCCATCTCATTCGTATACGATTCTGTCAAACTGCAGAGAGAATTTCGGAACGTCGAAAGCTGTATTAGGGAAATAAAATATTCTGCTCCGATTACGCCCAATGAAATTGTACCAAGAGTTTATGTAACATTCTACGTTGAGGGTTATCACCCTGAACGTCGAATGGAAGAATATTTTTATTTAATTCTGTAGTGAATCCGTTTACTGTGCCACATGGGAGGAAAATACGGCTGTAATGATTCAGATTCCCACAGTAATAATTATTTTTATTTTATTGAATGTTTGAAGGAATTCAATTTTGGAGCGCTCGTTCTCCTTAAACGAGTGCTATGTCGTTTTGCCACATTGTCTGTCATTTTCGAATTCTGAGCCCAAAATGGTTTCAAACGATAAGGTTTTACTCCCTGATGACTAATTTGTGGTCAAATTCAATTCTGTCCAAGAAGCCGTCAGTCCGACCATTTGCAAAAAAGTTTCGAAGAGATTATCCTAGAGACTTGGAATTTTTAAGGTGAACTCGGTTTCCAAATATCTCGGTTGAATTCGTTAACTTGCCAAAAAATTAAATATGGCCATTCGAAATTTTTGTTCCTCAATATCTCAGAAAAAACGAAATCCATCGAAATGAAATGTTGCGACCATATGCAAGATACTCATAATGAGATATATGCAAAATTTTGTGGCCATAGTGTAGGCAAACCCATAGAAAACTCAATTAGAATATTGAAAAGAAGAAACTCCGTATTTCCATAAAAATATCTGATTCGTATGAATGTCATTTTGTAACTACCGGTTGATACACTGAATGTTCATGCAGAATTTTGTGGTCATAGTGTTGAACAGAACCATGGAAAATTCAATTGGAATATCGAAAGGAAAAATTTCTATATTTCCTTAACAGAATAACCTATTCAAGTGAAATTTATTTTGTGAATCAAAACTAATATACTGAATGTTCATGAAAAATTTCAACAGCATCGCAACATCGAAACCAATAAGTTTAATTCTTGTAATTACCTATTAATTTTTAACATATTTAATTTTTTGAATAATTTCCAGAATATAATTCCGAGTGTACTGAGATTTTGCATTTATAATTTTCAATACCAATTTTAAGCCCCATATGAAATTTTGAGGTAAGTAATAGTTTGATTGCTCCACAGAAGAACGGGCGCACAAAAACTCCTGCTCGTGGCTTTTCTTAAATTGTTTCGTTGCCAGTTTGCAAGAATTATTTGCTCTCGAAAAAAGATCTTCATCGAATCTGATAATTTTTACAATTCATCCCATGTGTGGAACTGATGACGACATTTCACAGGGCGATTTCGATTAGTACCTACAAGTTGTCACCACAACAGTTACATTCTTCTGAGAATGAACCAATGAGATGACTTCAGGAAGGAAATTTAAGGGTAGTACACTCTCGATTTATAGTATAAAAAGGTGTATAATAGACGATGTGCAGAGAACTTCGAGGGTGAGTCATTTAGAAAAGAGAGCTCAGAGTAGAGTAGAGAGATCAGTATGAGAAAACGGGAGAGCTCAAAGTAGAGATAGAGCTGCAACTTCGAAGATAATCTATCCCATTCGTATACGATTCTGTCAAACTGCAGAGTGAATTTCGGAACGTCGAAATTTGTATTGGGGAAATAAAATATTTTGCTCCGATCACGGCGAATTAAAGTCATGTAGCAAGAGTTTATGTAACATTATACGTTAAGGTTGATAATGAAATGGGAGTATTATTCTCCCTATTTGTATCGTGAAGTCCTTCATTGTGCCACATATCCAAAAAGGAAAAACTGCTACAATATCCCTAGTTTTCAAAGATTTCATTTTTATAGGTATTACAATATTGAATATTGGAAACTGAAACTGTTAAAGAGTTAAGTTACAACCAATGAAGTCAGAAATGAAAATACCGACTGATTTCGTTGTGGCGGAGTTGAAATATATCATGTAGTATGAGATCAATTTGAAACATATCGAACACCAGATGAGAAGCTATCAAAAGTTCCTCACTAGTTATGAATTCATAAAAATGGGAGATTGAACAAAGCCGAATGATAACATCTTAGTGGGTTGAAAAAGAAGTATTTCAATTATTTGAAAAAATATTGGGAACGTATATGGAACCAGTTTTTATTCTTATGTTTAATTTGCTACAATGGAAACGTTTCGGAATCGTTCGTTTTTTTTTCAAGACTAGTTACAGAAAACAATATTGTACAGGGTTGTCAGAATTCGTTGTCTACTGAAGGAATCTCGAGAACTAGAGCAGCTTCAGGAAAGCCTTCCTGAAGCTGCTAATGAATTCTATACTCAAATTTGACTCAAATGATTGAAACTAATCAATATTTGATTTGAAAGGCTGGACACATTTTCGGAATTTTTTTCCTGACTAATCCGTATATGAAAACAGATCCAGACTATCTGTTATATATTTTGAGTTATTAAAGAAAATTGAGCAATTGTCATTTTGAATAATGCTGAATAACTCCCTTGTTTGAACTCGCATTCGAAATCCGCTGTTTCATTCTACAGACAGTTTTTTGAGTGTGATTCAAATAAAATATGATTGATTTTTGTATAGCCATTTTCGAGAAATGAGTAGGATTTCCGATTTTTATAATGTAAAGTATAGTCAAAAGTTCCAACATCTGTTCACAATAACCGAAACAATGAATTCTATACTCTAATTTGACTCAAATGATTGAAACTAATCAATAATTGATTGGAAATCGTTATTCCTATTCAAAAAAGTCAATCTGTTCATTATCCCAAATGGGATATTCTTATGAAAATGAAAATTATTTAACAATGGTATAGTTTTATTATTAGGAACTGATTTATGAAATTTCTTCAATGAATATAAAGAAAATAGAGATATATTTTCCCATCCATAATTACTGCAAAATCTTTCTTTACCTATGCTTAGCATAAATAAATTTTTGACATTCGGTGATTACTATCACAGAACGAGGAGTTCACAGAATAGGGATGTTGACTCATGTTACGAATTCATATAAATTGAGGTTTTCCTCACAGAAGGGAGTTTTTGCAATCCTAAAAAACAATTTTAGTGATCTTGTTATTCTCGTTGAATTGAATGAAGCTGAATTAAATTATGTTATTACTCATACTATCACGTGACTGCGAACGCCAATCAGAGGTAATTGACCGTCACTCTCCAGGTATTGTCTCTGCAAATTCGAATGTTCGGTGCTCAGATCAACAAAAAAACATTCATAGGCCGGGTTCCACAAAACTCCAATCAGCTTGATTATTGAAAAATCATCATTTCTCTGCAATTTTCAGTTAATTTTTGACATAAACCATCGACAAACCCACGGTTCTGTGACTTGAACCACAGTAAATATATAATAATCATAGTCAAAGGGGTGGTCGAGGTTGCTAGCATGTGTCGCCAAGGCACATCGCTCAGGATGTTTGCGAATATCACTTTGTGTAAATTAATGCGAAGTTGATAAAGTACGTATCTCTGCCATTTATACCAACACTCACAAGTAAATTGGCTAATATCTTGTCGATTATACCTGACATAAGATTGCTAAGTACAGTGTTCAAACCACAGGTCACTCTTTACGAAACTCAAAGATCCTGTTCCGATCTTCTCTAAATGGGATGTAGTTTATTCTATCCAATGTAAGAATGTCAGGGGGTTTTATGTGGGGCAGACGTCACAAGCCTTACAACTTCGCATTAATTTACACAAAAGTGATATTCGCAAACATCCTGAGCGATGTGCCTTGGCGACACATGCTAGCAACCTCGACCACCCCTTTTGACTTTGAAAATTGCAAAATATTAAATTCATAATATATCATATCTATGATTCGAACTTACGAAGTTGGAAAGCTGAAAGAGAACAGAATACCTAGTTCGTTACAAGAACGATAATCTACAATTTTCTTTATAATGGAGATAGGATTCATCAAGGGTAGTAACTTACCGAGGATAGATTCCCTAATGGTCGCAAGTTTCTTTGCTGAAAACAAGTATTTTTGTGCAGCGGAGATTAAAAACGTGAAATTGTCTTGTAAGTAGCAAACTTTTAACTCATATTTATTATAACAAATAAAAGAAACACCTCATTCAGCATTCACAGACCGACCTATTCATTTCGAAAGCTTAAATTGAACTTTTCCACAAGGGATCGGGCAAAATCAGTTCGCTTTGACAGAAGTCAGAGTATGTTCACTGAATAATGACGTAATCATCAGAACGTGACAAAATTGAGCATTTCCGCGGGAGTTTTGAATTGTCTTTTCATTTCCTCATTTTTATTGGCAATTACTATATTTCAAGGAAAGTAGATATTTTTTTCGTGTTTATATGAGTTTCTCTTTGAAATAAAATAAATTCCAAAAAGTAGTCAACATACCTATTATGTGGTCATGTGGAGTCCACGAACTGTAATGCATTTTTGAAAGCTTTCTATGGTGACGCCAGCCTTCTTAAATTTGACAGGAAACAGAACAGCAGGATAAAGTATATAATTTATTTTTTATGTAATATTCCAGAGATTACTGACATGTGATACATTTTTGAAATCGAAAAAAATTTTGGGACCTGATTCCACCATCACATTGCCTAGGTGTTGCGCAGGCAGTATGAGTGAAATTTTTTTTTGCCTCTTTGCAGAACTCGTCAGTTCTTTTCAGTTAATTTTTGCGATGTACTGTTTATGTTTATTTAATCCCTATACATAGAGGAATTATATTTCAAAAGGAATTTTGAATATTTCGGTTCCATCACCTCCATACAGGTTTATGGGATTTTTTTCTCAAATATGTTCCTTTAAGAGATATTTTCGAATACTTTTTTATTTTAAATAATTAATATTTTGTTAATGGTTTTCTTCTATATGAACGAAGTGAATGATTTTAACCAATTCATAGATCATTCAAAAGTGTAGTGAAATACTGGGACGGGGCTGTAGCTAGGGGGGGGCAAAATGGGGCAATGCCCTACCTTCAATTTCCAATGCCCTACCTTAAAAAATAGAAGGTACGATGAGAATTAATTCATCAGATCACATCGAGTAAATTTTTTTTACTTCTGCCCTATCCGTTACATCCATTGCCCTACCTTAAATTCATCTTTAGCTATGGCCTTGTACTGGGAAAAGCCCTTCGAAAAACAAGTTTGTCAGACTCCGTGTCAGGGTTTGTGTCAGTGGATAAGGGTTAAAAATATTTAGATGCTCAAGTAAATTGCATTTGAAACCGGAGGTACACAACATAAACATCCATCTCATCATTCTCAATATGACAATGAGATGGAATGAGAGAGAATGAGAAAATTGTTCGCAAATGAAACGATTTTTTTCGAAAAAACATTCGATCGTGAAACTAATCAATGAATAAGTAAAGAGACAACAAATAAATTGAAATTATCGATCTCAGAACAAAAAAAATTTTTCGGTTGCCAAAATGATCTCCCTTCATTCCAATATATTTTGGAACACGTTGATGTTCCACAGGTTCTGCTATCGTATTAGGTATGATTCATTTAAATTCGTCAGTATCAATAATTCTTTGAAGCAAGTCCTCACTATTGTACTGCATGGACCACTTGTTTAACCGTACTCCTCAAACAACTGTATCAGATCAGGTTATTTAGATTAGAGGAGGGGCGACAGATCAAAACCGACCTTGCGAGCACCTTGACCTTAAGGCGGGTTCACACGGGGTAGGGAACACAACTGAAGTGAATACGACTAAAATGGGCGTGCTCACCAACAAAATGGAGATGTCACGACCCCCCTTTTCAAAGGCGTGTAGGCGTGCACTACCATCACCTTCTCTACCGTTAGTTCACATGGTAGTGATCTCGACCGACTGACCGGTGGGTCGTACTCTCGCCCGATTCACGACCCCGTGTGAACCCGCCTTCAAGATGTATTGAGCATATCAGGGTCATTAAAATGAATTCTTTTCCTTACGAACACTCTTTTTATAATTCTTCATCTTGATCTGAACTCTCTACTCAACGCTAGTATTTTTTTTTTCAGTTTTCAGTCACGCAAGTAAAAAAAAAGTGAAATAATCAACGAACTGGAATTTAACATTCTATTCTTCTCACCTTAAGGGAACGTCTCAGGTCGGACCTCTTGTTTTTGGTACATTACAGAAATAAACCTAGTCTCATAAACTATTTAACAAATTACCAGAATGTGACTAAGAAACATCAAAGATTTTTAATGAAGGGAACTTGAAAACTTGCCCTTTCTACCTTAGGAACATTACAATGTCCTGGCATCTTTTCATTCCGCTTACTCAACATAACCAGACCTACATATTCAACGAATGAGAAATGCATAACTATAGAAGAATCAAAACTAGTCAACGAAATTTGGACGTGACGCCTGGTACATCACCAAAATATTTCAACCAATTTTTTATACCGACGCCAAAATTACTAGTTAGATATTTATTTATTATATTGAATAATGAAACTTATTCACCATTTCTCATTCGAGCAATTCAATCTCGTGACATATTTTTTAAAGTTCACCGAGAATATACGTTTTCAGGGTCACCAGTCGCTAAATCTAGAAATACAACCTAACCTAAACTATTTAACGAATAAATCATGGTTCAAAAATCATCAAATTTTTTTCAACGAAAATGAAACGTGACAGCCTGTTCTTACTCAAAAAATCTCTGGTGAATCACCAGACATTGCCTAATATAAGCCAGGTAACTATAAACCAATACAAAAGAAGAATCAAAACTATAAAACGAAGTTGAGACGTTACCCACTAAAACATAACGAAGTCTTGCCCTCATTTTCCCGGTACATTACCAAATTATTACAACCAATTTTTTATACCGACGCCAAAAATTCTCAGAGACTGAAACTTATTCACCATTTCGCGTTCGAACAATTTCATCTCTTGACATAAACATGTCTTTTAGAATTCACAAAGCATTTCCCCGTTTTCTGGGTCACCAGTCGCTGAATTAATCCTAAAAAATACAAGTTTCTCGGGGCAAGAGAGGCAAAGGAGAAATCATAATTCACGAAACAACTCCGAGTCACCGATTCCATTTATCTATCTAATTTCGCGAAAATCCTTCACGTGGAAAGTGCGCCACAGGGTTAATTCGCGGGTTGGGTTAAGGGGGGAGAGGACTTGATGGCATCCCCGAGTTTTCAGACTGTGAAGTTTCAAATCAGTCTTTTTGGCGACTTCATCTTTGTTTTGAAATTTTTCTGTCTTTCAAAAATTATCTGTCAAATTTGGTGTTCGTATGCTTCGGACGAAACAATGTGCTATAATCTTGCCCCAATGTTTGCCAATGTTTGTAAAATGCCGAAATTAATACATACTATTGAAATATTATTTGCACTAGTTCCGTCCTTGTTGCTTCTTGTGTTCGAAGCTTCAGCCAGAATTCGCCAGCAGTTGTCAGGAGAACCTTTAAGACTTTTGCCATTCTTTGAAGATGTTTGTCATTTCTGATTGTTCTCAGAAAAAAATATGAATGACCATGATGTATTTCTGATTGAATCAGTTGATCCTTCTTAAGCTTTATCTTTGTAGCCCAGATTGGGTCCAGGTCAACAAACGGTTGACTCATTGATTTTCTGCAATTGACATAAAAGATGATCCGATGATCTTTCTTCGAAGCATGTTCGACAACATTGATTTAATAATATCTCCCTTGCAGGCTTGAACTTCATGTACTTTGATACGGATATTCAAAGTGATATCTGAAAAAATTAAAGGAATTGAAAAGAACTTTAATTTGGAAATAGAATTCAAGGCGAAATATTATTAATTATCAGGGCTATCTAACTATTGTAAAACCTGATAATGAAAATCACCTCAAAAAAATTCATGCACGAGTATGAAGTACCCTGTGGAAGCTATAGAGCCTTTATTAGAAAAAGCAAAAGTTGGAATCAAAAAACATAAAAAATACTTTGAACAGAAAGATACTGATGATTCAAATCTTTTTCAACCTGAATTCAATGAAGACCGTATGATTAAATCAGGTAGAGCAACGCTGCTGAACATACTGTTTTACATATGGTGTTGGAATGTCCTGATCCCCGATTTGAAGGACAGGACATTCATAACCTCACTCCGACCGCACTCGCCTGGCTGAGTTCAAGCAATTTGAAACTTTGACCTACTTTATTTTTTGAATTTTATTAATTTATATAATTAGTTCTTTTATTACTTTCTATTTGATATTACGGCTATGTGTGTGAATTCATACGAATACAGAGTGTTCTGATTTGTTTCCGACAAACTGAAATGGGTGATAGATTACATCATTTTAAGCAAAAAAGTTCCTATGAACATGCGTCCGGAAATGCTTCGTTTCCAAGATACAGGGTGTTAAAGTTGAAAAAATAATTCGCGTTTCTTTTATATCTTTTCCAACAACATATTTCAGGAAACAGAATATTCAGAACACTTTAAAACAACAATTACATATTAAGATAAAGAAAAAATGACAAACAAAAAATTCTTTGCCTTTAAGGAGGCTAACCTAACAAATTTTTGAAACATAGATAAATTGAAAATAGTAATAATCGAAATGAATATAATCTTCAATTTATAGTCTCACAGAACCTTCTTCATGCGGACTGGGATGATTTATTCAAGATGTTGTCAATGAGGGAAGAGACAGACCGGTTTCGGCCTTATTATGCCTCGTCAGTGTCCCATATCCCTCAGAGACAACATCCTATTGAAAAACTTCTACATTTAAGACCACTTGTAAGACTCTGTCCAAAGATTATATAGTATAAAGATCGGAAACGACACGACTACAGTTTATGAGCGCCATCTCTGGGTCAAATGTGAACTAATGTCACTATAGAAGGGTTAAAATTCTGGTTCTATGATTATAAGGTTCGAAATCAATATACATGGGAAATGTCATTGATATAAAAAAGTGCCAATCAATTCGTTTGCACAAATATTATTTCACTTCGAACGGCTTTTGCCGTTAGTGTCGTCTCGAAAAAAGTGGAAAAAAGATTAGTTTGTACCCTTCAGTAATGCAAATTACGGGCGAGATAGTGAAACTGGATGATCAACTGGTGTTTTATGGATGTATGCAGGTAAAGCTATATCTTGGCCTGATCAACGTCAAACATCTGTTGCTATTTCCACGATAGAGTCAGAAATAGTGGCTGATGTGAAGCTGCACGGGAAATGAAATGGTTAAAGTGACTATTCAGGAAAAGTTTTCCGTCAATTCAAACAGTGATGGTGGACAACGAAGCTGCAATTGAACTGAGCCAGAAACTGGAATTCCACAGACGCACTAAGTATATTCATATTCAATCCATGTATAAATCTTACAATAATACCCTAATATTTCTGTAATATCTTCTATAAATGCATAATAAAAATATTACACATGGAATACTGAATTTTATTGAAAATTATGGATTTAAAATATAAAAATGAAACATCCTGAAGGGAATACGAATTTCGCATCAATTCTTATTACAGTTTTCTTCATATGATTTCTTATCCAAATTACAGATTTTATATAAAAATTGATCTTCAGTGCCATCTCTGGGTCAAATGTGAACTAAAAAATGTAGTCGTTTTTTAGTACTAGGAATGTAGGGCCGTTTCCTATCTTTCTATACTCTATAATCTATGACTCTGTCGAGTATTATCCTACAGATGGTGACATCTAGTAGTGAGTAGTGTCAAAATGAGAAGTTCAATCATCACAGATCGCATGCTGAAAGCACTGATTACTTCCTCTTCACTCTTTGAGATGTTAGCAGTGGTCCTACATCAGGGCCTTCATGCAAGTTTCTCCGAGTGATGGAAACACCCATTTTTTGGCGGCTGTGAAGCCAAGTGATTTTAAGATAAAGAAAAAATGATAAACAAAAAATTCTTTGCCTTTAAGGAGGCTAACCTAACAAATTTTTGAAACACAGATAAATTGAAAATAGTTATCATCGAAATGAATACAATCTTCAATTTATAGGCTCACAGAACCTTCTTCATGCGGACTGGGATGATTTATTCAAGATGTTGTCAATGAGGGAAGAGACAGACCGGTTTCGGCCTTATTAGGCCTCGTCAGTGTCCCATATCCCTCAGAGACAACATCCTATTGAACAACTTCTACATTTAAGACCACTTGTTAGACTCTATCGAGTATTATCCTACAGATGGTGACATCTAGTAGTGAGTAGTGTCAAAATGAGAAGTTCAATCATCACAGATCGCATGCTGAAATTACTGATTACTTCCTCTTCACTCTTTGAGATGTTAGCAGTGGTCCTACATCAGGGCCTTCATGCAAGTTTCTCCGAGTGATGGAAACACCCAATTTTTGGCGGCTGTGAAGCCAAGTGATTTTAAGATAAAGAAAAAATGACAAACAAAAAATTCTTTGCCTTTAAGGAGGCTAACCTAACAAATTTTTGAAACATAGATAAATTGAAAATCTAATATGTTATTATAAGGTGGTCTATTAGTGGCAGGAATTTTTTGAAATTTAATATTTACTGTTGTTTCTTAATATCTATGAGTTTGTAAATGCTCCTCTTGTCAAATTCTTTATTATCATTTAGTAGAAATTGGTTGTCTTTATTTTTAAAAACTTTTTATTGGTTCGAGTAATATTATTTAATGGTAGTTATTCACCTAATGAAATTTTTTCAGATTATCAAATGTGATACTATGCCCGGTATCGTTCAAATATGTGCCTAAAGCAAAACTTTTACAAATAAACTTTGCCTAAAGGAACTGGGGTGGCAATCACAGAAAGATTGCTTCAATTCAGTAGTTTTATCAGCAAAAGGAACCAGAACAAAAACTTATTATTATTTCAGCGACGTTTCGGAAATATAAAATATTACAAGAAAGAGAACTCACCACATCAGAATAAAAACTATAAACATGATAAAATATAGGAATACTTAATCTACAAATTACATCGTGATATGAAACAACAATGTTTGAAATCAAAGCGGCAAACAACAATGAAAGACAGGTACACAGGTTATCATATGTGTACCTGTCTTTCATTATTAATTATATTAGTAGATTATGTATTCCTATATTTTATCATGTTTATAGTTTTTATTCTGATCTGGTGAGTTCTCTTTCTTGTAATATTTTATATTTACAATAATTTTATATTTACTTAATTGTAATATTTTTATATAGTGTGAGTCTTTGAATATGTCCTTATTGTTCATTTTAATTTGGACTTCTTATAGATATTTATTTTTTATCTTTATGACGTATATGTATTCACCATTGTTATTTTTTATTATTTTTTGACGTTTGTATTCCTTTTGATTCTCTCTGAGTGCTCGACTGATTGTATTCTTATATATTTTTGTAGCCTGCAGAAGGAAATAAAATTTCCGAAACGTCGCTGAAAGAATAATAAGTTTTTGTTCTGGTTCCTTGTGCTGATAAAACTACTGAATTGTATTATTTTTTGGAACGATATAACCTTCGACGAAAAGTAAAAAGTTGGAGGGGGTGAGCAGTTGTAGATTTTCTTCAGTTTTGGTCGAGTAAATGTTGCATTCACTGTTGTTCATAGGCCTCATTGAATCATTTGAAGGTACAGTCATTGGAATTTTTTATATGGTAATAATTTCTGATGGTTTGGAGATTCTATGTTTATTTTCTAATAGACAGAGTTCTGAGATGAGAACATTTTCTGAGGTTTTGGATGGCGAGGGGTTAGAACAGGTTTTTACTGAGCCAACAAATTTACCTCTGATTCTTCGACATTGATAGATTTAATACTCACATCTGATGTTAATATTGTTGTTGATATTAGTGTCTCAGTATTGCCCCACAGAAGTGATGATGATTTGATTTTCTCTACCCCCAATATAAAAACAATCTAGACCGGATCCAGTTCTAGGAATATCGAGAGAATTAAATTATGAAACATTCAAAAATAAGCTCTCCCCAATCCTCGGAATGATAAGAATACTGTTGATGAAAAAGTTGGACTGCTCACTCCTAACGTTCTGATTTGCTGGACATTCATGCTCGATTCAGAACTTTTAAGGTAACTAAGAAATACTCTACGTGGTAAACTGATACATTCAAGGATTGATTCTCGAAATAAAAATATAATTCAGTAAAAAAAAGAATTATGTGATTGGCAAGTTGATAAAAATCTCAGAAGTTAGTTATCACTGCAGCCATTGAAAGGGAAAAAAGGTACTACTTACTTCAATAGATTTCTTGGAAAGCTTCATTCTGATGGTAGGGTATTGTCTGGATTTAAAGAAATTGGACTCACAGATTCTCCATCTTGAAATCCTTTCTCCTCATTTAACAAAATGTCGAGGAAATTAATAACTTTTTTATCGGATGTGTCCCTGTACTACAGCCAGATGAAGAGTTTATGTCTTTTTATTCTGACAAGCGGAATTGTTTGAATAATGCTTGTTTTCAATTTAAACGTGTAGATGAAGTAGAGGTGTTAAAAATTATAAATTCCATAAAAAGTAATTATGTGGGTTGTGATGGAATATATACCAAACTTTAAAGTTATGCATTTCTCATCATCAATCAAGAAGTTGCCGTATGAATCCCTGTTTTTTTCTAGCTTGAATTATTGTGACGTATTGTATGGTCGCTGTCTGACTGCAAGCGATAAGCAGCGTATTCAGAAGCTGCAGAACTCTTGTCTTCGTAACATATTTGGGATCAGAAAATTTGATAGGATCAGTCACACTCTTCGACATCTTAACAGGTTGAATATAAATAACCTGCGATTTTTACACTCTGCAACTGCTTACTTTAAGATACTTCAAAATAGGAAACCTCCATATTTACATAAGATATCGCTCCGATGTTCATAACCTCAATATTCGATTTGAAGGTACCCTCACTCAACATATGCATAGAACTGAACAATTTCGTAGATCCTTTTTATTTAATCTTCCGCGTTTCATGAACAGCCTTTGAACATCGTGAGTTCTTCTGATGTCGTTGGTTTCAGACTGAATGAGTTCCGCAAGATCTGAACTGAACAAAATGGTCAGATTATCAGCTAATTATATTTTGCTTTTTGTTTTCATATTTGTGTTTGTTAATTCTCCAACTCTATCAATTCCTCGATTATTCTTCGTTCACGTAAGTATTCGATTATAATAATTGTTAATTGGGTTGCAGTGGTATTTATTTTTTGAAACTGTACAGGGTGGGCATATTTCGATGTTTTAGCACTACAACTTTTAAACCAGAGGAGATGGACAAAATCTGATACCCACTTGTCGATTTATATTTCTGAGAAACTAACAAGAGTAGTATTCATTTTTTGCTACTTACTTTTGTTTTCGAGTTATAAGCGAAAATTGGAAAAGTGGCGATATCAAAAAAAAATAATATCTCCGCTAATACTGATGATAGAGCTCTGAAATTAAAACATTATACATGCACTTTTTCACGTAGAATCCTGTGGCGTGCTCGCCTTTTTCGTACCATTTCTAATTACGAAGCTATGACCCAAAGTTATGTTTTTTTTAAATGGGAATACTAGATTTTTGTGCCATTTTCTGAAAGCTTCATTTTTTCTGATTCCAAAAATATAAAACATTGTATGGTTTGTATCAATTCGAGTAAAGGAAATGTTTAAAAACCTATTTTCATCTGAGTCTCAATATTTTCTGTGGTTTCAACTGTTGATGAGCACAGAAAAATTTAGCATCGTTTAATTACCACAATCTCTTTTCAGTAGTCTTTTCATTTCTATGCTCTTTACACAATTTCTCCAAGATCGAAGAATAATGGACTGCTCTGAAACTTGATCCTAATTCTAAGTTATTATCGAAATATGCCAACCCTGTACAATCAATTGTTGGTTGGATTGAACAGTGCACTACATTGGTGCACTGGATCTTGCCTTTTTCAGAACATTATATTATTATTTTGTTTTTCTTTCAAATTATATTGGTAAAATGTATGTTATGTTTCGGAATAAAGACCCTCCTTATTATTATTATCGACTTGAGCCTATTAGCGTAGAAAGGGTGTGATTTCTCACACCCCCTAGCGATCGGCTATCACACTCCCTACCAAGGGAAACATTCAGTGATACCGTATAGCAAGTATCAGGGGGATTGAGATCTGAGGTGTTCGGTATTATTCTTCTCTTGGACCCTAGGTTGTTCGTCCTTCGTTGCTTGGTCCTGGATTTCTCAGTTGATGTCGTGGTAGTCGGTATTGCAATGTTTCCTTCCATGGTTGTTCCTTGTGTCCATCGTGACCTACAAACTTCCTTACCGTTCTGGCAGTTCCGAGAAGTACTGTTTTTTTTAATACTTTGTAAGAGGTTTTCATCCAATCTAGCTCTTTGAGGTTTGACTTGAGGCTCTTAGGAATAATTTCTGTGGTTGATATGAGAATGGGAATGGTTTTTGTTCTAGACATTCCCCCACGGCCTTTTGATCTGAAGTTCAAGCTCTCGATATTTCGATGTTTTTCCAGCGTATATTTGACGTAGATTGTTGTTTTTCGGGATGGCTATGTCTAGAAATATTGCTCTCTCATTATTTTTCTTCACTAAAAATATATCTGGCATGTTATTAACAACTGTTACATTTCAAGGAAAACAGAATAATATAGAACTTCCTCCAACGGTAATGAAATAATTTTGCATGAAAAATTTCATGGGATAGAAACGAATATACATTTTTATATGAAATGATCGAAACGACCTCCATATCTGATGTTGACGTAAAATTTAATTTAAAATAATTTATTTAAATAATGACAAGGGTTGAGATTATTAAATCTATAAACCCAACTCAACTATGAAGGTTAATCTAACTGAAGTGAAATCTGATAATGAAAATCAACTAACCAAAATTGCATATACCGAGTACGTTGTGATTGCGGTAGAAAATTGAAGAAAGTAGCATTCTTGTCAACAACCGTAAACCCCAGCAGTCATCCGCCTCTAGATATCGAAACGATCAGGGCTCCAAAGATAAGATCCAGCCTAAGAAACATCTAATTAATGTTTCATAACTGAATAAATGAAAACAGATCGCAGTCCAGGATTGTTACTCAAGAATTGTCAAGAATAGCAAACATTTTCAGAAAGTAACAAAAGTTGCTCTTATGAGATTTTGTCCAAAGTATTTTCTTGACGACAGCTGGCGACTGCAGGCTGAAACGTTCAACAGAAGTAGTATATGGCAATAGCCCAAATAATATATCATCCTCCATATCATTTTGTTAATTCGATATTGAACGGATTTCCGAATGCTTTACCATGAAATTCCCGCACATGCGGCAGATCTCACAGCGCGACAGGGTCATCATACGAAGCTGATCTCCATAACTAGGTCGATAGAATCCCAAACCCATTCTGATGGTACGTATCTGGACATTTTCCAAGGCAATCCTATCACATATTCGATGATTAGGCAAGCCTGAATCGAAACCAGATACGAGTATCAACAGACACCAAGGGTTCGAAACAGACGATCCGTGGGAGTTTCAGGGGTCTCTAACAAATGATTCAACGAACTCAGAATGATTTTTCTTAGGGTGTTTCAATTGATGTTCAAATTATGTATACTTTGTAGAGGCAGCTAGTGCAATATACAGGGTGTTTCATCATAAACTGGACAAACATATATTTTCGTGTAGAGGACACCGGGAGAATCATTTTTGCCTTATACAATATATCCCGTTTTCGAAGCATAAGCGAGATACAGGGTGTTAAACGTCATTTTTGAGCAAGATTCTTATGAGTGTGGTCAGTTATGTATATCACTTAGTGTAACGGTTTTTGGTCAAATCTCAGTATTTTTGGGTATTCTATTCAGAAAAGTTGACGAACTCCGAAAAAAATTTTACAAAATGGCGGAAGACCTGCAATGTTCCAATTTTTTTTTGCGGTTGTAAAATTGACTTTTGTTTTCTGAATGAACACAATTTTCTAAGAATTTCTGTGAAAAAATTTTTTCAAAAATCGAACACAATTTTTTTTTTACATGTCTACAGCGATGAAAAAATTTCACTCGAAATGGATGAAATTTTGTACAATTGTACTTCTTAAATTATCAATCACGAATATGAAAACAGAATTGTAAAATATCGAACGGTTTCGTTACTACAGGCATTTAAATGTTTCGTTCAGACCTCTGAAATAATGAAAAAAAATTTGTTGTGAGTTCTAGAGTCAGAATAATTAAATTATTGGCATGTCCAAACATTCTAGATGAATTTATACAAAAAAAATCAGTGAAACTTAGTTGGGACTCGAACCGACGTAGGTATTGAATAGGGAAATGGCACTGTTCTAAGGATAATAATATTCGTTGCCAGGCAACGGTAGTTCGAAGTTCATAGAGATTGACTACTGGCTTAATTATATTCACTGAAATTCAAACACCAGTCCAACTCTAGGAACTACGAACTACCGTTGCCTTGCAACGAATATTAATATCCTTAGAACAGTGGCATTTCCCTATTTAATACCTACGTCGGTTCGAGTCCCAACTAAGTTTCACTGACTTTTTTTGTATAAATTCATCTAGAATGTTTGGACATGCCAAAAATTTGATTATTTTGACTCTAGAACTCAAAACAAATTTTTTTTCATTATTTCAGAGGTCTGAACGAAACATTTGAATGACTGTAGTAACGAAACCGTTCGATATTTTACAATTCTGTTTTCATATTCGTGATTGATAATTCAAGAAGTACAATTGTACAAAATTTCATCCATTTTGAGTGAAATTTTTTCATCGCTAAAGACATGTAAAAAAAATTTCTGTTCGATTTTTGAAAAAAAATTTTCACAGAAATTCTTAGAAAATACTGTTCATTCAGAAAACAAATTCAATTTGACAACCGCAAAAAAAAATTTGAACATTGCAGGTCTTCCGCCATTTTCTGAATGGAGGACCCAAAAATACTGAGATTTGACCAAAAACCGTTACTTTAAGTGTTATACATAACTGACCACACTCATAAGAATCTTGCTCAAAAATGACGTTTGACACCCTGTATCTCGCTTATGCTCCGAAAACGGGATAAATTGTATGAGGCAAAAATGATTCTCCCGATGTCCTCTATACGAAAATATATGTTTGTCCAGTTTATGATGAAACACCCTGTATAGGTTTTACCTTTTAAGTTAATCTATTAGATATATTTGGGGAACTAGTAAATATTTCGTTCTGAAATTTGAGGTGGAGCCTTGGGGATAAAGGATGTCTTCGCCTAAAATATTTTCAAGTCGACACATCTATTTTAAACGCATGTCTCCTTTTTATTCTGAATCAAACTACCTTTATTTTTATTTATATTTCGAACAATTTCTCTGACATGCACATGGACAAATTCTTGAAATGTTCGACATCTGCATTGCCAGCTTGAAAATATAATATCCCGATTATATTTTAGCGAAAGAAACCAAACTACGCAGTCCTATAGTTAGTAGAGACTCCCAGCATACATGTGGTAGATTCCATATTCTGATAGATTTTCCTCCGAAAACATTGAACTTAATGGCTACCTCATATTTGTTAAACAGCATTTGATGCGAAGTAAAAAATGAATGGCCATAGATTTTACACTACTACATCCGAATGCACAAGAAATTAAAGCACGTTAATCAACTTCCTTTGAATTTGTTGAATTAGGTACCTTGAAAAGGCGTTCCTACAAGTACGATCTAGCGGTAACTCTTACCGAAGTTCAATTTTATTTACCTACATAAATTCAATTGTACAATAAAGGTCTATTTAGTGAATTATTATTGGTTATCGGTTATTGTGAGGAATCATGACGAAGTGTGGCCTATGTTTTATGATTTGGATGTAAACAGCGGGCAGTTTGAAGATAAGATTCAACTTTTTTTGATAGAATCATCTCTTCAGTCTGCAGTATACAGATTCGGAAAATCACATCGCAAACATAGTACGATAATCAATGCATTAGAGAGAGTATTTTTCCGTCCAGTCGAACAGAGGTATACTCGACAGATTCATGCGCCCTCGTTCTGACGCGATGTATGGTATTCTGAACCATAATATGGTTGTCTGTCTCAAATCAAGTAACACAAGCAGCAGCCTGACGCATTAACTCAATGCCTATAATATTGGATTCGCGTACTTTAAGTTGTCTACCGTACTAGTTTGTTTAGGTCACTTCAAACGATTTATTCCTACCCGAAAATTAGACGCAAATCTTTTGAATTTCTCACTGTTCAACTGTATAGCAAAATATTTTCTCTGATGCATTGAAATTCATATGTTTCCGACGTGAATGTCCAAACTTGTTCAAGTTTGGCTATTTTAGAAGTAATACTAAGTCAGTCGTAATTTTTATGGTTGTTCTACACTGAATCCAGTAGTTAGGCATTCAAGATCTCAAGCTCTTTCAACATTTGCAAACATATACAGGAAGTCTTATATGAGTTGAAAAAGTTGAAAGTATTTCCGGTTTAACCGGAAGTGAAATATTAACGAAAAATTTCACATCAAATAAATTTTGCACATACAGGGTGTCCCTTAATTAGACCGACAAACTTCTAGTGGACATTATAGATCGTATTTTAGACAGATTCGATCCAAATCATATAATGCAAAATTGCTTCGTTAAGGAGCTAGTGGCCTTTGAAGATGACGTCCTGTCCAAACTTTTTGCCACATATTCACAAAACGGAGTTCCATAGAGTGCTGAAAGTTTACACAATGGCTAATATCAAAAATACGCATCGATTAGATTGAGTGCATTTCTTTCATGTCAAGCACAATCGTATCATTTGGGGGGGGGCGAAAGGTATTTTTAGTTGAAACTTTTTTAACTTTCATTATTTCGCGGGATTTACGTCATATTCATAAACTCTGGTGTTTTTTCTTGAAAAAAGATCCTCTTGTATAAAAACGCCCAGATGCACCATTTCTGAAAAAAATAGATTTGAAATTTTCTCTCTTTTCACTAAGTCTTTAGAGTTGATTGAATGATAAAAATAATTTTCACCTCAGAAATGCTGCATCTGGCATCTTTTTTCAAGAAAAAAGATCAAAGTTTATGAATATAATGTAAATCTCGCGAAATAATGAAAGTTAAAAAAGTTTGAACTAAAAATACCCTTCGCCCCCCTCCAAATGATACGGTTGTGCTAGACATGAAAGAAATGCACTCAATCTAATCGATGCGTATTTTTGATATTAGCCAATGAGTAAACTTTCAGCACTTTATGTAACTCCGTTTTGCGAATATGTGGCAAAGAGTGTGGACAGGACGTCATCTTCAAAGGGCACTAGCTCCTCAACGAAGCAATTTTGCAATATATGTTTTGGGTCGAATCTGTTTAAAATATGATCTATAATGTCCACTACAAGTTTGTCGGTCTAATTACGGGACACCCTGTATATTGTTATTTTCGTTGAAAAGATATTCACTGCGATTCATATTTCATCCCAACCCTGTATGTATTTATGTGAATGCAACTAATAAAATAACAATAGGATATGATCAAAATCTAACTCTGGACGCCAAAGCATTAGAAGAAACTGTGAGAACCAACTGACAAGACATACACGAACAAGAAATAAAATTTAAGGAGGAAGTGTACATAAAGACCGCTCTTCGTGAAATTTTCGCAAGCGATCCTCTTCTTAAAGAGATCCAATTTTGAAAGTTCTACACTTTCTTTCTTCAGACATATTCGAATGTATGACAGTTATATATTATATTGGTCATCTAAACGAAATTCCCACGCAATCGATACAAAGAATGAATTATTTTTCCGTCGGCCTCAAAATAAAAGTTTAATTTGACGTATATGTACATAATTTTTCAATAATGGCTCATTTTATCGCACCATTTTTACTCTTTTAATGGGCATTTGTATTGGGTTACCGAATACAAAATATTCAGAAGCAATACGAGTAATGTTGCACTGAAAATTGAATGTATCACATCAAAACCATCTCTATGGTCAATCCAGAGAAGATTAATTACGTATCATTTTCCAGTGGTAAATTATTTGTTCATAATGCTCTAGAAGCGTCCTTGCACCACAGGAATAGGAGACAAAGCATTCAATAATAAATACTGAAATCATCGTTCAAAATTTTCAGAACTAGGAAGGTCCGTTCATTCGATTTGTATAGTGGAAATATCGTAATATAATGCAACTTTGTGAAGTTCCACTAGTTTCAAAAAGTTAGTTGAAAATATTTCTTTTACTTATGTAATAATAAAGCTGAATAAAAAGATTCGTCTCCAAAATGCACGAAAGAATAATCATGTTTCGAATGAAGTCAATATTTCATTGACATACCCAATTGTATGATAAACAACTCTATTATTTTAACTTCTAAAAATGAACACATACAATATGGCAATTCTGATTCAATTCATTTCTTCGTAGCACTATGTGTAAACCATTTTTCTGGCTTTTCTAGCTATGTTGTCACAAGAGAATAATTTGTAGAACTTGTAGTTTCTTCTGAATTGGGCATATTTTCACGAAAGTAGGATTTGAAATGGTGTCACATTCGTGACAAGTTGGAAAGATTGAACTCTGATCTGAATTTCCACTGGTGAATTATACACTAGAAATTAAAATCCACCAATGGCGTGGATTGTGTTATGTTGACAGAGTCATAATAGACTCATAGTTACCTAATTATCACGTTAGCGCTACGTCACTGTAAAAGTTTCAGTAATTTTTGTTCATCAGGATATGTTGCCAGGGTAGTATGAAATGAAATTACTATCCTTGTATTGTCCCAGTCACACATAGTTGTGGGTTTATCGTTTCATACGATTTATAAATGACATGTGGTGATTCCTCCTCTTCTAGTCTGAGATAACGGCCCAAGGTCTTATGAGCGGGCGTTATGGATAATAATGCTCGCTCATTCTACGGAGAGCGAATGTTAAAACGGAATAATTTGTTGAGGAAAATTTTCAAACAAGTGCAAGAAAAACGCAACAGACAACAACTAAGTGTTACCTCAATGAAACCAAAAATCACATTTCCTAAAAAAAGTTAGTACGGAATTCTTCAAACTTTTTCGGAACACCAGAAAAGAATACTTGACCATAAAAATATTCATGTAGAATCACTTCTATTGTTGACAAGATCGTAAGTCCTTAACTTCATCATAATAAAATATATCAAAAATGAAAATCGAGCATTATATGCAGTAAGTTTTTGAACGGTCGTTCTACTTAAACGAATACTTTATCGTTCTTCCCAAATGTTTGAAAATTTCGAATTTTCAGGCGAAAATGGTTTCAAATGATCGGGCTCGACTCCCTGAGGATCAATACGTGGGCACTCAATTCTGTCTGTGGGACAGGCTGTCCGTTCTTCCGTTAGCACGATAACTTTCTAAAGGATTGTCCTAGTGAATTGAGATTTTCAGAGTTAGTTCGAGTCCTAAAAGCCTCGATTAAGTTTGTTAACCGGCCAAATCGTACAGCGTTCCATAAAATATGATTATTCAAACTTCAAAATTGTTGTTCCTCAATATCTCAGACAAAACGAAACCAATCGAAATGAAATGTTGCAGCCACATGCAATATGCTCATAATATGATATGAATATAAGCCTCACGAAAAATTTCGTGGCCATATTGTAGCCAGAACCATAGAAAATTCAATTGGAATATTGAAAAGAAGAAATTTCATATTTTCATAAAAAGAAATCTTATTCGAGTAATTTTGTGAACGGAGATTGCTATAATGAAAGCTCGTGCAAAATTTTGAGATTGTGGTGTTAACAGAACCATAAAAAATTAATTGGAATATTGGAAAAAAAGGAATCTTCATATTTCCATAACAAGATATACCATTTTTTGTAATAAAGACAGATAAACTGAATTTTCATGAAAAATTTTATGGTCATAGTATGAAAAAAACCATAAAATTCAGTTGGGAAATTGAGAAGAAGAATCATTTTATTTTCTGCTAGAATGCTACACTATCCCTGAGTAACATAGGCTATACTTTTCACCCGAGAAAATTAAGGAAACCTACTATAACTTCAATGATAATAAATATGAGTACCAAAATCAGCCATGATCAGCTATTTTCAGGTGCGCTGCAAAAACCGTAAGACGTACATGGAAACAATGCATGAAGGAAATGTATCTCTTTAATAGTTCTACAAAAAAGTCCGCGACAGCATATATCTATCTTTCAAGGGTTACTCAGTATCACCTTTTAAAGGTATCCGAATGTTTCTCAAAATTATGCATTATTTGGGGGTATTTTTTTATGATTACGCTATTGATTCTTATCCAATTAAATACGTCGTTCATACCCAGTATTTAATTTAGAACGAAATTGCCTTTTACGTCCTTCAATTATGATGAATACATCAAAAGATATGGCAGGTTGAAGATGAAATCGCACCAAAATGCGTCTCTGAGGTAGGCACTAGGCGGGTAGGAGAAGGTGTGAAGGATGTATGAATATATTTTGGATTGCCTGATGCCGGTATGTTTATGATCACAAATCAGATCAACAGATGGCGCTGTAGTCGTTATTTAGGTTATTCATCTACTCTGCAACTACAGCTTGATTGAATTGAATGAATTTTTGTGTATACAGAACAACGTCTGTTAGGGTTTGCTAGTTTGTGAATAAAGACAGATATACTGCATTTTCATGAAATTTTCATGGTCATAGTACGAAAAGAAACATAAAATTCAGTTGGGAAATTGAAAAGAAGAATCTTTATATTTTCGTAACAGGATAATCGATTCGAGTGAAATTCATTTTGTGATTCAAGACTGATATACCTACTGAATGTTCATCAAAAGAATCACATCATCGGAACCATAGAATTTATTTTTTTAATGGTTTTTTTTTTCACATATTTCATTTCTGAATAATTTTAAAATTTAATTCCGATTCTGCTGACATTGTGCATTTTTATATTTAGTATCAATCTTCAGTTCCATATAAAATTTTGAGATAATAACTAATTGCTGCACCAAAGAACGAGCGCTCAAAAGCTCCTGCACAGGGTTTTTCTCAAATTTTCAACGATCGACTTTCGTTTCATTTATTGCAACTAGTAAAAAATAACACTTCACTCCATATCATTTATAAACATTTTCACAATTACATCTCTCCTTAGTGATCGTAACCTTGGCGTTTTCGATATATATCTTCAATATTTTATTTTCAAAACCGTAACTAGCCTGAAGAAATGAGAAATCTTCATTTTTTCATTGACTTTCAATATAGATTTCGAAAAAATATTTCGTTAACAATGACGTAGGAGTAAATTTTTCGGACTGTTATGAAAAATTCATCAAAAACATTCAATAAGTACACCTTGAAAATTTCAAGTTGTGAACTTCTGTCTTTCAGAAGTTATCGTGCTTGTGGAAAGTCGTAGGCATCTTTTCAAATTCTCTCGGTATACCTAATTGTTTGAACCTGACGCAATTGTGTTTGTGAAGGTTGAGGTCAAAAAGACATTTATTTGCCTTGCATGGAGTTAAGTATTCCTTGTCTTATATCCTATTATGGAGGCCACATTCTAATTTTCAATCATCATCGTTTTGTCAACATCATCAATACGGAAATGAATGAATGTTATACAGAGTGTTTACTTTTGAAGTGGACAAACTTCGGCAGGTGATTATACAATGGTCGAAATATTGGCATTTATTCTTCAATTATTATACATTTCTTGATTTCACGAAAAATTGCAAGTTTTTTTTCAAACGATATCATTATTCAGTTTTCCTTGTGGACTCACCAAATTTGACCACATATTCGAAAAGGCAATACATTTCCTAGAAGATGAGAGAGTCTGTGTGCAGAAAACACTTTTATTGCCTGCGTGGTAAGGAGAAAAATATCACGATTCTGAAAAAATCAGTCATGTATTCAAACATGGGGCAGGGCTGTCATGGGAATATTTCAATTATGGCAAATAGCAAATGAGATGTACCCGATGATTTATTTTCTTTTTTTCTTCCTCGTCCAAAATCGGGATATTCAGAGAAGGAATTCATTTCGCAAGACAATAACATTCTCGTCAGAATGATTCAAACTGAAAAAGCCCATATAGGATCCAGCAATGGTCGATAAACATTGATACGGACGTCACCGTTCGCTGCTGTGTGGATGGTGAAAAATGGGAATGCAGCACTGACAGCAATGTTGCCATCAAGTCAAGGAAATGTGTGGATCGACTTTAAGTCAATTTGATATTCAGTCTGGCAACTGAGACTCCCATGGAGATTTGCATTTTTACGGTTGATCATACTCAGAATGTCTAGATAAAAAATCTCTATCTGCATCTTTCACTGTAACTTAGAAGATTTATCTCTGCTTAACCACGAAATGCAGTCCTGAACATTTTCGTGCGATTATTTTTTACAACTTTCGACGTGAATCAACTAATAGGCAACGGTGTTTCAATAAACTCAATTCAATATCTGGCGATCAAGCTTCATCAAGGACCAGTTTAGTTTAGATTATGTTGCCAAAAGTTTATAATTGTTCCAGAAACTATTGATGCTGAGAAGGAATTGACAGAAAAACAAAGTGCTATAATTACACGAAAATCTTAATCTGTGTTTGAAAATACTTCTCTACTTCTGACATGTTCGGTGAGAGCACAAGTTCTTTCAGGATTTCTAAAGTAATTGGTCAAGACAACAGAGTAGTTGTAGACATTAGAAATCCTGATAGAACTAGTGCTTTTACCGAACATGTCAGAAGTAGTGAACATAGAATGAATTTTGGTGCGGTTCAGTTGTTAGAGTTTTATGAAAACTGGAGAAATAGGAGCTTTTCAGAAATATTTCACATAAAGAAAGTATTAAAATTCCATGAATTTTAGATAAGATATAGAACACATAGGTAACATTTATTTTTACCTAATTCATAATAATTTTGATAATACCTTAAGATCAATATCTCACATTCATGATGTTTTCTCTATGTACTTCCACTGTCAACTGCCACTAAATAAGATTCAATATTAATTCATTCATCTTCTTTTAACCATGTCCTTGGCAACTCAGGCCATCTACACAGTCTTCAATACTTAGCACTTATTCCCATACTGATCATACTACTAAAGACAGGTTGTGTTGTGAAGACAAGCTAGGACATATTCAAACATCCATACCCGAAGTAGGATTCGAACACAGACCCACAATTTCGTAGGAGTAGCCGTGTACACTCCTACAGCCACATAGGCGGTATGATTCAATATAAATTTGTTAACTCTGTGTTGTCTCCCTAACCTGATTTTACTGGTCATTCTTTCAGAATTGATTATTGAAAGAAGAATTATTAATTTTGAGAATTTATTCTTGTATACTTGAGTAATCGATTGTGGTTAGAGGGTCCAGTAGATTGTTCGTTGGATATTGTTGCCGATGTTTAGCTGCATGTTTCTTTTTAAGATCTAGCACACTCCTTATTTCTCGGTATCTTCGCTTTATGTAATGAATGCTTGTTTTTAAAAATCCGGATCGAACCGTTGACCAATGAATAAATAATGAAAGTTCTTAAGCAAGTATTTTCCCACACCACTCATCCACAGATCAGTAACCAGAACGTGTTCTAGTTGGATTTGACACATTTTTTCAATGGTGAAAACCAAATTTGTAAAGATTGGTCGAAAAAATGCTCAAAAGATTTGATGAAGCCTGAAGTTCTGATGATATACAGGTTGTCCCAAGATGTTTCATAAAAGCAATATCTCGGCTAACAGGCAAGGTAGAAACTTCAGACAAGAAATATTTTTTTAATTAATTAAATTTATTTGAAAGTATAAAAACTTTAACAGAATCCGTCAATAATATTTCTATTTACCACTGCTAAAATAATTACTAATAGATTTTTTTTATTTTACTCCTAAATCTGAACTATCCATAATAGAAGAAAGAAATATGTATAACTCTTACAAATGAATAATCCTTCAATATTCGAATAGTTATTTTTGTTAGAACGGAGAGAGAGGGATTTTTCTACTTGGGTATGGTACCCCGTTTTGCACTAACCTCAGTTAGGGATTTTTGTTTTTGTTTTATGTAGGTATTGTATTATGTTAGCTCTTGATTTCAAAAGAATATAGCACTACTGAAGAAATTGGTCTACTTGTCCCAACCGGCAGATTTAAAGGACCTCAAGACAAGAATTCGTGATGCCTGTTGTAGTGCCATGCCAGAAATGATACTTGCAGTAACACAATTTCTATTGAGTCGTTCAAAGGTTGTGTGGAAGCTGTTGATACAAATTTCGAATATTTGCTACGTAAACTTTAGTTTAATATGATTATTGAGTTATTTTAATTAGGCTCGATTAGTGTTTATATTTTTTTGTCTGTATTGAACATCTTCGGACAGCAGAAATAATAATAATAACTGATCATTATAAATAACTAGTATCAAAGGGCAATTGACCGTGGTCCTTCAGCACTAAATATTTCATATACATAAATATCAAAAATTATCAAATTATGGATGTAGAAAAATTTATAATAGGTAGAATAGTATTTTTCGAAGTTGAATTTTCGTTTGATGGTGAAAATTTGTTTTTACAAAGAAAATTCAACTGAGGTGCAATTGAAAAAACCGAGGGACACTTTTTTCAGAGGCGGTGATCAGAAACAGAATTTTGACAATCTACTCTGATAGACTTTTTGATGATTTTTCGAATACCTTGTTATTCCTAACTTGTCTGAGCACACTTGCCTGTTTGGAACATCTTGGGGCACTATGTATATTATTTTGACGTTTTGAACTATGTCTTTTCATTTGAAAAAAATTGAGACAGTGCTTACCACATATGCGGCCTCCATGGTTTCAGTGTTTAACACGTTGACATATAAAATATAAAGCGCACTTCAGTAGACAGTCAAAAAGAGTCACAATAAATCATCAACAGAAACCGATCGAAACCGTTAAAAACCGCACGAGAGCACGACGCTGCTTCGCATCAGATGAAGCTGAACGTGGAGTCAGTGTTCGCAGCCAACGCTGATACTGACAGAGCGCCGTGCTGCGGAAACTGAGTTAGCGGCGTTAGCGCCGCCAACTTTGCTCTCTTCGTCGCCACGGCGGGCCTTGTCGCGTACCGACAAACAACGCACGCGTTATCAAAATGAAGAGTTCCGCTCTGTTCTTAATGCTCTGATGAATTTGATTCCTAGACAAGGTATTTAACTTTAAGGCTTCGAGTGTTGATCGAGTTGGCACATCTTTGTGGCGACCGCAAAAACTATTATTGTGGCTACATGGTGGGAAACGTTAGGGTGCCTTTGAAGTTTAATTGAAGAACTCATTTGGATTAAGTATTTGGAGTTGACCGTGGAAGTAAGACAGAGGGCTGTCTAACCCTTCTTTCGGTGTTCAAAATTGGTGATCCATGGACTTTAGACCTTAGAGATGGAAAAAAATGAATTGCATATTCATGTTATCTCTTGTCGAGTGCCGACGAATAGCTCATGCGTTATCAAAACCAGAAGTTCCGCTCTGTTCCTAATGCTGACGAATTTGATTCCTAGACAAAATATTTATCATTGAGCCTCTGAGTTTTGATCGAGTTGGCACATCTTTGTGGCGGCCACAAAAACTGTTATTGTGGCTTCATGGTGGAAAACGTTAGAGTGCTTCTGAAGTTCAATTGGAGAACTCATTTAGATAAAGTGTTCGGAGATGGTGGTGCAAGTTCAACCTTCCTTGGTTTTCAGATGTGGTGCTCCATGGACTGACATTTTGAACTTAAGAGATGAAAGATGAATGTCTTATTGAGGTTATCTTTTGTCGCGTGCCGAAGAACAGCTCAAGCGTTATCAAAATGAAAAGATCCGTTCTGTTCTTAGTGGTCTGATGAATTCGATTCACAGACAACGTATTTGATTTTAAGCCTTCGAGTGTGATTCTAGTTGGAACATCTTTTTGGAGGACGCAAAAACTGTTATTGTGGCTTCATTTAGATGAAGTGTTCGGAAATGGTGGTGGAAGTTCAAACCTTCCTTGGTTTTCAGAATTGGTGCTCCATGGACTAACATTTTGAACTTAAGAGATGAAAGATGAATGTCTTATTGAGGTTATCTTTCGTCGCGTGCCGAAGAACAGCTCAAGCGTTATCAAAATGAAAAGATCCGTTCTGTTCTTAGTGGTCTGATGAATTCGATTCACAGACAACGTATTTGATTTTAAGCCTTCGAGTGTGATTCTAGTTGGAACATCTTTTTGGAGGACGCAAAAACTGTAATTGTGGCTTCATTTATATAAAGTGTTCGGAAATGGTGGTGGAAGTTCAAACCTTCCTTGGTTTTCAGAATTGGTGCTCCATGGACTAACATTTTGAACTTAAGAGATGAAAGATGAATGTCTTATTGAGGTTATCTTTTGTCGCGTGCCGAAGAACAGCTCAAGCGTTATCAAAATGAAAAGATCCGTTCTGTTCTTAATTCTCTGTTGAATTTTGAATTCGATTCATAGACAACGTATTTGATTTTAAGCCTTCGAGTCTGAATCTTGTTGGAACATCTCTTTGGAGGACGCAAAAACTGTTTTTGTCGTAGCCTTGTATTTGTTCGAATAATTGCCAAAATCACTTCAGTTGGATGTGAAGTGATTTAGACAAATAAAACATGACTCTTTCGGATGACAGTCAACGAAACGATAAGGTTTGAAATCAAAGTACCAAATTAAAATAACGACAAAAGTTCGGAAGGATATTCTAGAAGTATTATGAATTATTCATTACTAGCAATGAAAACCGAGGGTAACAATTCACTTTCTGTTATGTTTAGGAGTGAATTGTTAACTTTTACAAAATGCTAGGTTACCAGGTTATTGCTATGATGAACTGAAGTGATTTCGGAAATCAAACTGATTTTGTCAAGAGGCAACATCAGTAGGCAGTGATGCGCATCAGTTCAATATTATAACACTATCAAATAGTACACGCATAAAATTATTTCGCATCAATTTGAAATAAATGCAGCGTCAAATAGAAAAGGCCTTGTGGCTGCATGGAAGGAAACGTTACGGTGCTTCTGAAATTCAATAGAAGAACTCATTTGGATTGAGTGTTTGGAGACCCTTCTTTGGTGTTCAGAATTGGTGATCCATGGACTAGCCTCTTTACCCTAAGAGATAATAAAAATGAATGGATTATTGCGGTTATTTAGCCGCGTGCCGACAAACAGCATACGCGTTATTAAAATCAAAAGTTTCGTTCTGTTCTGGTTGATCTGATAAATTTTATTCCTGGATAAGGTAACTTAAAGCCTTCGCGAGTTGATCGAGTTGGCACATATTTTTGGTGGCCGCAAAAACTATTATTGGAGTTTGATTGAAGAAGTCATTTGGATTAATTGATTCCGGGTTACTGTCAGTCAAATTTCGTCTTATAAATTTTTTCAATATAAGCGAAATTAAAAATCCGGTCAACATCAAACTTGATATTTAGAATCAAGACAATGACACACATATTTGTGTTGAATTTAGTTTCGTCAGAATCGTATCATAAAAAGATTTTCAAAATAAGAAATATTCTTGCCTGTGATGTCAGTTTGGATCTGAAAACTCTGTGTGAGAACATTCTATGACGTTGATATACAGGGTGGCCGGACGATTGACGTCCAAAAGAAAAAAACAGGTCTCTCGTCTTATGGGGTATTCGAATCACCCCCATGTATGTTATGCGATTTTTCCGAGTTATGAATTTTTTTATGAACTTTTGAGGATTTTCAACTTGGCCATAAAAGATATTGAAAAAAAGTACAAGAGTTTTCTGATATATTTTTTTTGTAAATGAATCTCCATGAAATGTGCTTTTACACATAAAATAACCAGCATCGTAAATTTGATGAAAATTATAGAAATGTTGGTCACAAGTGAAAAAGTTACGTATTTTGGATCATGATCTGAATTTTCAAATTTAAATTAAAAATGTAAACAGGCTACTTCATGATTTCTCAGTAGGCTTAAAAACTGCGCTCAACACTCAGCTTTCAGAATCATTAATAAAAAATCAACAGTCTACTTTTGCTAGAATTAGCCTTCAAAGTCAGCGAGGTGGAAAAAATCAAAAAACTAGACATTTACTCAAGAATTATTTTTTGCCATTTTAAGATTTTCCTGATCAAGTTATGATATAAAATGCTGAAAATTCATGAAAATCAGCAAGAAACGTTTTAGATAAGAAAAAGAAAAAGGTATGGCAATAAATCACACATCATGTAATTTATAAAATTTACAATAGGTTTTCAAAAAGGCCACCTCCAGCCTCAATACACATTCTACACCTTCGCAAAATTTATTTATTTATTTTTTTTATTGTAACTTTTATAAATAAATTTTTTTTATCTACATGATGTGTGATTTATTGCCATACCTTTTTCTTTTTCTTATCCAAAACTTTTCTCCTGAACCAAATTTTCAGCATTTTCTATCATAACTTGATCAGAAAAATCTTAAAATGGCAAAAAATAATTTTTGAGTAAACGTCTAGTTCTTTGATTTTTTCCACCTCGCTGACTTTGAAGGCTAATTCTAGCAAAAGAAGACTGTTGAGAACCATTTTTTATTAATGATTCTGAAAGCTGAGTGTTGAGCGCAGTTTTTAAGCCTACTGAGAAACCATGAAGTAGCCTGTTTACATTTTTAATTTTAATTTGAAAATTTAGATCATGATCCAAAATATGTAACTTTTTTACTCGTGACCAACATTTCTATAATTTTTATCAAATTTACGATGCTGGTTATTTTATGTACAAAAGTACATTTCATGGCGGTTTATTTACACAAAAAATATATCAGGAAACTCTTGTACTTTTTTTTAATTTATTTTTTAATATGGTCAAGTTGAATATTCGCAAAAGTTCATAAAAAAATTCATAACTTGGAAACCGTGAAAAATCGCATAACATACATGGGGGTGATTTAAATACCCCATGAGACGAGAGACCTGTTTTTTTCTTTTGGACGTCAATCGTCCGGCCACCCTGTATAATTGACATATCCATAGTATATTTTTCTGTTATTATCATCGACTCGGAAGCAGTGTCTCATTTATTCATATTTGGGGAACGATAATACGAAAATTGGGACATGATTTTATTTTTTTATGAAGTTCATCCTCATGTTTGAATCAACGCTAATGACATCAGAATGTATCTGAAGCGGATAACATCACATTAATGTATTAATGTGATCAAAACCATAGGATTCACTTTTTTCGTGATTATTGATTTTTTACAGATTTATTTTTTGAAAAATTTTTAGAATATAATTCCGATCGAGATGCTCATACTCAGCATGAATCTTTTGTCCTAAAAAAATGTTCAGGTAATAGCATTATTGCTTCACCAATGAGCGAACGCTCGAAAGCTATTCTTAAATTTTTTTCATACAAGTTTCTGCATCAAATCTCATATTTGCAAAGGTGTAGTAATGCGATAGCGTTGATATCGAGCCGGATAAAAAAATATATTTGTATTCGACCTCACTTACATACTTGTACTTATCTTCGCTCCATTCAGTCTATTATAAACCAGAGATAAAGTCACGATCACAAATAAACATGTGAGTAGTGTATATTTTTTCAATATTGTTTCTAGGCAAAAGGTGTGCCATTGTTCTGGCCAAATGTCTGTTATTTGAAATTTTAAGCTGAAAGTAGTATCAAACGACACAGTCGAACTCGCCTAGAAATAATCCTAGGTAAATGATTCTTTCTGATCTTGAAAACGAAAATTCTCGAAAGGATAAAGCTATAGCATTTTATTTCAAGTATAGGTACTGATCTCGACTGCCGGAATTAAGTTTCTTAACGGGATAAATCCGTCCGTTAGTTCAGAAGTTATTGAATATATATATTCCACTGCATATCTGATCTATTCGAAAATTCGGTTTAAATGGAATGAACCAATTTAGGCGAAATTTCGAAAGGCTCATGCCATGAGTTAATTTTAACAAGTAATATCACAAGAGGTCGAATAATTTCCGGGAACTTCATGGAGCTTAGAAATACTTTCAAAAGTTTTCCAAGTCAAAATAAATTTTTTTATGAGCTGAAAAAATTTCAGAATTTCATTTGACTTCGTGTGGTATTCGAAAAGGAAATTTCACACCAAATTGTTTTGTTATATTTCTTTTTGACCCGGAGTTCAATTTATTCTATCCCAAGTCATTGAAAATGTCAAAAAAATTTCAGTGTAATCGGCTCCCCAGGTAAACCTCCATTTAAATTAATACGTTCCAATAGTATATAATATGTCAAGAATACGTCTCTATTGGTTAAAAATTAGAGTTGTAAAATTTTAAAAAAATATTTTGTCTATGTGATGCAAACCAACAAATTTTTGGTCAGTGTAGATCTCGAACGAAAAGAGTTAAGGAATTTTTACGATTATTCTGGAACTTCCAAACGTCTATGTTTCGTTGAAGCGCAAAATCGGTGGATTAGTTTCCGATGTATGTGTCCAATGTATCAATTTTGCTCCTAATTATAGCAAATCTGGAGTTTCTGAGTGCATCAAATGAATGCCAATCAATAACATACAAATGAATGTTTTTGTTAATTCCTAACTCTTATAAAATCGAAGTTTTTGAATTATTATCGGATTTGATAGTATTTTTCAGTCCGCAATCTGTGAATAGTTTTTTGTATGAAACATTGAAAATTTTGATGATGACAGAACTTGTAGCACCTGAATCAATAAAAATTCTTGAATCTGTTTCCGAAAGTAATATAAAGCAATTTTGATTCTATTTCTAGGCAATTGAATCCTATGTTCATTCGAGCTTCGAGGCTCCCATCTAAAAATTATTTTTTTCGTCGTTGTAATAATATCACCCTAGGGATCGTTCTAAATCATGAAGATTTTCAGTTTCCGCCTGCGAATTAAATACTTCTTCGGATATGAATTTTGAAATAGGTCGATTTTGTCTCGTAAAAAAATAAAGGTTTTACAGGTTGTCGAAACGTATTTCGAGGCGAAATGGACGTAGGTTTTGTTTGATTTCTATTTACGCTTAGACCAGGTTTGGTTCCAAACTCTTATTTGTTTGGGAAAATCTTACCTAACTATTAGAAATAGGTGTATTTATGCAATCAGGAAAACCTTGAGTTGAATTATTCGATTGATGGGCCGAATTATTTTATTGATTTTGAGGTTGATACTGTTTAATAGGTACTGATTTACCATACTCGTTATTATTTTTATAATGATAATAAAGTGGTAAGTGAGTAGAGGGTTTTCTATTAGGTACTTGGGATTTTCTGATGAATTCACAATGTTCCCTTTCTTGTTTTCTATTATCACAATATTGACATTTATTAATACTTTGTTCTAAAGAGTTAATTTCTAAGATAAGTCATATTTGGAAAGTTTTTAAAGCTAATAATTCATATAAAACATGTTTTCAATACTGAGGATAATTTTGATCTTTAACGGTTTGAGTAAAGTGTTGTAAAACATCATTGAAATATTTCGATAATCTACCGTAATAATCTTAATAGCTTTTATTTTTTTCTGAACGCGCTGCGTTAAAGATGAGACCAATAGGTCTTCATCACTCATCACGTTGATCTCCGTATCTCTGTGAAAGAGAACGCCTAATTGAATTCCAATCAAGAGCGCTCTGGAAAGCAGTTGAATCTGGCGTTAATCTTCCTTGAAGATATGCCACTAAATTATCTATTTCGTTGATAAAAATTGATAAGTTATCGTTTGGAGAGTATTCTGGCATAGTATATAATAATAGAATGTCTTAGCCAGACATTTGTTCTACGGGCTGTCGGAAGAAGTTTCTTTCAGGTCTAAACCAACTTTTCGAGCGCTTGTTATACTTAAACGAGTTGCCCAAATGTCTGTAATTTTCGAATTTTTAGCCAAAATGGTCTTAAACGATAAAGTAAGAATCCCTGACGACGAATTCGTGATCAAATTCAATTCTGTCCTTGGGGCCATCCGGCCGTACGTTAGCAAAATAACTTTCGAAGTGATTGTCCTAAAGACAAAATGAAATTTTCAGGATGAGTTCGGGTCGCAAATGGCACGGCTGAGTTCGTTAATCAGCGAATTCGTACAGGGTGTTTGAATTTTGTATTTATTGAAAAAAAAAATAAATACAAAATTTAAATTTTATTGGTTCTGACGATGCGATCCCCTTGAAATTTTGCATGAACATTGAGTATAGTAGTATTTATTCTCAAAATAAGTTTTACTGGAATTGGTTATTCTGTTATGTAAATATAAAGATACTTCTTCCAATAATCCAATTGAATTTTTTTTGTTCTATTATCACTATGGCCACAATATTCTGCATGATAATTCAGTATATTTATCTTCATTCACAGAAAAAATTTCACTCGAATCGAATATCCTGTTATGGAAATCTTAAGATTTTTCTTTTCGATATTCCAATCGAACTTTCTGTGGTTCTGTTGCAGCTATTGTCAGAAAATTTTGGACGATTATTCAGAATATCGATCTCCATCCACAAAAAAATTTCAACCGAATCAGAAATCTTTTTATGGAAATATGATCTCAGCACGATGAAAATATATTTTCATCGTGTTGAGATTCTGCATTTATATATTTGGCATCAATCTCAAATCTCATAAAAAAATTCGAGGTAATAGTCTTCTTGCTCCACCAAAGAACAAGAGCTAAAAAGCTCCTGCTCAGGTGATTTCTTGAATTTTGTGATAATTGATTGATTATTCAAAAAACTTTCTGCTAACTCTAAAGTTTCGCGTTCTTTAGAGACTATATCCAATTCGTTTCGGGATTGGATTGTATGGACTCACAGCAACAGGATTTTCATGCTTCTGCTTCAGGATCGAAATGGGTGCTTGTTATTTCCTTTCTTCGTGGTTGAGGTTGAAAGTGAGCTCGATGTTGATGTTGATTGAATATCGCACTAAGACTGAAGACTCAATGAATGTTTTTTGGAGACGGTAACGTTTTCTAAATAAACAAGTTTAGCAAACTTTTGACTGAAATTCTTTCGCGATATCGTGGTCACTGTGCCAATTATGATTTTCAGATCTAAATATCTGTTTCTAAAAACGAATTTATTTTTATTTCGTATTTTTAAGAACAACGTAAAACGATAAAGCCTTTAAAAATTCAACAGACCTTGAAATGGGAAATGAGTTACAACATAAACTTTGGGTATCAAGTGTATATCGTAGCTGAACCATTACAATGTTCAAAAAGAAAAATGTTTATTGCACTCGTGAATCTGCAGTGCAGCATCTTCTGGAGCGGTGCATGGTAGTGTTTTCCATTATTAATTACGATTGCTAGTAATTCTGAAACTGCCAATCCAGTCCATATCGAATTCAGTGTTAAAAAGGAGTAAGTGATATGCTCATGTCAGCGAAATTTTATGGAATTCGAATAACTACCTAACCGAGTTTCTAAATATAATTCGCGATCGACGTGATCATGAATTATTATCTACCTAATAGATATCAAACTTTTTGTTACAAAATTTTGTGACCCTGATCCTTGATAATAGGTCTATTCGAGATATACTCTTATGAAGAGATTTCTGTTGCAATTTAAAAGAGTCAAAAGCATATTGACGTTCTTTCATGTCGAAAGAACCATAATTCAAATTTCAAGATTCACTCTAACGCATTCACTTCACGGGTACCTCAGTCATTCTCAGAAGTGTTAGTTTTTTGGAAATCTTTTTTGATTCAGAAGGTTGCTGTGAGCTTTTTATCTCCTCCGAATTTCCGTCCCAGGAATGTTCCTAGAGAGCTTCCCAAACTGCTCACATTGTGGAGGTCAATCAATAGGATATTCGCATAAACCTCCCAATATGACAAGTATGAGAACAAAAACCTCCGCATTGTGAGTTTTTTGAAAATATCCTATAAACCTCCAATTGTGATCAGTATGAGAATTTCTCAAAAACCTCCGCATTACGAGGTTTTCGGAAATATCCCAGGGACGTGATTTTTGAGAATATTTCAGGACCCCCATTTTGATCCAGTGTCCAAAAAAATTTCAGGTGGATCTTGATCTTATTGAAAATTTTTGAATTCATTCGGTTTCGAAGCATTGAAATATATCATTTCCAAAATGGTTTTCATTGGTTTATTTAAATGATATTCTGAAGGAAAGCTTTTAAATTGGTATTCATTAGCATTAATTCACTTCTTACTGGCAGAATAAGTCATCAAAGTAGGTCGAATGGGTTGCGAATAAACAACTTCAGCAATCTCCCAATTTATGTTTATTTTATTCAATTAACTATATTTATTTGTCCTCCCTCATTTCACACTTCGAACAGTGCATCATCCAGTCTTGGAAGAACACCTTAAAGTCGTTTTCTGTTGTACTCCATTTTCGTTTCAATGCATCTACAAAAATAAATACACATAATTACAGAATGAAATTCACCAGGTAAGCACTATACAATAAGTATTACTTACCAATACCGATGTTTTTTATAGTTTTCCTTTCGATTTTTTCTTTATCTCGATTAGGAGCATGCATTTTCAAAGAAAACAAACTTATCGCATGAATTCTACTGCGTACTGCGTAACTGAATTTAATTTACTGAATGAAGAAACAACTTGGAACTTGGAAAGAGGCCACGGGCCTGTTGGCGTCATCATGTACTAAACTAACCAGATGTGGCGTCTAGCGGCTAACGACGAAAAGAGAGCCCTTAGGCTTCAATGGAATTTTTAAGAAATACTCGGTTTGAATGCCATATGCAGGTGTAACTATGAGTGGGACTCAATTTTTGCACACAGATGACACTTCATGTATTTACCTATCTATATACAGGGTGAGTCTTTGACTTGTACATATATTTTAACCGTAGATTCCTGAGGTCAAAAGAAACGTTTTTTTCCTCTTCCATTTTTTCCGATTCGGCCTGGTTAAAAAGATACAGGCTGTTGAAAATCCATGAAAAGCATAAATTTTCAGTAATAGGTATCTCGCAAACGATTCCTTCAAATGGAATGATTTTTGAAACATAGTTTTTTATGAATATGATTAATCTTTCCCGACTACAAAATTCCGAGTAATTCGATGTTGAAAGAAAAATAAATCTTAGAAATTCGAAAAATTGGGTACTTTGGCTGAATGCAACTCTGTCGAAAATATTCACAGAATTCAATTTTCCCTATGTGGTCACTTTGACAAATTTCAAGAATATTTCGAGAATTTGTTATCTGGAATGATGAATGGTAAAAGAACTAGCGGATTTTCTTTAAAAATGGGGTTACAATGAATAAGCTCACCTCTATACTTCTTCAGTGTAAATCCTTATCTATTCAAGCAAATTTCCACACCTCTTTCGAAGTACCTATTGCAATTTTGTTTCGTTGAGCTTTGACATACGTTGATGCAAATTTACATTACGTTAGAATACGTTCATTTCTCATTTATTCATCATATTTATTACGACTAAAATGACCTTAATAAGTTATTATTCATGAAGTCGTATGATTTTGAAAAACAAACTAACCACAGAACACCGATGTCAAAGAATCTAGTGTCACGTCTGTGACTTTCACCATGCGGACACCCCTTGAAATTCAATCGCCCCAACTGGTGTTTATGAACGTGAAATGTCATGCGTGTTATGGTTGAGTTGTTATTTTAATTTCGGAAACTCTTGCACGGAAGATTTCAAGAGATATTGGAAATGAATGCAATAGCTAGAATAGGTGGTTTAAAAGTTAATCCGATATAATCAAAAATGAAGTATACATCAAGAAGAGATTATTCTGCTTTTCATCACTAGCAAAATTTTGGATCATTGCATTAGAAGATATACAACTGGTATTGAAAAAGTGAGTTCATATTTCTTTCTTTAATACAGCAGGTTATTTGAAAATTTCTAATGGTATATCTACTCGTTTCTTTGATACAATAGCCTATTTCAAAGGTTTGAATGCTATAGCTCGTACTTGCAAAAATTCAGTGGTTAGTTTACCAGTGGCGGCATAGCTCATTCTGAAAACGAAAAAGGGCTATATCTTCTTATTTAGGCCGATTCGGAAAAAATGGTAGAGGAAAAAAGTGTTTCTTTCGACCCCAGGAATATACGGTTAAAATATATGTACAAGTCAAAGACTTACCCTGTATAAATGAAGTACCTTCGTGGGTGAAATACGATGAGAGTATTTTTCATTTTACAAGAGTTTTAGCTCAACTTTGGCCCCCATTTTCTTCCTTCTTAATACCAAATTTAAAATCTATCGACTGAATCTATTTATCGACTTATTGACTAAAGCTGTATAGGGAATGGAAATAAATTTCCTTAGAAACATTTTTTCTTATTTTTTTATCATGTGATATAGAACTTCCGTAACGAATACTTGATCTCTAGAAAAAACTTTTTTGTGAAATTTTTATTTTCTTTTGAATTGGAACTGAATGTGTTGCAAATGTTTATGAACTGAATAGAGAATATTGAAGAGAATCATAATACAATTCACTATATTTGAACACAATGATAATAATCGTACAATTCTCAAGAAATCTTCTAAAGTTAAGAGCGCGCGATGGGATATCTTTTTGACCACTATAAGTAGCAAATATATTATTTTGGTTATATTTGTGACATCTAAGGGATGTTGCAATGGGAGTTCACATAGATTTCTGATTGTAACCTCTCAGCGATCTCGCCGAGGAGTCGCAATGAGAATATCTTATTCTGTTTATATTTATGACGTCCTTAGGATGTCGCAAAAGAAGTTCGCATGAATGTCGGATTGTAACCTCTCGGCGATATCGACAGGAAGACTGTATTTACTGGGTGAGTGTTTTCCTCCTAGTGGTATTCAAAATTATTAAGGCATTTTTTTTTAATTCCCAAATAACTGAATTTGACGTTATACGCACCGAAGTATGTGAGAGTGGGAAATGCAGTGGAGCATTCCAAGAAGTGCTTTGCTGCGTACCGTGTTGTGGTCGGTTGTTTGAAGCACAGTATTGATTTTTTGAGATTATGTTTCGAGTTCATTGTTTGGTCAATTTTTCAATGGGAGGTCGAATACTTTCGAGCACTTGTACATACTGGAAAAAATTGAAAATTCTGAGAGCTTAGAGTTATCGTTATGTTCACGATAACTTCTGGAAGGAACAATTCAAAACTTGTGCAATTCAGGGTAGATAGGAAATATGTATCGAAAAGTTGAATTCACAAAATAAAATAAAAGTTATAGCCTCGGTTAAAGCTTTCAGGATGTTCAAATTTGAATAATCGTTTTCTGGAAAGAAGCAAGGGCAAAACTGACTTCACGACAGGGCTTTCGTCAATTTTGTTCTCATTAATTTAGCTCAACCCTTACTGATATGTACAGCGGCGGTAAGCGATATGTGAACGATTTTGTTCTCTATTGTAAATTGGGCTACATTAACCATATTTATCTTTGAATATATCGCGCAGAACTTGACAACAAACGTCAAAATACATATACAGAACATATACTCCGTTCACGAAAGGTTGAGCACATAGTAGGCGTTTCTTTATTTATTTGAAGTTGGCAGTATTTGCTGTCATAACGTAAAACAAATTCAATGTTGCCGAATGTACCCGGCCTCGTCCGACAAGCTTGCGAGTTATCAGAGAACTCTATGCAATATGGACAACATTGCGTATCAATCTGACAAGAAAATGAACATCATAACCTAAAATTTTAATATACACAGTGGAATATGTCAAATTATCATGGCCAACCGACGGCTCAACCTTTCGTGAACGGACTTTAACTATTCTCTGCCAAAGACTGATTTAATTAACTAAGAAAAGCCAAATATGCTCTGTACAGTCGTTCACATTTCGCTTGCCGCCAGTGTACAAAAAAGTTAGATTGATGAGGGACTGAACAAAACAATATCTTTTTCATTATAAATAAGTACACCAAAGTTGTTCTCGATTTTTTTGAAGTGATTTGTTTTATTGATTTTTGGCAGGTTCTGGGTCCCCTTCCTGTTCATCATACTCCTAGAGGTCCAAAACTTGTCTGCTGAGTGTACCTTATCTACCAAAGGATCCTATGTTGAATGCATCTCAGTGGATGAAACAGAAGTCATGTCCTTTATCTTGGACAAGAGTTTCCGCGGGCTGACAATAGACAAGTCATTCATGCCTCATGTGGAAATAATTCCTCATAGTTTGTATTCACTTACGATAAGGGATTCTTCCGTTCATACATTCTTATCTACTGAATTCCTGGCTTTAACATCTCTTGATCTCAGTTTCAATAACATTAGTGATATGAACTTCCTGAAAAAAAAAGATTTACAAGAAATTAAACTTCACCATAACCAAATCAAATTCCTGAATGGTACATCTTCTTTACGTAATAACTTGAAAAATTTGGATTTAAGTTATAATAATATTAGAAACTTCACTAAACTGGAATGTCAGCGATTGATTTCTCTGAATCTGAGTCATAACTCTTTAGAAAGATTGGAAAACTTACTGAGTGGGTTGACCAACGTTGAGATGATCGATTTGAGTTATAATCACTTAGAAATTGTAGCTGAGAATGAGACTGAAAAGTTGAAAAATCTTAAGTTTATGAATTTGAGTCATAATAATATTCAATCGATACAATATAAAAGTGATCTCAATACTGCTTTTTGGATATATTCTTATTACATGAAAAATGATTTCATAGATTTATCCTCCAACAAAATAAAGCTCTCTAGAGATATTTTAGCTAAAGGTCAAAATCAGAACTATTATTTGAAGTCCATTTATTTGAAAGATAATAATTTAACGGATTTAGATTTTTTGTTGGTAAACGAAAGTAGGAAAATACATGGGTCATCTTTGATTTTCAGTCTGAATAATATACAAAAATTATATCCTTCCAACTTCAAAGGTTTTATATTGAGCACACTAGATCTATCTCGAAATGCAATTGAATCTTTTCCTCCATTGACATTCGAAGGGCTTCAAGTATCTGAACTTCGTCTTGACCAAAACAAAATAATTTCACTTAATCATTTTAGTTTAGCTGGATTGTCCCAATTAACTAGACTAAATTTTTCATTCAATCCACTCACAAACATTGATGAGTCGATTTTCAGAAATATCTCTAGTTCATTACGCACAGTCGATCTTTCGCATTGTCAACTGAAAAAAATTCCGGCTACATTATTTAAAAACATGAAGTCATTACATGAAATTTATCTGGGCCACAATCTGATTGAAACCCTTGAACCAGATACTTTTGAACATTTTCAAATAGACACATTGGATCTTAGCTATAACAGAATCAAAAACCTTCCAGAAAATATTTTTTCCAATATGAATGTAGAAAGAATTCTAGATTTGTCTTTTAATCCTCTTGAAAGTGTTGAGAACATTTTTAATAATACAAAAATGGGAAATATTTCCCTAAAAGGAATATCACTTTATGAGTTGTCTGATAAAAAGTTGAAGAGTTTGGAGAAGTTGAAATATTTGGATTTGAGTAATACTAATATTTTCAAACTGGACAATAACACCTTTGATCACTTACCCTTTTTGGAAACAATAATTTTAGATCAGAATTCAATAGAAAGTATACCAAGAAACTTCTTTGGTTTCAATAGGAACCTGGCGTTTTTGAGTATCGTAAGAAATCCTATCTCTTTGATTCCAGTTGATTCATTTCCTCATAAAATGAGATTGAAATATTTGAACTTGACGCTGAATGGTCCAATTTTGAAGGAACGTTTCTACAACTTGATATTTTTGGAAGAGCTACACTTTGTCAATTCTATGGTGAAAATCATACAACGAAATAGTTTCAGAGGACTAATCAACCTTAAAACACTCAATTTTGAAAACTCAACAATTCTAGATATTGAACAGGGTGCTTTCTTTGGATTGAACCGTGTTGTGACATTTGATGAAAGAAATTTGTTTGCTAAATTGAGTACTCTGAAAACCGAAATATTCGTCGGTTTGAAATCTTTACAATCATTGAATTTTTCATCAATGGTAATAAAAGATGTGGAAAATCATGCTTTTTACGGACTTGACAATTTAGTGAATCTGACTTTGAGCCACAACAAAATCAAGAATTTAGCATCGTATGCTCTTGAAGGATTGAATAATTTAAAATTGTTAGATCTGTCTCATAATGAATTGGATCGCCTTCCACTGGGCATTTTTAAAGATCTCAATGATTTGACAGAGCTTCATCTTCAAAATAATCAATTGAACATATTGAACTTCGGTATTTTTTCGAACATGTCCCATCTTAAAATTCTTAACCTTTCATTTAATGAATTATATAACCTGGAAAATCGAATCTTTTTTCCTTTAAGAAACTTGGAAGTTCTTGATATTAGTTCCAATTCAATAAATCGATTCGATTATCAGTCAATACTGAAACATCCGTCTCTGCATACTATAGGATTAGGGGATAACAAACTTTCTTGTTCTATATTAACTGAAATGTTGAATGAATTTGAAAAACGTAGAGTAGACTACATAAGAATAAGTATTCTTAATTTTGAGGGGCGTAATGTAGCCGGAATATCTTGTATATAGCGAGAAAATTTAAGTTTTCATGTTAAAAGTTATACTTTGATGCTATTTCTTCAGAGAGAAAAATTAAAAATCACATAAACATAATAATTGTAGCATCATTTCGACCCAAATTTTTACAAACCACAACCAATTCTGAAATACTTATTGAAGAAGTTTACTGTTACTCTACTTATAAGTGAAAAATATATACATAAAATACGATAAAGGTCGACAAAGTTTTTTTCATATTCACCACTCTAAATATAAATAAATCTTCAGCAGAACAAATTACGTCCTTTTAAGACTTTCCAGTTTCTAGCTCATATTATTTTGATATTTTATCAACAATTCGTAGAGGGCTTTCGATTATTATATTGCATGAGATTGAAAAGTGTAGCATTGTAAGGGTTGAAACAACTAAAGAAATACCCGAAGCATATCCTTTCAATAGGAAGTTTGAATGAATTAATATTTGCTAGGTTATCCTCCTGAATAGAAAAAGATGAGGATTTTGATCCACACTGTATCAAGTGTTTGGGTAATTGACGCATACAGTAATGATGCCCCTAAATGAGTTATGTTCAATTATTTCCGACAATATAACTATAAAATACTATACAGTTGCAATTTTTCACTATCGTAATGGGAAGTGAGGTAGAAAAATAGTAAATCCAATGTAATAAGATCCATCTATGCTATTATCCACATGAATCGTAATATATAATATGTACTAACTTTTGTTTTCACCTATAAAAATCACTTATAAAATTAAAGTTGTTCTTTACTGTTAATACCTATTGACATGAAATATCTTGATGATAAAAAGTTTGAAAGGATCAATATTTCTTCGGTAATCCTGCCGAATTCAGAATTTGGATGTAGGTACATTTTAAAGAGTGTTTAGTAAATTGACTTGAAACAGTTATGATGCTTTTAAATAAAGAGTAACTATGAGTTAACACATTAGTAAAAATTTATATCTGGAATCGTGCATTATGTATCATGATCAATTATTTCATAATTAAAATGAACCAATTCCTTGATTTTGTTGACCATTTGAATGCATATAAACCAATTGGTCCTATTCTTCATGACACGGTGTGTCTGTAAAATTTGATTTGTAAAGTACTCAAGAATAATTTGTGAATTCATAATTAACCAATTATTTCATACAACATTGAGGAAAGGTGAAACTTTCAACATTAATATCAATATTCTGCTCTATCTTGGACTCTTAATTTTAACCTTTGGATTGTATGTAGCCACGAGGTTTATATGAAAATATACAGGTTTGGAAATTCACATCTGAAACATACGATATACAAGGCATCAGACAGAGAATTCTTCCCTCCAGATGCACAGATGAATAGGCGAGATAATCAAGTGCGATAACTGAATGAATTCAACTGCCTTACTGCAATAATCTAGTCTTGTCTCTCTCTTATCGCAGTATGGTAGGGGACCCGCACTACACGTATAGAATTTTTAATTTATCAGGCTGCCCGTAATACTCGATTCAAGTATTTACTGTTGCCTACCATACTAAAGAACTACACTCCTCTAAACGATAAGAGAGAAACAAGACTAGAATAATGAAGTAAGACAACTGAATTCAGTGTGTTACAGCAAGTGATTGTCTCGACTATTCATCTGTGCAACTGGAGGGAAGAATTCTCTGTCTGATGCATTGTATATCGTATATTTCAGATGTGAATTTCCAAACCTGTATACGATATACAATGCATAAGACAGAGAATTCTTCCCTCCAGTTGCACAGATGAATAGTCGAGACAATCACGTGCTGCAACACACTGAATTCCGTTGTCTTACTTCAATATTCTAGTCTTGTCTCTCTCTTATCGTTTAGAGGATTAGAGGAGCGTAATTCTTTAGAATGGTAGGCAACAGTAAATACTTGAATCGAGTATTACGGGCAGCCTGACAAATTAGAAATTCTATACGTGTAGTGCAGGTTCCCTACCATGCTGCGAATAAGAGAGAGACAAGACTAGATTATTGCAATAAGAGTTGAATTCATTCAGTTATCGCACTTGATCATCTCACCCATTCATCTGTGCAACTGGAGGAAAGAATTCTCTGTCTGATGCATTGTATATCGTATGTTTTCGATGTGAATTTTCAAATCTGTATACCTAAACTTCTTTCAGAAATTCAAACCTACCAACCCAGGATAATGAAACCAAAACCTACTTTGTGCTTTTAAATATGTGGACGGGCTATACAGGTATAAAATTCACATCGGAAACATACGATATTCAACGCATCAGGGAGAGAATTCTATTGTCTATTGTAATAGTTGTATGTCCGAAAGATTCACGTTCTACGTTGAAGACTCAATAAATGACCAATTGCAAAATTTCCGTACCTCTATAAGACGTAGTGAAATCAAATGTCATTTTATCGACCCTACATATTTCTCAAGAAGTTTGTTATGAATGGCAATCTAAAGAAGAAAACATATAAGTAGACGCTGTTTGCGAAAATACTACAAGAAAAATTTGGTTCATTCTAACTATTTGGTGAAGTCATTTCTGATTTTTCTGGGTATGCTGAACTCTAGCATTATAAACATCTCATTGGATCAGTACAGGCTGATGCTTCATTTTCGCAGTTTTTGAACAGATTTTAAATTTCACCATTTTATTTTTCTTCGAGTATTGAGGTCTATAAAACTTCAACAATTTTTTGTTGTATTTCACAAATACAATAAGGTTTTTCAAATAAATACAAAAAATTTTATAGGAATATTGCGGTGCGAATGCAAATCTAAACAATCAAAATATCCACTCACAGAACATGATATATTGACAATGATTCTTTGATCATCACCAAGTTATTGGTTGAGACTAGGAAGTAATATACAGGGTGGCCATTTGAAAACGAAACAGACGAGATTACAGACGAAATAAATTTTTTCGATAGAAATGCTCGGACAGGTCGATTTCTGTTTCGAGGGGGACAACTTAAGATGTAGGTTACGGACGCATAGCGCTTCAACCCTTGCTACTACAACCCTCACCCCCAATTTTTGAATAGGGAAGATGGGGTGAGTGATACCTCATTTGAAAGGTATTTTTATACTGATTTCAGCACAGTAATTGTTTTTTCATTTTATGCATTAGTTCTCGAAATATTCTTAACTAAGTATTTGAAAATGAAGTGGTGTTTTCATGGCACTTGTGGTGTTTTTTTGTGAAAAATCGACATTTTGAGCTTCAAAACAACCATGACTGTCGCTTCCTTCCTCCAATCCACTGACATAGAAATCTTTAATCAAGATGTCGAACAAACAAAGCGTATTGCGAAGGAGCTCAATCTTCCTGAAACTCAATCTAAATTATCTTCGATATAATTTGCAGTATTTCCAATAACATGCGGTAACACTTGATCGATAGAAATCTCCAAAAAGTCCAAATACGTACATATCTCTAATCAGATTACCAGGCAAGAAAATCAAATCATTAATGATGCCACAGAAATATTCCTGTCCCAATTCGTGAAACGATTCCCGACTCAATTATGAAGTGTTTTCTCAGTTGGCTTCAATAATGTTTTCATTTTGTTGATGTTGATTATTGAATTCATATCTTTTTCAAAAAAAATGAGAATCGATAATTTTTTATTTATTACGAACAGATCATTAAGTTGGCTTGCTGGTTCTTTGACATGTGAATTATTCTTAGTTTTGAATCGAGACTTGTACTTGTATGTGTTCTAATTCATTGTTCGACATGGTTTATTCAATTGCAGAGAGGGTGGAAATAATTTCACTTTTTTTGCAAACAATCAATGTGCGAATAGAACCGCAGAATTCTTCAATCAACGACATTTAGATAAACATGGTTGTTTTGAAGCTCAAAATGTCGATTTTTCACAAAAAAACACTACAAGTGCCATGAAAACACCACTTCATTTTCAAATACTTAGTTAAGAATATTTCGAGAACTAATGCATAAAATGAAAAAACAATTACTGTGCTGAAATCAGTATAAAAATACCTTTCAAATGAGGTATCACTCACCCCATCTTCCCTATTCAAAAATTGGGGGTGAGGGTTGTAGTAGCAAGGGTTGAAGCGCTATGCGTCCGTAACCTACATCTTAAGTTGTCCCCCTCGAAACAGAAATCGACCTGTCCGAGCATTTCTATCGAAAAAATTTATTTCGTCTGTAATCTCGTCTGTTTCGTTTTCAAATGGCCACCCTGTATACCTAGGGTGAATGTGTCTAATAGCGTTTTCCATTGGAAGAACTGGTGCTCACCAATGCGACCTGAGTGCAATTTTTTGTGTTCCATTGGGACAAAGCGATGAAATTTCCATTCAAATGAGAACCAGTGTAGTACCAGTGCAATTCTTGGGCGCACCAGTTCTCCCAATGGAAAACTCTATAAGAGTACGCACCATTGTTATTTGTATGGCCACCTGCTGTTGATTTTGAAAAGACTGTTTTAATCCGAATGATATTTAATGATACTGACAAGATCGAAATCTGCCATTCTGAGCGTCGATTGTAAGAAAAAATTTAGGTTAGAAGTTTTCGTTGCCGCTCAATGTAATTCTCCCCGTACAAAGTTTTGTGTTTGTACAGGTGAGAACTGGCGCTTTGGCTCTGTAAATATTAAATTATGTCACAGTATGTTATATATTGCTCCTTTTTACATTTGAACAGACTATTGTATAGTTTTCTTCTATAACTAATGTGGAAAAGTCAAGTTGACATAATATATGCGTAATTTTTTTATGAGCTTGTCGTAGCATATTTGAAATAAAAAATGATTATATTCAAAGAAGATTTCAACCTGCTTTGAAAAGGTATTCTGACCCATATTTGTTCGTAGGGGAATTCTAAAATACTTTGGAAATATTAGTTTTAAAACATTAATATAATAATAATAATGGTTTTTACTATTTTTCATAAATGTTACACAAAATATCTAAATCCACGAACCATTTGACAGCACTTAATCATGACTAGTGATTGATAGGTAGTTATTATATTGTGGCCGAACAAATAGGCATATAATGGGTAGATTATAAAATAGTCGTGGATAAATTATGTTATAGGGTAATTCATATGCTCCGACTGCGAAAAGTATTACCTGCTTTGTTTTATCAGATTTTTTCTAATACTTTGTTGAGTCTTATGAAGCGAAGAAGACTGCCCTTTTATTCAATTGTTGAGCTATGATAATATTTTCACTAGTCACTAAATACCTATAAGATGTTATGTTTCAAAAAAAATGGTTCGCTCATAATCGTCCAGAAATGAGTGTTATATAGAATTAAGGTAATATAGTAATAATAATAAATGTCTTTATTGAACCACCCACTTACAAAAGCCAATTCATAAGGAGTATATTTCTATAGGGCGAGATTCAGCTTGCACACCACGAGTGATATGCATCTGGTCTTCCACCTAGCCCTTAAAATATTCATACGGAACCAAAGCATGTATTCTCTACTACAAAACATTATTGCGTAGGTACTCTTGAGTATTGGAGTACGCACTCGAAGAGGTGGAGAAGAAGTTGAACAATAGTAACTAGTTGGATATGTATCCAGAATATTTCTCAAAAGAATGGAAACAAGCAGTTGTAGATAAAATTTTGTACAAAAGGTACTTGTAGGTGACTGTATCATAAAAGCAAGAATGTCAAAATTGAACAACAAGGCCGCAAGCCGAGTTTTTATTTTGACATGAGTGCTTTAATGATATAGTATCCTACGAGTTACGTATAAAATGTTAACTACAAATGCTGGTTTTCATTCTTTCGAAAAATATTCTGAAATGAACAATTAATTCATACTCGCAATTAAATATTCAACATGAAGCCATAGATAAAACGTTCAGTTTGTCTATGCATGGAGCAAGTCGTCTACATGCGTTGATACGGCTGCACGCATGCATCTTCTTTCAATTTTCATTTTATCTGAATATTAAGTTTCAAAATGTGCTCAACTGATTAACTTCTATCTGATATAGAAAACGAAGCGCATAATGTCTTAACGGATCTGTTGCCATCTACATTAAGAAAGAAATAATATGAAGAAGCATTTGTTCGATATGAAAAATGGAGTAGCGAGAAGAATATAAAACATTGAACAAGCGAAAAGGTTTTTCTGATTTATTTCGAAGAATTGAAAGAAACACAATAGCCCTAATCTCTTAGGTGTTATTATTGAATGTAGAGGACAATAATATCGATAAAAAAGAATGTCGATATCAAGAAACATTTCAATTTAATTGCATTCTTAGAACTAAAATCGAAAGGGTACAAGCCTAGAAAATCCAGGGTATTTACCAAGAAGAAAATAGCAAGATTTTAATTGGAGGCTACTGGCGGGAGATTTCTATGCATGAAGTAAACTTACCGACTCTGAGGACCATTTGATCATTGGTCTGGCAGGGGCGTGTCGGCGGGCTGAAATCACAAACCTACTTGAGAAAATGTAAAAGACGAAGAATATGTTTTCAAATAATCGTCAAATTTTGCAAGAAAAACACGAGAAGAGAGTTTTTGTTACGTCAGGAAACAATGAAGGGTTGAATCACGTGGACACTATCCGAAAATATATCAAATTCAACACAAAAAGGCGATCATAAACGGTTTTTATATTTTAAAAAGCAGGAAAATGCACGAAGCAGCAGGTTGGTGTGAATACTAAGGTATTCATCATTGTGTTTCGATGAATTTTTGGTTTGGAGAAATAATATATTTGAAATTACAAGTTCATTTCTAGTTATTCGTACACTTCGATACATCGACCATTTTACTCTTGACATAGACTTAACTACCTAGTGCGCAGATATGTTGGCTGTCTCAGGCCGGCAACAAAACATAAAATAAATTCTTCTTCTTTATATTACTTCATTGTTTATAACATCCCCCCTCAATGAAGTACATATAAACAATAACAATTACATTAACCCTAATAGCAGTGAGAACTTACAGAGCAAATATCTACCTATTGCCTTAGTGAACAAATCAGCAATCTGATTTTCTGTTTTAATGATTAACAAGTATATTCTGCCTTCTTTGATTAAATCTTTAAAAAAATAATATCTCATGTCTGCATGTTTCAGTCGTTTAATATTTTCGGTATTTGCAACCGTTATAGCACAAAACAAAGGTACTGGGTGAACTTGTTCAATGTTAAAATCTTTCAACAAATTGATAGGCAAACATGTTTCACTAGATGTCATACTAATAGCAACATATTCAGACTCAGTTGACGATAGGCTTACAGAGCACTGTTTTTTAGAACTCCAAGATAGTAAACAATCTCCAAATTTGAAACAATATCCAGTTGTAGATTTTCGATCATTTAAATCACCACTCCAATCTGCATCATAATAACCTACAAGTTTTTCATCATTTCATTTATAAACTAATTTCAAATCAATGGTATATTTAATATATCTCATGACTCTTTTAAATGCTGCCAATAAAACATGATTTGCTCTGTTTTGAAATCTACTAAGTAATGACATGACAAAACATAAATCTGACCTTAAACCTGACACAGCGTACATGAGAGTACCAATAATTTTCCTACATTCAGTTTCAATATTTTTGTCTGAACATAAATCTGAAGATTCAAAAACTTTTACATAGAAATTTAGATCGATAGGAGTAGACACTGGTTTGCCGTCTTGCATATTGAACTTTTTCGAAACATTCTGTGAGTAAGATTTTTGTCTCAAGTCTGTGGTACAATATTCCAAATTTCGATGAACATCAATTCCTAGAAAACTTGATATAAAACCCAATTCTTCATTATGAATTCATGTTTCAACTTAAGTTCAAGATTATTCACTTATTCTTCGTTATTATTGAAAATAAACGAATCATCAACATGGATCAATACATAAATGCTATCATACAATAGTTTAGTATTGTTCGACGTTTCGGCATCGCTTTTGATGCCATTTTCAAGAACTGTATGTGATTCCACGTCGTGGAGTTGCTACAAAATTTAAATTTTAATATTGGGAAAGTTCCGGGTAGAGCCGCGTCTATTGTTTAGTATTGTTCGACGTTTTGGCATCGATTTTGATGCCATTTTCAAGAACTCCACGACGTGGAATCACATACAGTTCTTGAAAATGGCATCAAAATCGATGCCGAAACGTCGAACAATACTAAACAATAGACGAGTTCTACCCGGAACTTTCCTAATATTTAAATATTAAATGTTGAGCAACAGATGCAAAAACTCTAAAAGGATAATTTTGCGACTGGAGCATAAATCTCATGTAATTCAGTTACATAATTCTGTTCGTAACCTCTGGCAACTAACCTGGCTTTATATTGTTGTGTATTAGCAGATCTCTTATTTTGAATAACCATTTACTGCTAATGACTTCTCTCGTTTTCCTGGAACTTTGTCAGGTACCCATGTATTATTCTCCTTCAGGGTGAGCAGCTCTTGATCTACCGCTTCTTTCTATTTTCTGGCATCCGTTCTGTTCATGGCCTCCTCATATGTAACCGGTTCGTTGTCCTCACTGAAAACATGATTACATTTAAAATGTCGTCTGCTTTCTTATCCTCTTGCCCCGTTCGGTTGGTTTAGGTGAGGATTCTTGTGAGGTAACTTCACGTTTTACATCACTGGGTAGCTGAGACTGACTTTCAGATGATCTTGATGGACCTTGATAGGGACTCTTGTTGGTAGCTTCTTCTTCAACTTGTCTTTCTTGAGAATAAGAACCACCTTCCTTTTTTACTTCTAAACTTATCATGATTTCTTGTTCCTTTTTATTGTCCTCTTCCAGAAATATTGGGTCCCTTTTAATTTCTACTGTTCTGGTGTCTTCAAAATATACTATATATCCTTTGGTATCTTCTCCATATCCGACGAACAATCCTTTACGGCCTTTTTTATCCCAGTTTCTCTGCGTTTTTCTTTTGAATATGAACATAAACTGGGTTTCTAAATATTTTGAGCTTGTTCATATCATAATTTTTGTTTGTCCAAACTTCAAATGGTGATTTTCTTTTCACTGCTTCTCTCCCAGTTTTATTTAGAACGAAAGCAGGACAATTAATGGATTCTGTCCATAACGATTTCGATAATCCTCTGGAATGTGATAAAGTTCTTGCAGCTTCAACCAGAGTTCTATTTTCACTTTCTGCTTTTCCATTTTGCTCAGGGGTGTATGGTACTGTGGTCTAATGTGTGATTTCATGTTTTGTGAGCAAACATCTTATCTCTTTGTTTACAAATTCCAGACCGTTAGCACTCCTGAATACCTTTATTTCGTTTCCGGTTGAATTTTCAGCTTTTCTGATGAAGTTTTATATACACCCACTTATTTCATGTTTATGCTTGACAAAATAAACAGTTCGATAATTCGAAAAATCATCTTTTAATATTACAAAGTATAGTGATCCACCAATTGACGGTTCTTCCATGGGGCCACAAGTATCGGCATGTATGACCTCGCATGTTCTAGTCGTAAAAGACTCACTTGACTTAAAAGGTAGACGATGCATTTTTCCCTCGATACAGCTCACACACTTCGGAACATCAGTTTTGTCAACATTAATCTGGTTATCCTTAAGAACCTCCTTCACACAAACGAAATTGTGATGTACTAATCGTTTATGCCATTCAAAAATATTGTATCACAATTCCAACGATTGGCGATGTTCGCGATTTTCTGCTTGAAATTATAGCGACAATTCCAAAATACGCGTTTCCGATGCGATTAGCAACAGCACAAATCACATTGTTTTTGAAAAATTCACACGAAGTGTCATTTGTCATCATGACAAAAACTTTCATTCATTCATTCATCATCCTTTCACAATGCCCTTGGTAACTTAGACCATCTAGGCACGAACATGTCATTATTTCATTGATTGCAATTTAACACTTAAGACTCTCATTCACATCTTACATACCACTCTAACAATTTTTTTCTTAGACATACTAGGATATACACAAACATCCATACCCGCACCAGGATTCGAACCCGGTCCTCCAGCTTTGTATGAACTTGTAGGCACACGCCCACAGAACATAAAATAATAAGAACTGCTATCTGCCTACTAAACCCTTACAACAGACATTTGAAACGTCAAAAATAAATGGGGCGATTGGATTCTGAGGGGTGGTCGCTTTTTGTAAGAGAGGTGTTCTATGGTTTCGTCCCGAATTTTGACAATGCTCTGTGTTCCAGAAAGAGAGAGAAAGAAGATAATATATATTTTTTATTCATTTTACTTGCTTTTCCTATCGTTTCGGAATTAAAAGGCAGATTTCAAAGAAAATATACATTATAAAAATAATTATTTTATTAGGCTCAATTGTACAGTACATAACTATTGAATGTTTTGAACTAACAAACATTCATGATCAACCACAGGTTTTACAATTTGAGTACAGTTGAAAAACTTCCGAACAATTGTTGACAAATTTTGAAGCATTTGTTCATATAATACGTATAGAAAATCAACACTTGTATTAAAAAAGTCATGTTAAGTCACTATAGGTAGTCACTTCACAGTACACAATAACACTGATTCATTCGTAAGGCAAAGATTCATCCAAAAAGAGAATGATTACTATAACCTTATTGCATATCAAAGAAACAGAAAATATAACTTCAATCTCCTCACAAATACTTTCATATTGGCAATATTTAAACAATAATTCCACTTGAAACTCAACTTTTTCACTTCCTTCTTCGACTCAAACAAAACAACACACAAACAAAAAAAATGGCAGCATTGACAATGACATCCCATCCCATTTAAATTTGACATAGCTTAGATTTAGCTCAGACATACGGCACTGCTTGGCTCCGCCCCCAAAATAAATGGGGAGACGTATGTCCGTGTTGTAGATTTTTTTTCTAGCGTTTCACCCCCCTGCACACGCCTAGCCCCTACAGCCACCGGAGACGGTGGATATAACCTTTATCTGTAGCGCGGTTCATAGAGAAAAGATTTGTTTTCAGTTCTGGTACGAATAACACATCGTCTATGGTACTGTCAATCCAACTTGTTCCACCAGTCGGCCACTGTGGCGCAGCGGTAGCGCTTGGGCCTGTAATGCCAGTGGCCCCGGGTTCGAATCCCGGCAAGGACATGGATGTTTGTGTGTGTCACGCAAATATTAGACTAAAATAGTCACCATGAAGAGGCTGGGTGCATATGCTAATGATGAGCCCAATAAAAGAGATACGTTTGAAACGTTTGAACCTGTTGCACTGCCATCTATCCGCGACCTCGCACTTTAATGGTGTCACCGTTACCTAAAACAACAGAAGTTTCTGGAAAGAACGACGAAAACGGCGCTCGATCGTTACACATATGCTCAGTGGCTCCAGTGTCCACAAACCATTTTTATTTTTGATAATTATCACTATTTGACACATAAATGCATTACTTTGTCTATTGCCTTCGAAATTGTTCTTCCTAAAACGACACAGAGCTCTATAATGTCCGACTTTACCGCAGTAAAAACATTTTTCACTGTTAGTTTCATCGTCTTTCTTCATTTCACACGCACTTTGAATAGTCCAAGTTTACCGCATTTAAAGCACTTCACCGACTTTCTATTCCTCATAACTAAAGCTGACGATGACTGTTGCTCAGATGTTTCCGCTTTTTCTTTCAATATTACTTCTTCAATCAATAATCGGGCCACTAAATTATTATTATTATTACAAAGTGGTGAGAGTTGAGGTGATACCTATAAACTCACAAAAATGATATATGATTTACATATACAATAAAAATTAAATGTGCAGTTCAGATAAGACACAGTAAAACTAAAAAATGAAACCAAAAAAAATCAAACACCTCCGTCGAAGCATATCATCGTAGCTGTTCTTGAACGCGTTCACAGACACTGAATCAACGATGGCGGGATGCAAGTTGTTTTACTTATCAAACACTCGATTTGAGAGAAAATGCTGCCTCTGAACTGTCCTGAAGTTCTCCTTCCTCAGTTTGAATGCATGTCCACGCAACCGGCTGTCAGCATTCACACGGAAAAGATGAGCGATTATCAATAGTCTGCTTGTCCTCTGGAGCTGATTCGCAAGCTGATACAAAATGTTTAAAATCATCTGGTAGCGACATCAATATTTTAGTGATAACAAATTTGTCGGAAATTTCTTCACCCATTCGCCTGAGTTGATTCTGCATTTCTTGAATCTTTGATAGAAACATAGACTTTTCCATTCCATATTCATATTTGTACTGAAAGAAACGTTGTTGTGCAATATCAATACTAGTTCCATTTTTCTGTTCATACACGCTATGTACGAGTAGCTTTTTCCACATTTCAGCTGCAGTCGTACAAGAAATGATATGCACCATGACCGATTCTGTCATTCGGGTAACCAGCATTGTCTGGACTTTGGCATCTTTCCTTTCCCAACGTTCTCCGCGTTCTTCTGCTGCTCCTTCTGCCTTGAAAGACATAAAGCCATCCCTGTCCTCGGAGTAAAACCATGGTTTGGAATTTCCAAACATGCCAATTTTTCGCTCCTTTCAACTTGATCGTAGCAACTTGACTTCCATCCATCTCGAATGAATTCCTTCCTTGTTCAGTCAAACAAGTAATTTCCTCCTTCTCGATATATTTCTAAAACTAGGTGGGTAACCTAACTTTTCACTCGGAAGTGAAATTATATCGATATTTTGTTCAGTGGATGTAATTAAAATTCTCAAACCTTCCAGAATTTCGTGTCTGGGCCCACAACATGATGGATTTTTGGGTTTGAGAAATAATGTATTTGAAATCAACAAGTTTATTTCTAGTTATTCGTACACGCCGATACATCGACCATTTTACTCTTGACATAGACTTAACTACCTAGTGCGCAGACCTGTTGGCTGTCTCAGTCCGGCAACACAAACATAAAATATATTCTTCTTCTTTATATTACTTCATTGTTTACAACAGTGTTATACAATTTCAATATATAAAGATCAAAAAGTGTTATTTTTTTTCCCCAAGACTCATTTCGTTCGTTTTCAAGATTCAAGGGGTGGTTTACTTCCTTAGATCCCTGGGAAGTTCATCTGCTTTGGAATTTGGATTCCTCATGTTATACAATTTCGATATTTCGAGATCAAAAAGTGTTACTTTTTTTCCCAAGACTCTGTATATACATGTTGAATGTAGGCCATTTAACTATATACAGGGTGTTTCATTGGGAAAGGGAAATACTTCACAGGTGCATAGGTGGCACCAAGACGGTTCTAGGGATACCCCATTTATTGGGTCTCACTGTCTTTGTAGCCGAGATACAGGGTGTTTTATGAATTTTGCCCGTTTCTTCCTGAGGCCGTACCAGACGAACCACCTGGTATATTTTCTTCATATTTGGCAATATGTTCCTAATTGAGAGCCCAAACATATCATGCAATAATCGCCTCGAAAATCCAGGTCCGGGTTAACAAAAAATTATGAATCGTTTGAATCCTCGAAACAACACTCTGTACATCGGAATTTTGAAAATCTGTTTTAAAATTCGAAAATACCACTAAAAACTAAATTGAGACGTATACTTTAAATTTTCGCGCAGAAAGTTTTACTGCACAAATTTTCAAGGTAAATGTGAAGTTTTTAGAAACTTGGATACCCGAAAGTGGTTTGAAGTGACTTTTACAATGAATTATCAACAATATTGAATCCATAATTATTTCAACATTACTTTGTAATTCATTTCCACATTGGTTTTCCTTTTTATAGCCGTATACTTGAAAATCCAGGTCCGGGTTAACGAAAATTATGAATCGTTTGAATCCTCGAAACAACACCCTGTACATCGGAATTTCGAAAATTGTTTTAAAATTCGAAAATACCGCTAAAAACTGAACTGAGACGTACACTTCAAATGTTCGCGCAGATAGTTTCAATGCACAAATTTTCAATGTAAAAGTGAAGTTTTTAAGAACTAAGATACCTGAAAGTGGTTAGAAGTGACTTTTAACAATGAATTATCAACAATATGAATCCATAATTATTTCAACATTACTTTGTAATTCATTTCCACATTAGTTTTCATTTATTGAGAAGTGAGTTGCATTGCATTATCCGTTTAATAATTATGGATTCAATATTTGATAATTCATTGTTAAAAGTCATTTCAAACCACTTTCAGGAATCCAAGTTCTTAAAAACTTCACTTTTACGTTGAAAATTTGTGCATTGAAACTATCTGCGCGAAAATTTGAAGTGTACGTCTCAGTTCAGTTTTTAGTGGTATTTTCGAATTTTAAAACAGATTTTCAAAATTCCGATGTACAGGTTTTGTTTCGAGTATTCAAACGATTCATAATTTTTCGTTAACCCGGACCTGGATTTTCAAGTATACGGCCATAAAAAGGAAAACCAAGGTGAAAATGAATTACAGAGTAATGTTGAAATAATTATGGATTCAATATTGTTGATAATTCATTGTTAAAGTCACTTCAAAACATTTTCGGGTATCCAAGTTCTAAAAACTTCACTTTTACCTTGAGAATTTGTGCAGTAAAACTTTCTGCGCGAAAATTTGAAGTATACGTCCCAGTTTAGTTTTTAGTGGTGTTTTCGCATATTAAAACAGATTTTCAAAATTCCGATGTACAGGGTGTTGTTTCGAGTATTCAAACGATTCATAATTTTTTGTTAACCCGGACCTGGATTTTCGAGGCGGTTATTGCATGATATGTTTGGGCTCTCAATTAGGAACATATTTGCCAAATATGAAGAAAATATACCAGGTGGTTCGTCTGGTACGGCCTCAGGAAGAAACGGGCAAAATTCATAAAACACCCTGTATCTCGGCTACGAAGACAGTGAGACCCAATAAATGGGGTAACTCTAGAACCGTCTTGGTGCCACCTATGCACCTGTGAAGTATTTCCCTTTCCCAATGAAACACCCTGTATAAAACTCAATGTCATTCTATGTTGATATCTATGTAATATTTTAATAATTCCTTATAAGTAGGCAGAATAATAATAACAAAATATAATAAAAGTTGACAAAAATTGAAATCATTCTCTCAAAATAATAAAACCAAAATCTCATAAAATCATACCAAAATATCCACAAAACCACAGGTTACGGGCCCAGATCTCTACAAATAAAGATAAAATATCAAGAAATCCTCCAAGATGACTCAGGAAAATGAAGATATAAAATATCTCGCTGTTCTTCAAGACCCAGCGTCATTTGCTATGTGGGACTTCGAGATAAGGATACTTTTCGCCACAAAAGACTTAATCGACATTGTCGATGGAACTGAAAAACTCGAAAATTGCGACAAGGAAGAAAGCAAGAAGAAGTGGACACAGAAAGACAGTAAGGCCAAATATTATATCATAAAAACCATTGATAGAAACGTCAAAACCCATATTTTGTGCTGTGAAACGTCACATGCAATGTATGAGAAACTAAAATCAATATTTAAAAGAGACTCTTCTCAGAGGGCACAACAATTGCTTCAAGAATTCTACAGCTTCAAGTATAATCGTTCTAAAGATATGGCTAGCAACATAAGCTCTATGCAAAATCTTGCCTTTGAGTTGAATAAATTACAAAAAGAACAAATTACGGACAACATGCTCATACCAAAAATATTGTCTATTTTACCCGAGGAAGTCAACTATTTTACCGCAGCATGGGAATCAACAAGAGAAGAAGAAAAAACTTTAGAGAATTTAATTGGACGACTAATCAGAGAAGAATCAAGACTGAAAAATAATAACGATGAAAGAGTTGCCTTCAAAACTATTTTCAATAAAAACAGAAAAATTTTTAAACCATGTCCTATATGCAAAAAGACGAACCACAAAGAAGAAAACTGTTTTTTCAAACCAGGTGGAAAATTCAACAGACAGAATAATGGCAGAGACAACAATAATGGTAAAATTTCCTTTTATACATGTGAAGATGTCACCACAGAGGAAATTGAAAGAAGGAAGATAAATCGTTCTCAAGAAGTTGAAATACACATGACAGAAGAAAATAAAGATTTGGTGATGGTAGTAGATAGTGCCTGTACTGGACATATGTGTAATAAAACGAATCTGACAAACATAAGTGAATATGATGGAACTGTTAGAATAGCCAAACAAGAACTTAACAGGAATGTCATGTCTGTTCATGAAATAACAGAAAATAACTGTGATGTTCTGTTTACAAAGACCAGTGTAAAAGTCTAAAAGATGGAGTTACTATTCTAGAAGGACAAAAGACCAAAAATGGTTTATACGAGATGAAAATAAAACCACAGAAAGAACTATTCCTATCAGAAAAAAAAAACAAAAGCGGCATAAAGAAGAAGAAATGACAGAAGATTTAAAAAGAAGAAATTTAATTGTTGTAGATGAACAACTGGTCACTAATGAGGATCAACAATATAGAGAAGAAGAGAACGAATATATAGTATGCCGTGATCAAGAAAATGAAGAAACAGAGACTGCAGAGAATCAGAAAATGAAGAAACAGAGACTATAGAGAATCAAGAAAATGAAGAAACAGACAGTGAAGAGAATCAAGAATCAAGAAATTACGAGATAGAAAAAATCTAAGAAGACCTCAAAGATATGACGATTATGAAATGGCCATGCTAACATATGGAGAATGTATGAATGGTCCAGATAAACATAAGTGGAAGAAAGCTATTGAAGAGGAAAAACAATCATTACAGAAAAATAATACATGGAAACTGGTTGATCGCAAGACAAAACAAAGGAAAAGAAGTTCTTACTAGCCAGTGGATTTTTAAAATTAAAGATGATGGTGGTTAGTCATAATATTTCTTTTACCAAATGAAACATTGTGTTTTAAGGGGGTGTGTTGAATGTAGGCCATTTAACTATATATAAAACTCAATGTTCATTCTATGTTGATATCTATGTAATATTTTAATAATTCCTTATAAGTAGGCAGAATAATAATAACAAAATATAATAAAAGTTGACATAAATTGAAATCATTCTCTCAAAATAATAAAACCAAAATCTCATAAAATCATACCAAAATATCCACAAAACCACAGTTTTCACCCCTTAGAACCTTGGAAAGTCATTCTGCTCTGAAATGTTGATTCCTCATGTTATACAATTCAATATTTCAAGATCAAAAATTGTTACCTTCTTTCCTTAGACCCATTTCGTACTGTTCTGAGAATCAAATGGTGATTTCCGCCCCTTAGACCCTTGGAAAGTCATTTTGCTTTGAGATGTAAAAGCCTTCTGTTATACAATTTCAATATTTCAAGATCAAAAAATGTAATTTTTTCCTGCAAGACTCATTTCGTACTGTTTTCACATTTAAGTGGTAGTTTCCACCCCTTAGACAATTGAGAAGTCATTCTTCTTTCGAATGTAGATTCCCTATTTTCTACAATTTCAATAATTCGAGAACAAAAAGTATTACTTTTTTCCCAAGATCCATTTCGTACTGTTTCAAGAATCAAGGGGTGGTTTTCCCCCTTGAGTCCTAAGGAAAGTCATTCTGCTCTGGAATGTAGACCCATATGTTATACAGTTCCAATATTTCCAAGTAATTATTTTACGGTTCTTGTATTCGTGGTGTTTGATTTTTTTTTCAACATGAATTTATGCATACTTCAAAAAATTTTTTACTTTTCAATTTGAATAGTGTCAACTAGAAATAAGTTGATGTAAGCCAATGAATATTGCGATTGGGCTTTTCCTTAACTTTTACCTGATAGCTTTACCTGTTAAGTTCAGGCAGGTTTTTCATAATATGCCTTTCAGATGTAAAATGCCATTAAAACATGATCTTCACTGTTCATAAAAAAACAAAAAAACATAAAAAGACAGCCCTGGCATTGAAAAACGAGAAGACATTGAACTTAAATCACTAGGTGCGTACTATTACACACATTCATCCTTCAAATTATTTTATGTAGTTATGGAGGAAGGAAAGAAATTTATTCAGAAGAAGTTCGGAATTTATGATAGGAATGGCTTTGATTTTCATCGGTAGATTCACTAGAAGATAGAGATCTCAATATATTTTAGAGACCCCGTCAGTAGAATAGAAAGAAAACTTAAAAATATTCGAGGTTTGTTCCGTAATGTCATCCGAATTCAAAATGAGGGGCCTCAAAGAAAAAAAAATACTAATTTTTTACAATGTGTACACCGAATCCTTCATCTTCTTGAAAGGAGAACTCTATCCTTTTTTCTGAAGAATCTATCAATCTTTTAGTTATAATTGCATCGGTAGATACTGAATAGAGTATAGACGTAAAATATACATTATATTTTGATATTTAAATTCTTCTGTTCCAGAAAGTACTCAGTCGTCAGATGTTTTTGATATCAACAGATGTAGAATTCACTACGTGTCAGTATTTTTCTTTCGATATCTTAAAATCCTGTGATATTCATTAAAAGCATTTTGGACAAGCTTTGAATTATCAATATCTCTGAGTTGAACTATTTTTTTTAATATGTTCTTTGAATCGGACATTTAGAAATGTTTAATTTCTCCATTTCAAAGCTTGTTCAATATGATGAATAATGACAACAAGATTTTATGGCCAAAACTTCCATAATAGCAAAAGAAGAAAAACTCAGACGTAGAAAATTGAAGGAAGCAGCTTCCACATCTATAACAGCAAACCCCATCACCGGCCGTTCGTTGATATCGAAAATATCTAGGCTCCAATGAGATCCAACCTTAAAAGAAATCAAATGATTTTTCGACAACTGAATAAATCGCCCAAAGCCATCGCTCGTTCTCCGAGAAATGTTAAAAATGACGAACGTCCTAAAAAAGCGACGAAATTTGCTATCTGAGAGTTAAGAATCTAAAAGTGTTTTCCTGACCAAGGTTGGCAAATACTGAATGAAAGTTTGAAAAAAAGAAGTGAACATGATGAAAAATTTTCGATGGATGGTGGCAGCCCGCAGACCTTCTGCAATAGCCGCCCATGGTGTAAAGTAAGTTGAACTTTAGGTTATCCTCAATTATGTTAATCAAAAGTTGCCTACACTACGAGTTGATGTTCCAAAGAGTATATATCTGCATTTGATTGTATACATCATTATTAATAACTTAACAATCAGTCTAAGTATCGTGTTTGTTATCAAGACTTAGAAATGTTCAACATGTGAGTAAATCCATATAGCCCATATTATCATTTCGATAATTATTTCATTTCAAAATTTTTCATAATTTATTGCCATAAATTTCACATTGTTTAAGACAGGTCTGTACCGAGTTCCAATTGAAAAGTTCCCTTAATCACGTCTACCTACTGAACGTAACAAATTCATTGGAACATTTGTGCGACTATTCAATATTTGCAGATAGTATTTGGTAGTAACGACTGCTAATCTTCTTCATGTAAAATTTTCCGAATGGACTAGATTTTTATACTTAGATTTTCAACACCTTGTATGATAAGGAACTGAAAAAGATATATTTGGATTCATTGAACATTTAGCTCCAGAAAAGGTATTTAAGTTAACTGTTTATGAATGTTTTCGAGAAATATCAATTTTTTAAATTGAAAACATAATCAAAAATTGTTGAAATTATTTCATTTCAAACTCCTTCACTAACAGTCGTAAAATTGACCATGTTTTTCAACAAAAAAGTTGATTATTCTTGAGAATGGTTCATTTCATTGACAATGGAATATCGTACCTAATATTTCGCCTTATGTTTGAGGTATTCAGATCAGTTTTTTTAACACCTCTTCATGGTGTTAAAAATGTAAACAATGAAAAATATACCTAGTCCGCCCCTGGTAAACTGAACAAACTAATTCAAATTTGAGTATTTTGGAAAGTACTCACTATTGTTTATAATATAAAATTTTCATTGAATTATATTGAGTTGTTCAAGATGTACCTACTTCAGTAAAATGGATTTCCAGGTCTTATCTCAGTAGGTGGGCTTGCTAAGAAAATGAATGATGAGATCTTGTCATTTTATTTTTTTATGTCTTATCTGAATCGGGGGAATTTTCCACATATTCCTGGATACCCTTTAAAGTGATTTGTTGGAAATATCAAAATGAAAGAATTTAAACGATATTTCTGTAGATAATAATGAACTAAGAAAAGCCACGTACAGGGTGAGCAATATTAATTGTCTACTGAAGGGATATCGGAAACTATAACAGCTAGAATGAAACTGATAACAAACTTTCGGGCTCTTTTTTTCTGACTAACATGAAACAAATCCAGTCTATCTTCCATAAATTTTGAATTATTAATTAAAATTGAAAAATTGTCATTTTCGATGATGCTGAATAACTCGCTTGTTTGAACTCGGATTCAAAATCCGTTAATACACTCTACAGGACCTTGTCAACTTTAATTCAAATATAATTTGGTCGATTTTTTCAGTCTGGCTATTTTCCGAGGAATGAGTAGGATTTTTTGAATGTGAACTATAGTCGAAAGTTCAATTAACTATATACAAAATTTTTGGTGATCTGAAACATGTATCACATGTCAATATTCACATGAATTTCACATCAGAAAAACATTAGATACTCCTTTACAGCTTTTCAGTATTTCATTATTCATTGATACAAATCGATGCTCAGAAGAAATAAATATTCTACATTAAGTGATTACTATGACAGAAGGAAGAGTTCACATAATTATTTGGAGTTCACGAACTAAAATGCATTTTTAACGGTTGCTATAGTACCGCTAGCGTACTTATAATTCCACAGCGAACTGAAAAGCTAAAGTAGTATTTTGATTTCTTCTAATGTGGTATTCATGTGAATAGTGATAAATTTTTAAAAACAGCAAAAATTTTGTAATCAGATCAGATTTAGTAAAATCGACACTTCTACTCATTTACCGAAAATAGTTAGACTAAAAAAATCAATCCTATTATACTTGGAAAACCATTATAAAAACACCTGTAGAATGTAACAACAGATTTTCACTCCTAGTTCAAACAAACAAGTTATTATTGAAAATGACAATTTCTCAATTTTCATTTATAACTCAAAATCTTTAAAAGATAGGCTGGACCTGTTTTCATATTCGTACTAGTCCGGAAAAAGGAGCCCTAATATGTGTTATCAGTTTTCTTCCAGCTGCTATAGTTTCCGAGATCCCTTAAGTAGACAACAAATTTTGCTCACCCTGTACACAAAGTAAGATGAAAACCACACGGTCCATAACATAACATAACCTTCAATCTCCTGATGAAGCCACTTGGACGAAATGTCCTAGTTCTAGATATCAAAATTGACATTAATCGGATGTGTGATTTTCGTGAATATTGAACAATCATTAGAACGAAGTTAAATTGACATTACCTTTGAAACAAATCAAGCGATTTCGCCATTTTATAGGAGGATATCCTAAATCGACCGTGAAAATTTCCAGAACTCAACAATTTGCTCTAGAGTTACAGCGACCAGAAATTTGTCGGTTCACATCATACAAACAGAGTTCCTTTTTGAATATTCTAATGTCACAATCCTCACGAACTTTTGTTAAAGTTTGTTGGTTATCATTATCCTACAAAAAACCATTTTTTGGGTAATATCGAAAAATAATGAAAAATTGCAAATGTCGATAACTCTACCGATTAGGAGTGTTAATGAACCCGCGACATATGGAACTTGAACCAATCCTCGACTCTCAAAGCCCCAACTGTTTTCGTTCGAGAAGTATAGTGTTGACGGCGTTCGGCCTTACGACATTATCATTTTAGACCTCGGATTCTTCATCGGTGATTCGTATGAGACCACTTTTTATACGAAATTCGCATATTACAGTACAGACATTTGGGTAAAACGATGCTTTTCTTGCCTGCCATCGTTTCGCCTAAATATTTGTAATTTTTGTTCGACTTCCTGATGAAAAATACGAGATAAAAAATGACATCCGGCCATGAACAACTTCCGAACGGATGAAGTGGGAATTTTGAATTTTGTATTATATGTTCAGGTTTCAAAGATTGCGGTTGAGTTCGTCAACTGATTTAATCAGCCAAGAAATTTCGGTTTTATTATTATTTTTTTGATATTCCATGATTCTGTTGACACTGCGGCTACAAAATTTTGCATGAAAAATCAGAATATCAGTTTTCATTCACAAAATAAATTTTACTCGAATCGGATGTCCTTTTATAGAAATATAAAGATTCTTCTTCTCAATATTTCAATTGAATTTTCTATGATTCGGTTGACAATATGACCACGAAATCTCGAACGAGGATTCACTATATCGATCTCTATTCACAAAATAAATCTTATTCGAATCCGATATCTTGTTATGGAAATATGAAGATTCTTCATTTCAATATTCCAATAAAATTTTCCATGGTTCAGATAATGCGATCTCCATGAAACATGAACATTCAGTATGTCAGTCTTCATTTACAAAATATATTGCATTCGGATCGAATATTCTCTGATGAAAATATGAAGATTCTTGTTAAATATTCCAATTCAATTTTCCATGGTTTTTTTTAACACTATGGCAAAATTTTTCATGAAAGTTCAATATATTATTTATTTGTTTCTCATTTGTAAACGCCAGTTTCCAAAAACACAATATTAATCAAGAAAGTTTATTTTTTCAGGTCACTAACTTGTAAAATTGACAGTTAACTTGTAAAACTTTTACAAGTTAGTAGTATTACTTACATTGAAAGTTGTCAAGTACTTGCTTCTAATTTAATTTATTCTTCTAATCTCAGAGTTCCTGGAACAAATGTATTTCTCAATACATGTTCTCAAACTATTCAAAAACGATATTCGTACCTTGTTTTATTCGTATCTATTTGCTTTCCTTTTCACGTACTTGCTTCTAATTTCATTTATTCTTCTAATTTCATCGTTCCTGGAACAAATATTTTTAGTAATAAACGTTACAAAAATATTAAAAAACGATATTCATACCTTGTTTCATTTGGATCTGGCCTTTTTCGTCAGAAATTAGCAAATATTCTCGAAGGACTTCCCTCTCGTAAAGCCACTGACAGTTGTTATAATTTTCCGATATCATAAATAATCATAAATAGCTTACGACATTTGCGACAAATTATTGAGATTTTTTTGGAATTTATCTCACCTTTTTACAAACGAGAAACAAATAAAATAAAAAACAATACACGCAAGGTAACGGGTTTTACTGGCTCAAGGAGGTAACTGACTCGCCTGCGCCTGCTCTTACCTTGCTAGTAATGTTATATACTATATCATTTCTCATTGAAAAAAAATTTACTCGAATCGGATATCCCGTTATGAAAATATGGGGATTCATCATTGCAATATTCCAATTGAATTTTTTATGGTTCTATTAACACTATGGCCACGAAATTTTGAATGAACATTCAGTATATCGATTTCTATCCACGCCATCAATTTTAATTGAATGAGATATTTTTTCATGGAAATATGCTGTTTCTTTTTTCATTATTCCAATTGAACTTTCTATAGTTCTGTTTATACTATAGCCACAAAACTCTGCAAGAGGCTCATAATAGGCATCTTGCATCTGGTCGCAACATTTCATCTCCATGAGTTTCGTTCTGCAAGAGACCTTGAGGAACAAACATTTTTAATGGGCATATATAATGGAACACCTTCACGATCTCCCTGCGAAAGTTATCGTGTGGAAGTCCGGACGGTTGACCCCACGGACAGAATTGAATTCACCACGTAGTCGAACCCTCTCGTTTGAGACCATTTTCTGCTACAAATTAGAAAATAACAGACATTTGGGCAAAACGATAAAGCACTCGTTTAAGTAGAACGAGCACTCAAAAAGGCAAAATCGGTTAGAGGATTGTAGAGTAAATCTCTCATAAACATCGTTTCATTGATTTTCAAATATTAACCCGGCGATGGACAGGTGGGATCTAATAAACCCCACGCACATTTCAGCCATCACTATTTCAGTATTTTTTGCCTACCGCGGACTAGCGCCCCAGTAGTCTCCAGTTCTTCTTCTTCTTCTCTGTGCGGTGCCTTACCGGCCGAACTGAGGCCTAGTGGCCCATTGTTCACCCGCATCATTCTACAGAGACTCAGCTCCTCAGACACGAAGACAGAAATGTCGCGAGCCTGCCAGGAGTGGTCCCTCTCACCATAGGAATAGAAGGTGTTGGATTTCCTAGGTGTGTTGACCTTAACTCAGTAAGGTTTTCACAGTTGAACAAAAGCCTCCAGTTAGATATTCCTCTATGCAAATCAAAGCGCATTTCAGTTGTTACGGTGATTTAGGCGAGTCCATATCAGTTCAAACTTGTCTGGGGTCCACTTGACCCCACCTGACTGCTTACATAATAATTTTTATCATTTTTTTCATGGAATGTATTCAAACCATAATCGATAAAGATTATATAAATACGGTCCAGAAGATTAAATACGAACTTTATATGGTCTCAAAAAAAAAATCACAAACCTGTCCGTTGCCGGGTTCAAATAATTTTCTTCATGGAAAGTATTCAAACCATATTCGATAAAGATTATATAAATACGATCCAGAAAATCAAATATATGTGAAAAAACACCTACGAACTTTATATGGTCTCAAAAAAAAATCACAAACTGTGGGTCTATTGGACCCCACCTGACCGATCCTGTTACTTTGAGTCACCTGTCCGTTGCCGGGTTAACGAAATTATAAATTCGAAAAATGGTATTTGTGATATTAGAAAATTTCCAGTAACACGCCAATTTGTCTCGTATGTAGTCAAAATCGTAACGTTTTAATAAAAATTTAAATTTTGGGCTGAATGCTCATAGCTTTGGGACGAGAAGAATTAATATCCTGAAATTTTTAGGATAGCTTTTCGACCTGAATATCTGATGAGATTTCGTAAGCAAGATCTATTGGTTGGCTAGTTTCAAAAGTATTGTGAGTAATATTATCATAAGGGCATTTCATTCCAAAAAACGTCGAAGAACACTAACTAGGATTATTGCACCACACGAATGCTTTTTGTTAACAAATATTACTTTGTGTTGTGTTTTCGATCTTTTCACAAGAAAAATTACACGTCCAAATGGTATTCAATAAGACTATTTCATTAGTAGCAGATTATTCTGCGTTATGTATAGATAATAATTTGACAACAACTGTCAAGTTTTGCCGAGGGTGAAATCGAATAAACTGCTGACAACTCCAGCCAAACAGGTTTACCACCCAGAAACCATCTGTTTTTCAAACTTGCGTATTTCAAATTTCAAATTGGGGGAAATTATGACGAGGAAAATAGTCACTGAAATATTCCGCTTTATATTATACAATAGGTATTTTCCAAACTGCTCATACGGATTGAACGGGAGATATTCCTTTATTTCGAAAAGTAAAAATAGTTTTCAAACCTCCTGTGATAATTTTCTATGACATTAATATTATTACAATAGACTTCTGTTGTAATCGTCATACGTGCCAATAGTGTACCTATTAGGTATGCAACGAGCGTATAATGATAACTACTACGAATCGAGATCAGCACCTATCTGGGAAACTCGTACTCTCAAAAACCTGGCTATTGAAATTAAGAATTGATTTCCCTTAGTTTATCATTTCAAAGTAGTGTTACATTGACGATTTCATTTGTGGTGCTAGCCCTGTTGATGCGTTGAATGAGAAGTTCATCCATGTATGTAGTTCTGCATTAATGGAAATCAAATTTCCCATAATTCATCCAATTCTTCCCCTGCAGCGATGAGTTTCTGAAAAAAGTTTCCAATTATTATTAGAGATATGTTAATATTACAGAACGCGATGTTCTATGCATTATTTCCAGATTTTTGACCTCCTGGGTTCAATTGCACCAATTGTCATTAGATTCAAGATTTTTTTTCAGAAAATTTCGATTCAGAATGTCGGTTGGGATGAAAATATAGGTGTTGATTCATTGACTGAATGGACCACTTTTTCATCTGAAATGTCTACATTGTACTTATAACGGATTTCTCGTTTGCTGTTCAATACATCCCAAAATGCGAATAGATATGAATTACTTGGGTTTTGTGATGTCAGTATGAGAGAAGTCAATTCTAATAGATTAGTTTGTGCAAAGTATAAGGTAGCTCCAATTAAAACCATATATCTTTTTCTAAGCTTGAGCTGAATGCAGCTGTTCTTCTTTCTGAACTATCGAAAAAGATGAGGAACATTTATCACAGTATGGAATTCGAGATTATTCTTTAAGACTCAGAAATCACACTTTCTTGGATAAGTTCACACCCATCAAGATGATCACCTCCGATCTTCCCTCAATCCATCCGATCTTGTTTCTCGTGATTAATCACCCGCTCAAATTCTAAATTGTTCATTATGGTGGAATGAAACTGAATTTATTTCAGATCGCGCCATTGATCTACAAAATTTAAGGAATATTTGTCATTTGGAAGATTTCCCTGAAAAGAAAAAGGTTGTTTCGGTAGATTGTAAGATTGATATCGAGTCACTGTCTAAATTTCTCATCCTTCACTAGATTCCATCGATCAATTACCTATTGCTAGATATTTTTAAATAACTGTAGGTCATATATCAAGAAGATTGGAAAATTGAAAGTTTTGGAACTGAAAGATTCTCGGAATAGTATGTTAAATTCACTGCAGGGAAACACTTTTCGCGATTTAATTTATCCGGAATTAACCATAGACAATTATAAGAATTGAGCCCCTTTTTGGATGACAAAGGTATTCTGCTCATGGGTGGACGATTATCATTGTCAGATCTTCCATTTGAAGAAACACACCCTGTACTGCAATATAATAGCCACTCTTGTTAGATTGATGCTAACTCTCGAACACACAAAATTATTTATTTGTTTCTCATTTGTAAACGTCAGATTCCAAAAACACAATATTAATCAAGGAAGTTTATTTTTTCAAGTCACTATTTTGTAAAATTGACAGTTTACTTGTAAAACTTTTACAAGTTAGTAGTATTATTTACATTGAAAGTTGTCAAGTACTTGCTTCTAATTTAATTTATTCTTCTAATCTCAGAGTTCCTGGAACAAATGTATTTCTCAATAAACGTTCTCAAACTATTTAAAAACGATATTCGTACCTTGTTATATTCGTATCTATTCGCTTTCCTTTTCACGTACTTGCTTCTAATTTCATTTATCCTTCTAATTCATCGTTCCTGGAATGATATTTTTAGTAGTAAATGTTATAAATGTATTGAAAAACGATATGCATACCTTGTTTCATTTGGATCTGGCCTTTTTCGTCAGAAATCAACAAATATTCTCGAAGGACTTCCCTCTCGTAAAGCCACTGACAGTTGTCATAATTTTCCGATGTCATAAATAATCATAAATAGCTCACGACATTTGCGACAAATTATTGAGATTTTTTTGGAATTTATCCCACCTTTTTACAAACGAGAAACAAATAAAATATAAAACAATACACGCAAGGTAACGGGTTTTACTGGCTCAAGGAGGTAACTGACTCGCCTGCGGCTCGTCAATTATATCCTCCATTCGCCAGTAAAAACCCTCTTACCTTGCTAGTAATGTTATAGTATACTATACATCCTGGACCCCAGTCATTCCAAGTTCACATTAATGCCGCAATATTGTACAAAGCTAGATTTTAAAAAACGGTGGTCTGTTGAATATTAACATAATATACAGCATAAACAAAAGTGGTTGAAAACTCATGCAAACATTAAAGAAGATGAATTAGTGTTATTGAAGGTAGACCACCACTTGAATGGTCGACAGCAATAGTCACAAAGGTATTTTCAGGTAATGGCGACAGAGTGAGAGCTGTAGGGGTGAAAATAGAAACTGGTACATTTACCATACCCATTTTTAAAATTTGTGCTCTTTCAATTGAGTCACTTCAGATCCTCCTCTTTGAACAGACGTAAATAACTTTCGCGGGGAAAGGATGTTTGAATTTCACTTAATATTAATTTCATTCATTCAAACAATTCCGCTCATCTACTTGACTTTCACTTTTCCTGTCAAGTGCAGACGCTAAAGTGTTAGAATTCACAATGCATTACACAGGAATTTATCATTAAAAACATATTGATATCTCTCTCTAATAAGAATATTCCCCAAAAAACCTGTTTGTACATCGTTACGAAGTGTCTCCTAGACCACCTCTCTCGAGTCCACAGTTTGATTTCGTAAGCTCAACTTAAACAATGCATATTACACCAAATAGTACGCTCTTTTATGTACGGATACGAAAATCCAATACAAACTAGTTTATTAATGACAGCGATTACTAATCGATATATTTTAGGCGTGAGTGGAACCAGTTCATTCGTTCTTAAAAAAATTCCTGTGTGAATCTTGAATATACTTTGAAAATATATCCTTCATTGGACACGATAACTTTGAGAAGGAACGATTTCAAATCAACATGAAATTCGAATTCATAAATTGAAACCAAGAGCTACTTAACTAGGATATTGAAATTTACTTTGTCCAACATAAACGCATTAGCTTCTGTATTTGTTACCTAAATTTTTCTTCACTTATTTCAATTCAGTGAATACTTTATTGAATATGTAAGAGATTTTGTGGGATCGGAATGTTTTGGTATATAAGACACTATGTCATTCCTTTGAGCAACGTTTCGCAACTTTAGCAACTTCGCAACTTAGATAGAGAGTCGAATTGGTTGAAACGCAATATTGGGGAAATGATCCAAATTAACACGACGAAAAATATCAATTTTAGGACTGACTGCTCGGGTTTAAGTGCAATATACCACAATATCCTCAATTTATATTCAAAAATCAGAAAGGAAAAACTATGATTTGAATCAGTTTAAATTATTTATTTATTTATTATTTTATGTATTAATTTGAAGACGTTTATAGTATGAAGGGAGTTGGGGATGTCCGGTCGCCGCGAAGAATTTAAACAGGTTTTGGAGCGCGCTACCCATTGTTTACGTTTGCCGAAGAATTTTGACAATACCTGCCTACCTTCCTAAGATTTACATGTTTATATCGAAATTATTTATATATTTATGGGAAATTGACGGACATTTGCCACTTCCGAGGTATGTTATTTTTATTTATTTTATGTAGTTATGATTTTGTTGGTTCCATGTTGTTTGTCTGCTTGTGTGTAAATGAATTGAAAAATGTTTGTTTTATTTTGTAGAGCCTGAAGAAGTAACAAATAAAGTTGCGAAACGTTGCTTAAAGGAATGACATAGTGTCTTATTTCCCAAAACATTCCGATCCCACGAAATCTCTTACATATTAAAGAAGGAATACGATAAAAAATCGAATTCAACTTTATTGAATTTTTGCAGGTACTGGATTCTCTACCTGTTTATTATACTCCTTAATGTTCATCACTCGTCTACTGAGTGTACCGATGAATCAGCAGTTAAATGCATCTCAATGGATGAGACAGAAGTGATGTCCTTCATCTTGGACAAAAGTCTTAACGAGCTGATAATAGAAAAGTCGTTCATACCTCAAGTGGAAATCATTCCTCATAATTTGTTTTCACTCACAATAAAGGAATCTGGAGTCGAAACATTCTTCCCTGCAGGATTTTTGGAATTGAGATATCTTGATCTCAGTTTCAATAACATCAGTGATATTAGTTTCTTGGAAAACATGAATTTATTAAAAATTACGCTGCACCATAACCGAATCGAATTTCTGAATGGTTCAGATTTACGTGGTTATGCTGTGGAGTTGGATTTGAGTTATAATAATATTAAAACTTTCACCAAACTGGAATGTAAGGAATTGAGAACTTTGAATCTTAGTCATAACTCTATAGAAAAATTGGAAAATTTGCTGAGTGAATTGACCAACGTTGAAGAAATCAATTTGAGCTATAATCAGTTGAGAATTGTGACTAGGAACGAAACTGAAAATTTGAAAAATCTTGTGTTCTTGAATTTGAGTCACAATAGTATTCAATCATCCATACTAATATTATAAATGCGAAAGTAACTCTGTCTGTCTGTCTGTCTGTCTGTCTGTCTGTCTGTCTGTTACTCTTTCACGCCTAAACGGCTGAACGGATTTTGATGAAATTTGGTATGGTGATAGATGATAACCTAGAAATGGTCATAGGCTATAAATAATCACGCCATCGTTTTTAGGGGGTAGGCAGTAGGCAGATAACTAAATTCAGTTAGTGATTTTTAGTCGTTTTTGTTGGGACTTTTGCTCTTTCACGCCTTAACGGCTAAACGGATTTTGATGAAATTTGGTATGGTGATAGATGATAACCTAGAAATGGTCATGGGCTATAAATAATCACGCCATCGTTTTTAGGGGGTAGGCAGTAGGCAGATAACTAAATTGAGTTAGTGATTTTTAGTCGTTTTTGTTGGGACTTTTGCTCTTTCACGTCTAAACGGCTGAACAGATTTTGATGAAATTTGGTATGGTGATAGATGATAAACTAGAAATGGTCAAAGGCTATAAATAATCACGCCATCGTTCTTAGGGGGTAGGCAGTAGGCAGATAACTAAATTGAGTTAGTGATTTTCAGTCGTTTTTGTTGGGACTTTCGCTCTTTCACGTCTAAACGGCTGAACAGATTTTGATGAAATTTGGTATGGTGATAGATGATAACCTAGAAATGGTCATAGGCTATAAATAATCACGCCATCGTTCTTAGGGGGTAGGCAGTAGGCAGATAACTAAATTGAGTTACTGATTTTTAGTCGTTTTTATTGGGACTTTTGCTTATTCACGTCTAAACGGCTGAACAGATTTTGATGAAATTTGGTATGGTGATAGATGATAACCTAGAAATGGTCATAGGCTATGAATAATCACGACGTCGTTCTAGGGGGGTAGGCAATAGGCAGATAACTAAATTGAGTTAGTGATTTTTAGTCGTTTTTGTTGGGACTTTTGCTCTTTCACGTCTAAACAGCTGAACAGATTTTGATGAAATTTGGTATGGTGATAGATGATAACCTAGAAATGGTCATCCATACTAATATTATAAATGCGAAAGTAACTCTGTCTGTCTGTTACTCTTTCATGCCTAAACGGCTGAACGGATTTTCATGAAATTTGGTATGGTGATAGAGGATAACCTAGAAATGGTCATAGGCTATAAATAATCACGCCATCGTTTTGAGGGGGTAGGCAGTAGGCAGATAACTAAATTGAGTTAGTGATTTTTAGTCGTTTTTGTTGGGACTTTTGCTCTTTCACGTCTAAACGGCTGAACAGATTCTGATGAAATTTGGTATGGTGGTAGATGATAACCTAGAAATGGTCATAGGCTATAAATAATCACGGCATCGTTCTTAGGGGGTACGCAGTAGGCAGATAACTAAATTGAGTTAGTGATTTTCAGTCGTTTTTGTTGGGACTTTTGCTCTTTCACGTCTAAACGGCTGAACAGATTTTGATGAAATTTGGTATGGTGATAGATGATAACCTAGAAATGGTCATAGGCTATAAATAATCACGCCATCGTTCCTAGGGGGTAGGCAGTGGGCAGATAACTAAATTGAGTTACTGATTTTTAGTCGTTTTTGTTGGGACTTTTGCTCTTTCACGTCTAAACGGCTGAACAGATTTTGATGAAATTTGGTATGGTGATAGATGATAACCTAGAAATGGTCATCCATACTAATATTATAAATGCGAAAGTAACTATGTCTGTCTGTCTGTCTGTCTGTCTGTTACTCTTTCACGCCTAAACGGCTGAACGGATTTTGATGAAATTTGGTATGGTGATAGATGATAACCTAGAAATGGTCATAGGCTGTAAATAATCTCGCCATCGTTTTTAGGGGGTAGGCAGTAGGCAGATAACTAAATTGAGTTAGTGATTTTCAGTCGTTTTTGTTGGGACTTTTGCTCTTTCACGTCTAAACGGCTGAACAGATTTTGATGAAATTTGGTATGGTGATAGATGATAACCTAGAAATGGTCATAGGCTATAAATAATCACTCCATCGTTCTTAGGGGGTAGGCAGTAGGCAGATAACTAAATTGAGTTACTGATTTTTAGTCGTTTTTATTGGGACTTTTGCTCTTTCACGTCTAAACGGCTGAACGGATTTTGATGAAATTTGGTATGGTGATAGATGATAACCTAGAAATGGTCATAGGCTATAAATAATCACGCCGTCGTTCTAAGGGGGTAGGCAATAGGCAGATAACTAAATTGAGTTTGTGATTTTTAGTCGTTTTTGTTGGGACTTTTGCTCTTTCACGTCTAAACGGCTGAACAGATTTTGATGAAATTTGGTATGGTGATAGATGATAACCTAGAAATGGTCATAGGCTATAAATAATCACGCCATCGTTCTTAGGGGGTAGGCAGTAACCAGATAACTAAATTGAGTTAGTGATTTTTAGTCATTTTGTTGAGACTTTTGCTCTCTCACTTCTAAACGGCTGAACAGATTTTGATGAAATTTAGTAAGGTAATAGATGGTTACCTAAAAACGGATATAAGGTCAAAATGATCACGTCATCGTACTTAGGGGGAGTAAGTAGGCAGAAAACTGAATTGAGTTAGTGATTTTTTTATGGTTTTTGCTGGGAGTTTTGCTCTATCATGCCTAAACGGCTGAACGGATTTTGATGAAATTCAGTTAGGTGATAGATACTAACCTAGAAAAGGATATGGGCTATTAATATTCATGCTATCGTAGTTAGGGCGTAGGCAGTAGGCAGAAAACTAATTAAGTTAGTGCGGACGAAGTCGCGGGTAAAAGCTAGTTACAATATAAAAGTGATTCCAATACTGCTTTTTGGAGATATTATGAAAGCAGGTATGATACGGATGGTCCATTCAGCATGAGAAAAATTTTTTCTGGTGATATATTTGCTGAGTGTCAAAATCAAAACTCTCCTTTCAAACATATATATTTGAACAACAATAATTTAACAGATTTAAATTTTTTGTTAGCGAATGAAAAGAAAGTCATACTAGCGTGCACCATGTTATTCGATCAGAATAAAATACAAAAACTATATCCATCCAACTTCAAAGATTTTATATTAGGCACACTTGATTTATCTCGAAATGCAATTGCATCCTTTCCTTCATACACATTCGAAGGGCTTCAAGTATCTGAACTTCGTCTTGAGCAAAACGAAATAACCTCACTGAATTATTCTAGTTTAGCTGGATTGTCGAATTTGACCAGACTGAACCTTTCATTCAATCCACTTACAAACATTGATGAGTCAATTTTCAGAAATATCTCTAGTTCATTACGTACAGTCGATCTTTCGCATTGTCATCTGAAAAAAATTCCGGTTACCTTATTCGAAAATTAATAATCATTTATTTATAAGGATAAATACATGACATTATACTTTATTATGAATAATAAAGTAGAAAAGTTAATTGGTTGTACAGGCAGGAATTGAATGAGCTATATGAAAAAACAAAAGTAAGCATAGGTAACAATCATGGTAAGTATATCAAAATAATAACAAATTAAAATACACTAAAGGTTACATTTAAGACTAACACTAACATTCATCGGGTCCTCTTCTTATCCCACTCCTTGCACTCTTCTTCTTCCATTCCTCTGGTACGCCGTTGACTTGTTGAAGACATTCCAGGCCGCAACGGATCCAATCAGGACTCTTGTGGACATCACGCTTATGTCAGTTCTTCGGATGGCACCAAGTTTCAGCAGATCTTCGGCTGAATTCTTGGACCAAATTCCTCTCCAGGTAAGTGTGATAGACAAGGTAAGTGTATTATTTGTATTGTAGCGTTCCATTATTTTTCTTTGTAAACTAGGGTTGTTTTTATAGTAGTTGATCTTATTTACGTTCATCTTTACCAGGTCCGCTTGGTCGTTCACCACCTGCGCGTCCAGGACTACGGATGTTCTACCCAAGGTTGCCACGATGTCGGGTTTCCTGATACCTTCATCTGTTTTAAAGGTGGGTTCTAAGTCTACTTTATAGCCTTGTATACCTAAATTCCTCGCAACATAGTTTGCTATCGCGTTGTGACGTTTGATACGTGCCGCATGTGTTCTGTGACAAACCTGAAGTATGTGATTTGTAGTTTCAGGTCTGCCGCATCCTGCCCTACATAATCTGTCGGTTGTCCGACCCCGACTCGTTCTTGATCTTGAGGGAAGTGCGTTGATTCGCGTCTTATTACAGTTTACGAAGTCGCGTCCCGACAGAAATTTCGTGGGCGCTCCGATCCACGCGTTCTGACCTCTCACGTCATTGGAGCTTCTCAGAGGTCCACCATCTACCGAGCTATGCAAACGTCCAGACCAGAATGCTTCCAGGTGTTTTGGAGTGCGGATTGTATTGTGCTGATCCAGCTTCAGCCTCTTCTCTACTTCCAGGATTTCAGAAGTCAGGTAAGTTGCAGAGTTGTTTTCCTGCAAGAATTGATTCCTTCTGAGCCTTAGCAATGTCCGCAGGCGCTGAAGAGGAGCCCACCATCTGAGTGCAGGAACACCCAGTCCACCGTCGCTGATGTTCGCGTGGAAATATGCGTTCGGGGTGTCCTTAGGAAGGTGGAGCCATTTCCGTAAGTATTCTCTTATTTTCGTGTCGAGTGAACGCAAGAAGCCGAATTTCACCCGGCCGTGGACTAGGCGGTACATCATCCCTGGAACTATCACGGTTCTTAGAGCCCACAACCTTTGTTGCGGTTTCAGCGGAGCTTTGGTGAGTTTGATTAGTTTCTCTTCCAGTTGGCTGATCTCGTTCTTCGCTACCATGCCGTCAGCGCTGAATGTTATTCCCAGGTAGGTCCAACTGCTAGTTCTCTTTAGGGGTTCGATAAATGTACCATTGATTTTAAATTTACAGGAGGCGTCGATGGCTATCGTCCTCGTCTTTTGGACAGTATCTATAGTCAGGCTTACACACTTAGAGGCATTTACTTCCAGGCCACATGTTTTCAGGAATTGGACTACACGATCCAGGAGGGACTGAAGTCCCTCCTTCGTAGATGCCATCAACACTAAATCATCGGCGAAGGCAAGAATGTTGAGTTTTACTCCATCCATATCAACTCCAATCCCGGTTTTAAGTTCGCGCAGCATACAGTCGATTACGAAATTGAAAAGAACCGGAGACAAGGGGTCCCCCTGCTTGACTCCGCAGGTTGGATGTATCTTTTCCGACTGCCAGTTACCGTGCTGAATAACCGTGTTACTGCTTGCGTATATGTATGTGATGTAATTCCTCATGCCTTGCGGAAGTCCTTTCGATCGCAAAACGGACTGCAGTCCGTTTTGCCCCCGCACTGCAGTGCGGGGAAGGAAACCGAATCAAATGCCTTGGCCATGTCGAGAACAGCTAGGAACACTTTCTTCTTCTTTTTGTGGTGGTATTTGAGGACCATATCGAGTAATGTGATGTTCTCCGAGCAGCCGTCCGTGTTTCGAGAAGCTCTCTGACGTTCATCGAGATGAATAGATTTGAGCCGGTTAGCAAGAACTTTGTGGAAGGTTCTTAAAATGACGGAAGACATGGTAATCGGTCTGAAGGCGCCTGGGTCGCGCGAGCCTTTCTTCTTCGGAATTAGGACTGTTCTCGACAAGTTGAGACTGTCGGGGAGCTTCTCGAGCCACATCATTATCGTAAACATCCTTGCCAGTATTTCGCGTGGAACTTTCCGGATGGTCCCGGCCAGTATCGCGTCTGGCCCCGGCGCGGTGTTCTTATCGGGCAGAGCTTTTCCGACTTCTTCCGAAGTTACCGGCTTCCAAAGATGGTCAAGTGGTTCGGGTGCGTTGGGCAATTTGGGGGACACATCTATTTTCCGCGTCATGACAGTTCTCCAATAGGGTTCCATCAAATTGTCATTGTATGAAATTTATCTGGGTCACAATCTGATTGAAACCATTGAACCTGACACTTTTCCACATTTTCAAATCGACACATTGGATCTTAGCTATAACAGAATTAAAAACCTTCCAGAAAATATTTTTTTCAATATGAATGTAAAAAGCCTTTTAGATTCATCTTTTAATCCTCTTAAAAGTGTTGAGAACGTTTTAAATAATACAAAAATTGGAAATATTTCCCTTAGAGGAATATCACTTAATGAGTTGACTAATAAAAAATTGAAGAGTTTAGAGAATTTAAGTTTTTGGATTTGAGTAATACTAGTAGGTATAGACAAATTAGGCAGTAACGTCTTTGATCACTTTTTTTTTGGAAACAATAATTTTGGATCAAAATTCAATAGAAAGAATACCAAGTGACTTTTGTTCCAATCTGGAATTGACGTTTTTGAGTATCGTGAAAAATCCTATCTCTCTTATTTCAATTGATTCATTTCCTCATAAAATGAGACTGAAATATTTTTTCTTGACGTTGAACGGTCCTATTTTGAAAGAACGCTTTTTGAATTTGATATTCTTGGAAGAGCTACATTTTGTGGATTCCAAGGTGGGGATAATACAAAAAAATAGTTTCAAAGGGCTTATAAACCTCAGAGTTCTCAATTTTGAAAACACAACAATTTTAGATATTGAACAGGGTGCTTTTATTGGATTGAACCGTGTTCTGAAATTCGATGAACGAAATTTGTTCGCTAAATTGAGTACTCTGAAACCAGGAATATTCGTGGGATTGAAGTCTTTAAAATCATTGAATGTTTCATCTTTGGTAATAGAAAATGTGGAAGATCGTGCTTTTCACGGATTTGACAACTTAAGAACTCTTATTTTGAGTCACAATAAAGTCAAGAAATTGGCAACATATGCTTTGGGGGGATTGAATAATTTAAAATTGTTAGATCTGTCTTTCAATGAATTGTATGACCTTCCATTGGGCATTTTCAAGGATCTCAGCGGATTGACAGAACTTTATCTTCAACTTAATCAATTGAGAATATTGAACTCTGGTATCTTTTCGAACATGCCTAATCTAGAAATTCTGAATCTTTCATGCAACAAACTCTTTCAACTTCATGATCAAATCTTTTTCCGCTGAAGAGCTTGAAATTTCTTGATATTAACTCAAATTCAATGAATGAATTCGAATATCAATCACTACTGAAACATCAGTCTTTGCATACAATTGGATTAGGGGAAAATAATTTTTTTTGTAACGAAATGACCAAAATGTTGAGCGACTTTGAAAAGCGTCAAGTTGACTATATAAAAATAAGTTATCTTATTTTCGAGAGAAGTAATGTGGATGGAATATCTTGTTCTTAGAGGTTAGAGTTCAGGATAGTGAAAAAATGATTATATTATAAGTGAAAAATGTAGTCGCTATGAAATGAATTAAAACTATTTTGTTGATATTCGAGAATAGGAATTAAATGATAAATTCACATAATTTTTGTTTCATTCCGTCAAAAATACTACTCTGTCACAACTAATTGTAGAAAAATTTCATGAATAAAACCAGTTAATCTTGCCTTTTCCTACCTTGTCCTTGTGATAGGTAGATATAACAATGTTTTGAAATATTTTCAATAGTTTAAATAAACATCTTCAGCAGAAACATCGAACCCTTTAGGACTTGTGGATGCAACAATTCATCAGTCATTCGCACAAGTTGTTTGAAGATTACTGTATGGTCTTATCGAATAGGTATGTAGTTCGTTCCATCAAATGAACAAATTCTAAATATTGTTTGAACAGGATTGAGCAAAAGTCCATACTGAAATTAATCTCTTTCAATTCAGTAACTAATAATAAAGCTGAAACATGTGGAAGGATTTTGAATTAAACGTATTATTTGGCAAAAAAAAAACATTTTTTTTCAACCCCTTAGCTGCCACCCAACCTAATTGGGGTGTGGGCTCGGTGGAAAGTTCGCGACACATGGTAATACATAGGTAAAACATACTATGTTTTACTTATGTGGTTATAAGGAAATGAGACAAAAATTTCTATTTGGACAGCGTGGTACTATTGAATGGCCACAAAGATCTTCCAACTTTTCACCACTAGATTACTTTCCATTAGGACAAATTTTATATAAACAGATCGGCTAATATCGAAGTAATGAAGAAGAGGATTAAACTGGAAACAAATAGTATAAAAGCTGATAGATAAAGAACTAAAACAATAATTTTTTCTCGCTCCATTTTAATCTCGATTCAAATAGATACATAATTTGTTTATTTTTTTGAACTACAACTGTTGAACTGTTAAAAAAACGATCTCGCTGTATGTTATGGAAAAAGTTATTATGTTCTCATTATTTTGACGCTGAGAACAAATTGTTATGATGTTATGGCGAAATTTTTTTAGGAAAATTTTATAGAGCAATACGCCTCCTTCAACATACGATTGATCATGATTTCAAGTAATTTATTGGAGAAAATTTAAGTAACAGTTTGTGAACTGAATGAATGCCACATAGAGCTCAAAAAATCATAAGACACATTTCCATATAATTTGTTGCCAAGACGTCACTGTTAGTCTATAACTTTTTTCGGTATGTCGACATGGTGACCTGTCTTTAGTTTCGGAATTTTAAATTTAAAATAATTTTTCCGTCTACCTAAAAAAGGGATCCTAGTGCATACGAAATTGAACATAAATGGCCCATTTTAATGTTCAATTGATGGTATTCTAATGTGCAATAATGGGCAACCGAACACAAAGCATTCAGAAGAAATAAAGTCTTGAGGTCGGCGGAAAGATCTTGTAATCAACTCGGTTATTAATAGTGACTAGTTGTATCTAACTATCGCGTTAATATCTTGACCATAAGTCGCTCTCTTCAATAACCTTGTTGATCACATAACTATTAAACGACAATGTTGCTCTAGGTGAAAAAACTCAATGTCAATTTCGATTATGCTCAGATCAAAACACGATTACACTCGAGAGAAAAAATCAAAATAAAATTCAAAACTAAGAGACATTTGGATAGAAAATACTAAGTGTCATTTTGAAAAGTGCTCAGTCCTCGGTGCTCGTGTGAACGAATTACTTTCTAAAAGTGCTCAGTAATTGCGAGCATACCTCAACAAAAAGGGCTTAGTGCTTTGTAATCGAAGCACTTTTCTTCAGTGCTCGGTCCAGCTTGATTGTCTGCATACAATACGTTGAATTTACTCTCAAATAGCACGCAGAAGATACCAATTAATATTTTGTTGGTATTCATAAAATTTTGTCTCACGTTCTAATATCCACAAAGTGAAATAAAACAAATGATGGTGAGATTCCATCCTTCTCTAAAATGAGCCAACACACTACATAATGTTTGCATTCGAAAAAAAGGTGAAACGGTTTGCAGTTTTGGGGGTGACAAAAATGTATCATTTTAATGTCGAATACGTTAAATTCGGAATTAATAGACATACATGATCCTGCAATAGTGCGTTAGGCTTCCGGAGCTGCCAAACCAGATGTTTTAGAAATTTTGTTGAAATTGCATTCCCCTTGTACTTCCAATTCTGCATCTGATGAAATTATTTTTTGATATACAGGGTGTTTCCGAATGAGATTATTCAACAAATGAGTGTTTTTTTAAATGGAACACCTCTTATATTCCCGTATATTTTCAATGCTCTTTACTAACTCTGTAATGACGCAAAATATTGAGGATATTTTTTCAACGGTTTGAATCTTATTCAGAAAAAACTATAAAATTTCGATGAAAGAGTGGTTCGGTAAAAACCTTCTACCGATTTCCAGTAAAGATAGAAACATGAATTTGATGATTAATTATTACAACTCAAGAATTTGCCTAGCCATCGTTCCAAAATGATCAATTCCTCTCAAACAAGGCCCGTTATCAATTCCTGAACAAGAAGAATTTCAAATTGTTTTTTTCTCGATTTTGCCAAATGTAATACCCTGTATTTTTTTGTGTGATGAAGTATACGATAGAATACCTTAGGGGAAAGTCGGGGAATTGAATGTGGATTTCTGCTGTTTCGTGAGTGAGAAAAGTTTTCTGTGCTATTGATTAAACGGATAAGATATGTCCAAATGCATGAATACCTATTGATGCTTTGTGCCTTTTTTATAACTTCGAATTTTCTTTTGAAATCGTCACGACTGTTTTTTTCCAACCTCAAAGAAAATTTTTTGATAAACAAACAAAAATTGCTTACATATGTGGTAGTACCAGCCAGTCTAAGGAGGGGAATTCCGTCCTACAGGTAATACCCCATCCTCGAGGAATTCAAGCAACAGCATTAAAATAAAATGAATTGTACCAGAAAAACAATAAAATCGTCTTGGACAAAGGAGTAATCAGGAGCTGCACTAATTGATGGTGCAAAGGGGTTATCTAAGAGACAGGCAGCTTCAAAATTCAAATTTTGTTTACAAAATAAATTTCTGTTTCAACATGTTCTAATAATAATACGGCTGAACCTGAAAGAAATTATTGTTAATAACATTCTGTAGGTTTGACTTCCATACCATGAGAATTGAAAGAATCGAAAGAGAATACAAAATACCTACTAATAAGGCTAAAAGAATTGTTTTTGATGAAAACATTGCAATTTCTGAAACGACAAAGAAAACACACTCGAATAATTGTGAGGAAGCTAGAGAAAATGAGGAAATAGTGGAGGAAAACGATGATTTCGACAAGGACGTCAATGAAGATCTTTGTGTTGTGTGCGGAGAATTTGAAAAGAATGGAAATGTTTGGTGTGTTATTTGTGGCCAATGAACACTCAAAGCCTGATCCAATACATCGAAGGAAAATAAACTTATATTCGTTTTTATTCTTGAATGATGGCCGGTATTACCCCATCTTTTGTGATTTTATTTGAAGTCAAGCTTACTGTCCTTTTCAATTTTTTTATTTGGACTCTCAAAATACTTCGAACATGATTTTGTTATCAAAAATCCTTAAGCGGCCGCGATTCTCCCACTTTACTCTACATTTTCTCCTAAGTAACCTTAAGATTATTTTTACTCCTGTGTCCAGCAGACATGAAAAATGACATTTCAAGTAAAAAATTCAGGAACAAAAGACATTCAAACTAACGGATATTTTAAATGAGTCACACAATGAAATCAAACTAAATGCCGATTTATTGAAAATAATAATGTTTGTCCCAAGAAGTAGTCCGGTCATTTTAGACATAAAAATAGTGATCAAATAAAGAAAATTCCGACAAAGCCAAATTTTTGTAGAGACCTTAGGTTTACCACAAGGAATAAAGTCTCAAAAGTCCCCATCAGTCCCATTTGAGCTTAGGGACTTATTCGGGGTCAAAGGTCAAAATTTTAGGTTTTTTGGATTTTTCTCGAAAACGGTAAGTTTTATCGAAAAAGTACCTAGGAGCAAAGTTGTAGGTCTTAAAATTCTCTATAAAAATGGTTCCCATGATTTTTTCTCTAAGACCCACTATTTCCCAGATATTGCGCTTGTAAGAATCAAGTTCTACATAATATGCACACATTTCCACACCACCTGTGAGGTAGTGTACTCGGCGCATTTTTTTTAACGTGGTATCCCCGGTAGGCCTATTCCACGAACCTTTATGACGTTATTTTCAGGAACAATAATTATTTAATAGTATGAAGATTATTGATATGGGTTACTGAGTTTAACTGTCGTTCTAACTTTTTTTTATTACTTTAATCTGACTCATACTCTTCATATTCAACTTCAACAATCATGTTTTCTTCAATTTCTTCTTGTTCTTCTTCTTCTTCTCCTTCCTGTTGATGAACGCTTAGAAATTGTTCAAATGAAGATGAATCAGTTGTCTCTTCATCAATATCACATGAATCTTCCTCTCTTGTATTTAATTGAACATTTGAGCAAGAGACACCTTGGCAATTGGTACACGCTGGAGAACACTGCAATCCTACTTTTTTACAGCCACATTTGGCACTACAACCTTTCTTGCAATCGCAAAAAATAGTGTTAAGAAGTTTTTCTGGAGCAGGGGGCAGTAAAGTTCGAATCGGTTCCAAAGTATTATTTATCAATTTCCAACCCCAGTCTTCAGGGTTCAGTTCATTGCCTTGCCATGTCTGAACTTGATAGTATACTCGAAACAAATGTTGAGTAGCAGATGCCGATGTTGGAGGAAGACAAGATAGCTGTACTTGCTTTTTGTTTTGTGTATTTTTTACGAATGTTAAATATCTGTACGTATCTATGCAATCAATTTTTTTTGGAGCTCCATAAACCGCAAGAAGAAACCGAATTCCTTTAGTAATAAGTATTTGAGGTGAAGAATTAATTTCTGTAAATACTTTTGCGCAGTCAATCAAATCATTTTTTTCAAATAATTTTAATACTGAATTTTTGCCCCTTCTTAACATTGCTGACGTAGTATCGCATCCGGTTATCGCATGTAAAAATAAAATAAAGTTTTGGCATTTCGGATAAGCTGATAAACTTTTTGAAGAATATATTTATGTCCGTTGCTGCGCCTTCCCAGGTTTTAAAAAGTAAATAATTTTATCAGATGGAGTCCTTGCAGTGAGTAGTACTAATAAATCAACATCTTCACCCACTACAATAGCTGTATTTCTTGCATTAAATTGTTCTATTGCTGTTTCAATTATGAGGACATCGGCGTCATTAGGAGCTTGTTTCACGGCAATATTTTCAGCTGTTAATTTGTTACTCAACATAGAAATAAAATGAGATTTATTATTAATGTTTGCAAAAAAATGTTGTTGATTAACTGGAACTGTCATAAATTCTTCAAACAATGTCGGTACCTGAGGATGTTTTTGTAGCACGACGACGTTGTTCTGCAGCTTTTATGTTTTTTGTTGTGTCACTGTAGCCATCAAATACTACCGTAACTGTATGACCATAATGTCTACGTAAATACTGAACATATTTTTCAAAAATTACGTTAAAGGTTTCTTCTCGATCCCACACAACGTCTTCCTCCAACATCGGCATCTGCTACTCAACATTTGTTTCGAGTATACTATCAAGTTCAGACATGGCAAGACAATGAACTGAACCCTGAAGACTGGGGTTGGAAATTGATAAATAATACTTTGGAACCGATTCGAACTTTACTGCCCCCTGCTCCAGAAAAACTTCTTAACACTATTTTTTGCAATTGCAAGAAAGGTTGTAGTGCCAAATGTGGCTGTAAAGAAGTAGGATTGCAGTGTTCTCCAGCGTGTACCAATTGCCAAGGTGTCTCTTGCTCAAATGTTCAATTAAATACAAGAGAGGAAGATTCATGTGATTTGGATGAAGAGACAACTGATTCATCTTCATTTGAACGATTTCTAAGCGTTCATCAACAGGAAGGAGAAGAAGAAGAAGAACAAGAAGAAATTGAAGAAAACATGATTGTTGAAGTTGAATATGAAGAGTATGAGTCAGATTAAAGTAATAAAAAAAAGTTAGAACGACAGTTAAACTCAGTAACCCATATCAATAATCTTCATACTATTAAATAATTATTGTTCCTGAAAATAACGTCATAAAGGTTCGTGGAATAGGCCTACCGGGGATACCACGTTAAAAAAAATGCGCCGAGTACACTACCTCACAGGTGGTGTGGAAATGTGTGCATATTATGTAGAACTTGATTCTTACAAGCGCAATATCTGGGAAATAGTGGGTCTTAGAGAAAAAATCATGGGAACCATTTTTATAGAGAATTTTAAGATCTACAACTTTGCTCCGAGGTACTTTTTCGATAAAACTTACCGTTTTCGAGAAAAATCCAAAAAACCTAAAATTTTGACCTTTGACCCCGATTAAGTCCCTAAGCTCACATGGGACTGATGGGGACTTTTGAGACTTTATTCCTTGTGGTAAACCTAAGGTCTCTACAAAAATTTGGCTTTGTCGGAATTTTCTTTATTTCAATTGTCTAAATTGACCGGACTAAAGTAACACATGATTAGGTATTATTGGTAAGTTGTGAATTCTCACGATTATAGAGTTTCGTAGGCATCCAATGAATTTATTTTTTATGAAATGATATGATCTTCATGTCGTAGCATTGCCACAGAAACTGTTGTCAAGTAACATCGACTATTATTATTGATCAAAATATTGTTATTTAGAGCTCAAAGTTATTTTCGAATACAATAAATTGAAACGAATTTTGTGAAAGCTGAAATGGTTGATATGATTTTCATGTTGGGACAGTGCCACAGAAACTGTTTATTAGCCAGTAGATTTTATGCTGTTAAATAACCCGAAAGAAGAAATTCACATGAATCGAGTTTTTGTAGGCTTTAAGACTGATTTGTAGAGACAGAAGATGACAAGTATAAAAAAGAAGAAATAATAAATTCAGACACCAACGGAGACAAGGAGCTCGATGTTTTACTGCATGTAACTGAAAATCGACACATAAGCCTAAGAAAATATTGGTGTAGTAGTATAGTCCGTTCTTGACAGGTTGAGCCGTCGGTTGGCCATGGAAATTTGGCATATTCCACTGTGTATATTAAAATATTAGGTTAACTCGCAAAATTGTCGCAAGAGGCCGGGTACATTCGGCAACGTTTACTTTATTTTATGTTATGACAGCAAATACTGCCAACTTCAGATAAATAAACAAACGCCCACTATGCGCTCAAAGTTTCGTGAATGGACTCTAGGTATAAGTGAGCTTTTAGTTCAAAGAAACCTCAAAAAGATTAAGTTTCATGCTCCGCTGATTTCGGGTTCACGTTTCAAGCTAGAGACGTTGACGAAAATCTTGGGGGTGGAACAACGCACTGTATTATCCATCGCCAAACGTTAGCTTCTAGTGCTTCTAGTCTGTAAATGACTGAAAAAGTTGTGAATGTTATTGAAATCAGCACCTTGAAAACATGGCTCTATAAGAAATGTGCATGAAAATGGACTCTGAGCATACAGAACTTCACACTTCCGCAGAAGTTTGATAGCTGTTGAGAAATAATATGTCAGTAAGACTATGTGAACTGACAGCAGATATTAAGAAATACATGTTTAAAAAATTAATTAATTTTTACAACAATTTATTAACTAGCGTTCTCAGAATTTCAATCATTTTCAAAATATTTTACATTACAGAATTCCTCAGGTAAACGTTCTTTTCTAAACTTAAATCAACATGCCACAATATTGTGAACAAAACCTGAAATCCAACTGCTTACTACGAATTTTCATTAAATCGACTCGATTCAATATTTCCTATGGACCGTAATGGTTCACAACGGTAAGTGCATTTCAACAATTTGTTATAGCCTTCCATTATGGATAACGGAACAATTGCAATGCATGTAAGAGTACTGTTTTGGTCCATCTCATTGAGTAAGACAGGAATGATTAAGCCTATTTTTCTTATTCGGCCATACCTAGACTTTGATTTCATCCTCCTCCTTCATTTGTATTCCTTAACTGACATCGTAGCTGGAAAACTGCCGAATGAATCTGACTACTGAAAAGAGTTATACCTTCCTCTCTCGCAGTTCTAACCTTCCGTTGCCGTACACTCCAGTATGACCATCCATACAAGTTCACCTGGAGTCTGTTTCATAAAACAACAACTTACAAGTTAACAGGCAAATTTTTTACAATTTGTAGGTTTTTTGACAATTTTGCGTGTCACAAAACTACTATTGTAGACTGGTAGATACTAGTGAATATCAATTTAACAGGAACTACAATGTGCAAAAAAATTAACGCACATTCTGAAAATCTCAATTTTAAGGAAAGTTAACTCTACATTTACTTTATAACTTATTTTTTATGTTCTCTCGGGAAGGTTTTGAACGAAAAAAAATTCAGGATTTCACCGAATCTTATGTGAAAGAAGAGAAATAAACAATTCTCGAAATACTGGAATGCTGATAAGTAATTATAATAATACTAATAATAAAGTTTATTCTTGATATACGCTACATAAATAGAGATATTAAATTATCCTAGCTGAGAAGAAACATCAATGAAGGTATTATAACGAATATGTATAATATCTGTTTTAATTAACTTGAACACAACAACTAAACATAATACACATGTAAGATCTTTGGTTTCAAAAGCAAGAACATAATAAATAGGTATATATAACATAAAATAAACAAAGAGCGAAAGAGCACATTCACAAAAGGAGAAAAATGTCATTTGGTGTACTCTCGATGACCAGAATTATACGGAAAATCACACATGATTCGAATATACGATGGCGTGGAAAAATTCGCTACCCCTTTGCAGTATTCTACCAACTATTTTCGTTTTGAAACGTTTGAGATTCCAGATAGTCCCTGAGAACAGAATTATACAACCTAGGTGATAAATACGTATACTGTCTTTGTCCAATTGCCTTTCTTGCACGGGGAACGATAACATTCGGCGGGATCTTGTGCCATAAGTATGCTGACAAGTTTGAAGTGTACTGTTATTTTTATGAGCATCGATAATACTTTGCATTACATAGAGCTGAGTCACAGTCATGATTCCGGCTTCCTGATATAGTCTTGAGGTGGAATAGGTTTTTTGTCTGTCCATAATAATTTTCAAGTTCCATTTCTGAACAATTTCCACCTTTCTTAGTTGACAACCACGAGCTCTGCCCCAACCAAGTATACCATAAGTTAACTGACTCTGAACTAACGAAAAATATAAGGTTCTTAGCTGCGAGAAATTCAGATATCTCCTCAGAATGCCAAACCGGCCCAATAGAAACCTTATCTTATTGACCATACATCCCACATGATGATCCCAACGTATATGTTGGTCCAAAATAATTCTAAGATATTTAACAGTCTTCTGTTCTCGTAGTTTCACATCAGGAGAAACCATCAAGCTACCAAGATCGGGTGAAAAGCCAGAGTAACAATTAAATGTCATATAGCCAGTCTTTTCGGCGCTTAAAGTTAGTGTGTGGAATCTAAACCACTTACAGACCTAAGTTAACTCTTCTTCCACTTTTATCTTCAGGGATTGCCAAGTATCATCGTCAAATAGGAGTACTGTATCATCTGCGAAGCTGATCACACAACCCTTCAGTTTTTTCTTCAACAGCGAGCACGTATATGGTGAACATAATCGGTCCCAGTACTGTACCTTGAGGGATACCATATGAGATGTTCTTAATGGAACTTCTGAATCCATTCACCTCAACAAACTGCTGTCTATCATTCAAGTAACTTTCAAAAAAATCGTAGCATACTCCTCAAAATCCACACCGATACAGCTTTTCGAGTAGTTTCTTATGGCATACAGTATCGAAAGCTTTTGACAAATCGACAAATACTCCAATAGTCGGTATTTAACTATCAAGTCTGTCATATACAGGGTGAATCTTGTTGAACTGTACATATTTCACACAGAGATGGAGGACACTTTGCTGGTTTCAAAAAGACCCCACATGAAAGGTCTCAAACGATTCGTTCGAATTATACAGGGTGATTTCCAGTTTTGGGTCATATTTTCAAAATGCTCTATTGGACGAACGAATAATCACAAATTCATCAAATTTGGTACGAAGGAGAACTGTATCAATCTCCATACAGCTGAGTTAACAGATTATCAGTTTCCAGGACCGGACTCTATTTTTCTAATATTATCGGAATTTATAAAAAAAAACACCCTGTAGATGAAAAAGTCAACAAACCTGTCACGACAGTTCAAACTACACTGAAAACTCTTCAATAAAGAGTAATAAAATCACGTGGCACACCTACAAATTTAGAGAAAAAAATATTGAATATGCAGACTCGGAGATAAATTTTTTGGACGGCCTAATTCACATGGAAAACCATACCCAAATGTACCAAAAGTTGAAAACAGGAGAATATTATCAGTTTAAATCCTCTCGATATTCAAATATTCCAATATTCAGGTAATTTTCGTCAGTTTCCAGGACCGGACTCTATTTTTCTGATATTATCGGAATTTATAAAGAAAATCACCCTGTAGATGAAAAACTCAATAAACCTGTCATGGCAGTTCAAACTACACTAAATACTCTTCAATAAGGAGTAATAAAATCACGTGGGACACCTACAGATTCAGAGGTACTCGGAGATAATTTTTTTTGTACGGCCTAATTCACAAAAAAAACATACCCAAATGTATCAAAAGTTGAATATTAATGGTTAAGATCTTCTAAGCTTTCAAGTATTCCAATATTCAGGACGGACTCCCATTTCAGATTGGGTTTTTCAATAGATAATAGGTCGAAAAATTCGCCCTGAATATGGAACACCCCAAAAAACTGTTACGGGAGACCGAACAACATTAAATAACCTACAGGAAATTTTCATGAAATCGCGAGCCACACAAAAAGATTTAAAAAAAAATTGAATAATCGTACTCAGAGATAATTTTTTTGGGCGGCTGAAATTTAGTAGAAGAACTATACCGAAATGCATGAAAAGTCGAATATTAACCTGATAATATTCGCGATTTCATGAAAATTTCTTGTAGTTTATTTGATGTTGTTCGGTCTCCCGTAACAGTTTTTTGGGGTGTTCCATATTCAGGGCGAATCTTTCGTCTTATCATCTATTGAAAAACCCAATCTGCAATGGGAGTTCGTCGCTGAATATTGGAATACTTGAATGCGTAGAAGATCTTAACCATTAATATTCAACTTTTGATACATTTGGGTATGTTTTCTTTTGTGAATTAGGCCGTACAAAAAAAATTATCTCCGAGTACCTCTGAATCTGTAGGTGTCCCACGTGATTTTATTAAGTACTCCTTATTGAAGAGTATTCAAGTGATTGTTTTTACTTTATACCATGTTATTATGACTTTTTCATCTACAGGGTGATTTTCTTCATAAATTCCGATAATATCAGAAAAATAGAGTCCGGTCCTGAAAACTGACGAAAATTACCTGAATATTGGAATATTTGAATATCGAGAGGATTTAAACTGATAATATTCTCCTGTCTTAAACTTTTGATACATTTGGGTATGGTTTTCCATGTGAATTAGGCCGTCCAAAAAATTTATCTCCGAGTATGCATATTCAATATTTTTTTTCTCTAAATTTGTAGGTGTGCCACGTGATTTTATTACTTTTTATTGAAGAGTTTTCAGTGTAGTTTGAACTGTCATGACAGGTTTATTGACTTTTTTATCTACAGGGTGTTTTTTTTCATAAACTCCGATAATATCAGAAAAATAGAGTCTGGTCCTGGAAACTGATAATCTGTTAACTCAGCTGTATGGAGATCGATACAGTCCTCCTACGTACCAAATTTGATGAATTTGTGATTATTCGTTCGTCCAATAGAGCATTTTGAAAATATGACCCAAAACTGGAAATCACCCTGTATAATTCAAACGAATCGTTTGAGACCTTTCATGTGGGGTCTTTTTGAAACCAGCAAAGTGTCCCCTATCTCTGTGTGAAGTATGTACAGTTCAACCTGATTCACCCTGTATAAACGATGTTATCTCCTTGATTACATCCTGAGTGGATCTATTCGGTCGGAATCTATACTGATTGGGCGATATTATATTGAACTTTTCGAGAAATCCATTCATTCGCTTGGCAAGAAGTGTCTCAACAACCTTAGCAATATTAGATATTACCGTGATGGGTCTCTAATTGATAACATCCATTTTTGATCCGCCCTTGTGAATCGGCTTGACAGCTCCCACCTTCAAAACATCTGGAAATATTCCAGTTTCGAAATACAAATTCTTCAAAGGCTTACATATACAACTCTTCATTTCCTTCAGAGTTTTGGCACCGATTCCATCAAACCCAGCAGCTTTTTTTGTTTTCAATTCGTCTATTGTAGACCCCAATTCAGCTGCATCTGTCGGATACATGAACATGGTCTTCTTCATGAACTCACTATCGTCACTGTAGTCTTCGGGTGGTATTATCTTGTCAGCATAATTTTGTCCCAACTTTGTGTGGCTATTGAAAGTTTCAGATATCTCCTTCGGATTCTCCACCATCTGTCATTCATCGGTTCTAATTGTAGGTATCCTCATTTCTTCTTTTTTTTATACAAATCTCGTTGACGAATTTCCAAAGAGTCTCGATCGTTTTCCCATCTTTTCCTAGTATCTATATACATATTCCCTTCTTGAGATATCGATGGCTTTACGCAGTTTCTTCTTTTTCAATCCATACGCTCTCTTGAGTTCTTCATTTTTGCATTCTTCAAAACCTCACTACATAATTTATTTTTTTCAGCTATCTCTTTGAGGAGTGTTGGCTTATCCATTTCTTCCGTGGTATTTTAGATCCATGTTTAATGATCTCAGTGGCAGAGCCGGACCGTGGGCGTGGCGAGAGAGGCATTTGCCACGGGCGCAAACGACCTAGGGGCGCAAAATGTGAAATAACATTTTTTTTGTTTTTTTTTTTCATTTTGGTGATTTAGTTCTTGTTCATTACTTTTTAAGAAATCTGGGAGGTTCAGTATATTGTGCTTAAAAGAACCCCTAGCTGGAAAGTTTCATTCCATTTGTTATGTTTTTTGGGGTGCTGAATTCGAATCTGAAGTTTGCTAACAAAATTTCGTGACGGAACATGGAAACAAAACAAAAATAGATGAAGAATCTCATTCTTGGTCAGTTTTTGCTTATCACTCGGAAACTATCAACTTTTCGTGGAAAATCTTTCCATACAAAAATGAAGTACATAAAATTCCTACAAATTGTTTCACCACAGTTTGTTCTGCGTCAACCTGTTTTGGCTCAATTTAAAGTTTTGAATGAGGTATTTTCTGTGACTCAATAAATGAAAAAAATTTAAATTCTATGGTTCCAGTGATTGCGATCTCTCAAAATTTTGCATGATCATACAGTATATCAGACTCGATTCACAAAAAGAAATCCTCGAATCGGATATCTTGTTATAGAAATATAAAGATTCTCTTTTAATATTCCAATTAAATTGAATATCTCAGATGAAACGAAACAATCGAAATCAAATTTTCGGCCAAATGCAAGATCGCAAGATGTTCATAATAAGCCTTATGCAAAATTGTGTGGCATAGTGTGAACAGAACCATAGAAAATTAAATTGGAATATTGAAAAGAAGTCATTGAAAATAGTACCTCATTTTCAACTCTAATTTGAGCCAGAACAGGTTGTCGCAGAACAAGCTGTTGGTAGTACAATGTAGGAAATTTTTGTACTTTCATTCTGTATGGAAAAGTTTTTCACGAAAGTTGATAGTTTCCGAACAAAGAGCAATAAACTGACAAGAATGAGATTTTTTTCTTTTTTCTATGTTCCGTCACGAAATTTTGTTAGCAAACTTCAAATTCGGATTCAGCATCCCAAAAACATAAAAAATAAAGAAATCAAACCCCCAAAACTTCCAGCTAAAAGCACCATTCGACTGGATTAAGATTATTGTGAATAAAAAAGTTCTTCAAAATATAATCAATAAATCGTCAGTTGAATGCAGAACTATCCCAAGTCCTTTTTTCCAGAAAATCGGTTTATGGGCTGAAAAAATGCTTGTTACTACACTTCATCTGATGCAGAAGTATTGCAAGTCCATCTTATATCCTTACCTCACTTTTTCAATTTCATATAAACTCACGTTAGTCAAGCCAGCGATTTAGTGGACATAGCATAGTTCTGACCCATACCATAAGGACATAGTTTAGTTGAAAGTGGCAATGCCATCTTGAAAACAGAGAGCTGTTTTCAAGATGGCATTGAAAGTGGACATAAAATAGTCTAATATGCAGAACTACCATACAAAGCTATATTATGTCCCAATTTTTCAGAAATTATTTTTGTGTTAATTTTGACCATCACAAAACAATCAGCATCTTCAAGTTGAAGTTCAAAATGGAAGAATCGTATACATGTATTTTCAATCAGCTTTTAACCTATTCAAAAAAACGTGTCTCCTGAAAAGTAAGAATTTCGGACCTAGTGTAGTTCTGCATTAATCCCATCGAAATGTCAATTAGGAAAAAAAAAATTATTTATTGAAAAATGAATTTCCTCAAGGGCGCATTTTGAAAATTTGCCACAGGCGCTAGAATCCTAGTTCCGGCTCTGCTCAGTGGTGTTTCTTTCTATTTTTTCCTTAAGAGTTTCAACGAATAAGTGTGTTGCAGAGTTTGCATCCTTAAACTGATATAGATCTGTCCACACATCTTCCCCCAAATCACCTCTAAGTCTTGGATATTCTATATACCTCTTGATCTCTTGTTTTACTTTTGCTTTCGTATTTTTCAATTTCTCATCAGCTAATAATAGAGCAATCGGGAAATGGTCAGTAATGCCTGAATTGATGATGAAGGGCAGAATCTTCACATCTTGGGTTTCCACACTAGTTCTCACAAGAAAGTGGTCTAAAGAAGTCTCACTAGCTGGTCGGGTGATACTATTTATATACGACATAAACCCTACGTTGTGAAGACATTCTTATAAGGTTCAGAATATTCGCAGTCAGAAAGCAGATCTATATGAACATCACCAGTTATTACATGATAAGAGCAGCTGTGTGAACTCCTCAAATATTTCTCAAGTCCAATATTGAATTCATCGGAACTTTCTGTGGGAGATCTATATATTGATGTTATTTTCACCGTAATATTGCCAATTTTTGGATCAAATTCGATAGCTCTGATAGTAGAAATCATTCGGATACAAAAATCATGCTGAATATAATCCCTGATATAGACTACAATTTTATCGTTTTTATTCACCTTTCCTTCATTATATACTAGTTTGTAGCCTGATTTATTATATAATTTCAAGTCCTGCACCCGGAATGTTTCCGTTAAAACAATACCATCAAATTCCTCCCCAATTTGACCGAGATATAGGCAAAGTTCATAATTGTTCTTCGAAAGGCTACGTATATTTGTATGGAAGACCTTTAAAAACGAAGTTGGATTCGCCATTATGTGACTCCAAGGCATCGACATTATCAACCATATGCGACTATGGAGGGTTCGGGTCAAAATCTCTCAAAAAAGAGTCCAAAGCTCTAAATCACCCTTTCTCTCCTCCTTCAAACAACTTCAACAACAAACAAACAAAAATTCAACAAGTTTATGAGATCTATTTCTTCTGGAATTTAGAGCGAGTAGTCAACTGTGATCGTCCTGGCTGTTTTCTCTAAGCATTCTCGCTGCTCTAAATGATGGATTAATTTGTCCCTCTCCTTTTAGTGAGGGTATTTGTTGCACCTCTTTATCCACTACAATAGGCGTGGTAGGTGTTGAAGGGGCGCTTCTATTTTCTGTACATTTCGCAGATTCTAAACTTTGTAGCTGTGAAATCGTGAAGCGGGTTTTTCCAATGAGCAGTCTATTTCCCCTTATATGATATTCGTCCGAAGTAGTCTCTTTAAAGTGCTTCATGTATGTTTTCAGCGTGTTTTGCTCTTCCCTTTGTTTGCTTGTGAGATCTTGTCGTATGAATAAATCTGTTCCAATGAGTTTTTTCTTCTTTTCCAATATAAGCCTCTTTTTCTGAAAAGACAAAAATTCAATCTTGATCGGGCGATTTTCGGCTTAACCCAATTCATAGGCATCACCTATGTCCGATTCGGTTATATTCAAATCAAGGTGAGAATTTATTAAGTGGCAAACCGAAGCAGTTAGGGGTTTTTCTTGATCTACCTTTGCACCGAAGACTATCAGATCATTTTTGTTGTTCTTCCTCTCTAATCGTTCAATACTTTAGTGTTGAATTTTCCTCCGTTAATTCACGATTTCTTCGATCCTGAGTCTCCAGCCTCTGAGCTATTTAAGCGTCAATTGCTGCAAGGGAGTTCTTCAACTCGCTTTTCAAATCCAATATTTCCTCTAGAACATTCTCCAATATAATTTCCTTTTCCGAATTTGACATACTTGATTGATATCTGAACACGTACGGTACCCTTTAGATAAATCAATTCAATTCAATATATTTCATGCTGTTACAAATATACATTTGTTTGCACACGTCATTATAGTCATTACTACAATTCATTAATATCACAGTTGCTGTAGTTTAACATATACACTGTCATAAATTACAGAAATATACTATATAACTTAACATAAAAAATAAAATTTGACAAGACATGATAATACTAACAATCTTTACCCTCAGTCACAACCACATGAAACGCATCTTTAGGTATGAGTTTATGCTAGAAATGCGTTTTAAGTAGGTAGCATTAATTGTTTTAAGAATGTTTTGCTGTCTAGAAGCTGCACATCATTAGGCAAGACATTATAAAAAGGGTCCCGTAATAGTTATCTCCGTATAGATATGATTCAGTTTAATTTTTGCATGTTTATATGTAACATTTTGCCTCCTAGTGTTAGGATCATGTCTATAATTTTTTGTTATATGAACCAAGGTTCTCCCTTACATATTTTAAAACATGTATATATAATTATGTAATGCCAACCCTGGATTCCTTTAGCCAAGATAATCTTATTACAGCTTTTCTAATTCATATACCTATGTTATAACGTGCATAATTGCAACTCATCATTTCTGCTGAGTTTAACAATATTATTATAAAATGATTGTGAATGCCTCTCTCGAGGAGATTAAGTATCGAGATATTGTACGCTTTGCTTCGCTTAATAAAGTTGATTTTTTAAAAATACGGTTTTTCTCCCTAAAAACATAATTGGCGACGAGGTGATGGGATTGTGCCGGTCTTCGTGAAACGAATACGGACTGTCAGTGTTAACTGTTAAGGTGCAACCAAGAACAAGGAGAGAAATACCAGAAGCCCTGATCGACCGAGTAGCGCCCTTCGACAACTTCAACAAAGAAAAATCAAGAACTTCAGAGGTGAGCAAGAGCAAATCCTTTACTTTTTTCCCCAGTTATTTTAACCTGGCCCAAAGTTAAAACCAATTCCAATCCAATTCTTTTTCCCGTACAGTTTTGAGAGTAAAACCTGTATAAGTTTTTCCTAGGTTTCTTTCCAAAAACCGATCAAATAATTCAATTTATTAATAATTTTTTTTTCAATCATACATAATTGATTCAATTATAGATAATTTAATCGATAATTTATCGAAACTTAATTTGAAAAATAACAAAATGACACAGGATAATAATACTTTCGAGAGAATGAAGCTGATTAGCCTTTTCGCGCAATCAATAGTTCCATTTGACGGAAACCCCGCAAATTTAACAAGATTTTTAAATCATTGTGAAAGATTTTCCAATAAATTCAGATCAAATGATGCATTACTTAATGAAGCAATCATAGATATCATTAAAAGTAAATTAATAGGTACAGCTAGTGAAATAGTGAGCAGCAATGAACGCATCACTTCTAGCTGGACAGATTTAAAAAATTCCTCAAATTGAAATTTGAAGAGAAAATTAGTTTAACTGTATTATTTTGGGATCTCCAGAATGCCCAAAGATTTAGAAATGAAAATGACTTAGAATTCCTAGAAAAAATTGTCGATTTAAAAAACAAATATGATTATCAGGTGGAGTTATCCGAATTGAGTATAGTTGAAAAAAACAAGAAAAAAATATTGCATCTAGAGTAGCCACTAGAGTTTTACTTTACAACATTAACCCTGAATTACGAACTGCACTGAGAGGTCATGGTATAATGAATTACGATGACATGGTCATTTTATTAGGCAAGATTTTTATTATTACCAGCAACCTTTTTTCATTATAAAACACAAGTTTCTCAAAAACCTAACAATTTTCCAAATTCAAACAAACGCCAAACGCAAAACCAATGCAGTACCCAATACAGAGAAATTTTCCTAATCAATTTCAACCACATTTTAAACCACCACAAAATCAATTTCCTCCACAACCTATCCAATTTACGCAACAAAATACCAATCAATTTCCTTCAAAACCTATCCAATTTACACAACGCCCAGTAACTCATCATTTCCCTACCAGACAACAAGTTTTCGGACCTAGTACTTCTAAGGAAGTAGATGTATTCAAACCTAATCCAAATCAAAGAATTTTGACACCACCGGAAAAAATGTCTATACAGACGCGAAATTATCCACATAAACGCTCGAATTATTCGACACAATATCAGGCAAATCCTCCAAGAAAACACCCAAATTTTAATCAAAATAATTATCAGCAAAATTACAATAATCAACCTCCTAATTTCACATTTGAAGAATTGACTAATATTGAACCAGATTGTGAGCCAATCGATGTAGAATATAATGAGTCACAAAATTATCTTGAAATTAACGAAAACTTTGAAGATGAAAACTTAGAAAATTATTCAGATGAAAATTTTCACGAACTAGCCTCGAACAATTTATCGACCTAAATTCTGCTTTAGACAATAAAAATCAATTACCTTACATTGAATTCCAAAATCCTAAGTGCAAACTTCTTATAGATAGCGGATGTTCAGTATGTCTAATTGACCCAAAATTTGCTTATAATAACTTTCCCAAAAATATTTTTAAGGAATCGACAACTTTAACTGCATGTATGAAGCAGGAAACTTCTAATGAAAAAGTATTATACCAGTATTTAGAGAATTCCAAATTGATGATTTTCACCCATTCATACTTTACAAATTTCACAAAAATTACGATGGATTAATAGGAGCAGATTTCTTGAATAAATATGGACTAAATTTAGATTTCAAAAACCAAATTTTAACTAATGAATATTGTAAGATTCCATTCCAATATCAAAAAGTTTCCCAAAAACCCTCAAACATTCCAATAGATCTTAGTCATTTAGAATCAAAAATTAGAAACCAACTGACTAAAATTCTCCAGACGAACGAAGATGTTTTACAACTACCTGATCAACCACTCAAATTTTCTAGTAACATTAAACACAAAATTAGAACGACTGACGAAATTCCTGTACACGGTAAAATGTATAAATATCCAGAAATTCATAGAGCGGAAGTACAACGACAAATTGAAGACATGTTAGAGAAAAAAATAATTAGACCTAGTATTTCCCCATGGTCCTTTCCCGTTGTCATAGTTCCCAAAAAGCAGGACAAATCTGGACAAACGAAATGGCGAATTGCCATAGACTATAGAAAACTGAACGACAAAACCATAGACGACAAATATCCCTTACCCCAAATCGACAACATATTAAATAAATTAGGCAATAAAAAATACTTTACCACACTTGACTTAGCATCCGGTTTTCACCAGATAGAACTCGACGAAGAATCAATAGAAAAAACGGCCTTTACCGTAGAAAACGGACATTACGAATTTCTTAGAATGCCTTTTGGACTCAAAAACGCCCCAAGAACTTTCCAGCGGCTAATGAATAATGTTTTAAAAAGTAGTATATAGGTATAATCTGTTATGTATACATGGACGATGTAGTTATTTTTTCGGATACTGAAGAACAACATTTGGCAGATATCCATACCATCTTAGAAGCACTCAAAATTGATAATTTAAAAATCCAACTTGATAAATGCCATTTTTTCAAAACTGAAATTGAATTTTTAGGTCACATTATCACACCTCAAGGAATTAAACCAAACCCTAATAAATTGAAAGCTATTACTGACTTTCCAATTCCAAAAACTCAAAGAGAAATTAAATCGTTCCTCGGATTAATAGGTTATTACAGAAAATTCATTCCAAATTTCGCTAAATTAACGAAACCTCTAACATTATGCCTGAGAAAAGATGCAAAAATTAACATTGACGATTTAAATTACATCGAAGCATTTGAAACTTGTAAGCGGAATCTAATGAACGATCCAATATTAAGTTACCCTGACTTTGATAAACCTTTTATTCTCACGACAGACGCATCCGGTTATGCAATAGGATCAGTTCTATCGCAAGGAAATTCCCCGAACGATCTTCCAATTGCATTCGCAAGTAGAACGCTAAATGACGCCGAAACAAGATACAGTACGATAGAAAAAGAACTGTTGCTAGCTATCGTATGGTCATGCAAATATTTCCGACAATATCTCTACGGACGCAAATTCACGATTTACACAGACCATAAACCTTTATGTTGGTTATTTTCTTTAAAGGAGCCAAATTCCAGACTAATGAGATGGCGTATTCAGTTAGAAGAATTCGACTACGAAATTAAATACAAGAAAGGTTCGACAAATAACGCAGACGCACTTTCGAGGATTAAAATTGACAAAAATAATATCGAAATTAATGGTATTGAAGATGATTTAGATTCAATTGCAAATCAAATAACGACCGAAGAAGAATTAGACGATTGTTTGAATTTACTTAATGCAAATAACCAGACTGAAACCCCTAGTACTAGTCAAAATGACAATATTATAGATTTCGAAACAGACGACATAACTGTTCACAGTACTTTAGAAAATCCTATTCTCGAATTACCTATTACCGAAAGAAGTTTAAATTCTGCAGCCCTACAAATAATTTTCAAAACGACTCCAAATTATAAAGTAACAAAATCAAAAATTTTTGGTGATAAACTTAGATTCAGAGTTTCCATCAACCAAATTGAAAATGATTTCATAAAATTCATCAAGGAATTTATTCAACCCAAAAAAGCATACACCTTGTATTTTGCCTCTCAAGAATTAGAAAAACCACTTATACGAATTCTACAGGAAAAATTCGATTATAAATCTTATGACTTAAAAATTTCCAAAATTTTTCTAGAAGACGTAGAAGACAAAGAAGAACAACTTCTTCGCATACAACAATACCACGAGACAAAAACTATCCATCGCGGATTACGAGAAAATCTTATAAGTCTAAAACGTAAATATTACTGGCCCAACATGGACAAAGACGTTAGGAACTACATAAATTCTTGTGAATTATGTCAGAAAAATAAATACGAACGCACCCCAATCCAAATTCAATTCAGACCCAACCCTATCGGAACGAAACCATTTACGCACGTTTACTGCGACACGATTAGGTTCAATCAAACGTATTGCCTTAGTATCGTAGACTCATTTTCAAGATTAGGACAATGTTATACATTAATTCAAAAAACAGGAACAGAAATTTTAGACAAGTTATTAATTTTCTTTAGCCATTACGGAATTCCTAACAAAATTACATGTGATAATGGTCTCGAATTCAAAACAACGTTATACAAGATTTTTGTAAAGTCCACAAAATCGAAATTCATTACATTACAAACTATAATCCCAATTCCAATGCCATAGTTGAACGATTTCATTCCACATTAATAGAACAATTGAGGACAATTACAGACAAAAATTTGACTTTCCAAAATAGATTATCTCAAGCATTACTCAGTTACAATAATTCAAACCATGCGAGCTTAGAAATGACCCCTATGCAAATAATTAAGGCAGACTTGAACTACTCATTACCTATTGAACAAACACATAATGAACGATTACAAAATTACGTGGAAAATTACGTCGAAAATTTGAATGACATAACGAAACATTTGGAACAAAATAGACAAAAAAATATTCAACGCTTAGAAAAAACTAATGAAAAACGATCAGCAAAGGAAGACCACCCTTTAAACAAAAACCCAACCTACATCAAAAATCCTATGACACGAAAATTAGATCCCCCATTCAAAAAAATTGATGCCTGTGAAATAGATAAAAATCGAATCCAAGATAAGAAGAAAAACAAGCATATCTACCACAAAAAAATCATGAAACAGAGAAAAAACTAGTTTCAAAATTTTGTTACAGATCCAAAATGGAATACACTTTCATACTTTTCATACTTCTCGGAATAATAACCTTCTCGATATCCCTTGAAATTATCCAAATCCAAAACAGCATACTACCCATTTCACTAGGTAAAGCCTACGTAACTCACAAAAACTTGCAACTTTTATACCATATTGACCTAGCCAAAATCGAACAAATCATAATTAATTATCAAACTGAAATAGACAACTACAAAAACTCAAAATTGAATTTCGCACAAACTGCAAATTATCGATATTTAAGACACTCTAACGAAATAAACCTGAATGCATTAGAAGAACTTTTGAACGAAAAAATACGAATCAAAAGAGGATTAATAAACTTAGGTGGAAAAATTTCAAAATTTCTATTCGGAACGCTCGATTCTGATGACGAAGCTTTATATCAAAGTTATTTCAACAGTATCAAAAATAACGAACAAATATTATTTCGAAATCAAAAACAAATCGCAACTATAGTGAATGACTTGAAAAATAAGTATATCAGTAAATTCCAGAAAATGTCAGAAAATCTTAAATTGTTTCAGATAGTACCTGAACTGCATGAAGTACAACAAATGCACCTTTTGATTTTCGAATTGAAAGACATAAAAAATATCTTAGACGAAATACAAACAGCTGTTAGCTTTGCGAGGTTACATTTATTGCACGAATCAGTTTTACCATATTCCAAATTTCTAGAATTGATCAAAAATGAAAATATTATACCAGTTCATCACCTGAAAGACTATTATCAATTGTGTCACACGAAAGTTATTTTCAAAAACAAAATTTTATTATTTCTGATTTCAATTCCATTAGTTCAAAAAGAATATTATGATCTATACAAATTTTACTATCTCCCACAAAATAATGAATCCCTTCCATATACCAATCCTTATTTGCTCTCGCAAGAAGAAAAGCTGAAATGGTCCACCAAACACTGCCATCCAGTGGAAAACGACTACTTATGCGATCAAGACTCACTAGAAAAAATTCCGAAGTGCCTGGAAAATATCCTCACCAACCACACCGAAAATTGCCAGAGAATACCAAAAATTCCAACCCAGGACCTGAAGATCCTAGAAGATGGAAGCATTCTCTCAATTCAAAATGAGAAAATAATCGAAAAATGTCCATTGCAAACGAAACATCATTTCCTTCCTACGATGGCCATTCTACGTACCAAATGTACCATCAGTAACAAAGAAAAGGAAATAGTTCCAACCACAAATATCAGCGAAGAGAGAATCGTCCTTCTACAAACACCACACAAGTTACCCCAGGAATACACAAAAGAAGAACATCAACCAGAAGACGACATCCCCGACATCGAATTGAAGAAACCAACCAGTGGAATCTTCCTCAGACTGCATTTAATTCATTTTTCTATTTGATAATTCTAATAATTATAATAACTACTTTTTACTTTATTTTCAAGCTTGCTTTATCCAAAAATAATTTATGTAAAAATAAAGCTACACCCATAGGTGATACCTTTAACCAAAATGGGGAGGAATTATGTAATGCCAACCCTGGATTCCTTTAGCCAAGATAATCTTATTACAGCTTTTCTAATTCATATACCTATGTTATAACGTGCATAATTGCAACTCATCATTTCTGCTGAGTTTAGACAATATTATTATAAAATGATTGTGAATGCCTCTCTCGAGGAGATTAAGTATCGAGATATTGTACGCTTTGCTTCGCTTAATAAAGTTGATTTTTTAAAAATACGGTTTTTCTCCCTAAAAACATAATTATATATACAAGGATGGAATGTGAATAAATTATTTCGAATTACGGTCGTGACATATCTCCTATAATCCATTCCAAAAATGACAGGCAGAACCTTCTGGTAAACCCAAATATCCTGTTGGAATGTGGGGAAGTGACCCATGCAAGAATTCCATATTTACAATTGACAGAAATATGAGTGGTATGCTGTAATAATGACTGCCTTGGTAATTCGTTTCGCAAGACCTATTACGAAAAGCTCTTTGAAAGTTTTGCAGCTATAAAGGCAACATGACTCTCCCACGATAAGATTGGATCCAAGCAAAACCCAGAAACATTGAACTTTCCTGCTCGCCTATTTTTTTATGACTGAACATTATTGTTTTAGTTTTCGTTTCATTTAGACTTAGACCACTCCTAGCGAACCATGCCAATGCTGACCCTTTAGCCGTGTTAATTTGTTCATATACAGTTTTTTTCTCGGTGTTTTTAACAAGAATTGTCGTGTCATCAGCAAAAAGTATAGAGTCCGAGCCGGAGCCCAAACTAAAATTGTTTATATAAAGCAAAAAGAGTATGGGCCCCAATACTGACCCCTGTGGCACTCCACAGGTAATTTTTTGTGTGTCTGACGTTTTACCATTCACATATACATACTGTGTCCTGTCAGCCAAATATGAACTTAAAAGTTTAACACTGGTTTCATCAAATTACTATTTTTCAATTTAGAAATAAGAAGAGTGTGGGAAACGCAGTCAAACGCTTTAGTAAGGTCACAAAAGACCGCCCCACAATTTCTTCGTTCTCAGTGCCTTCTATAATCTTATTAATTAAATATATAAGAGCATCAGTGGTAGATTTTTTTGCTCTGAAACCAAATTGCCCAAAATTAAATAAATTATTTGACTCATAAAATTTCACGATTTGATATTTAGTACAGTTTCGAATACTTTTGCTATCACTGGTATTATAGAGATAGGTCTAAAATTGTCTAAGTCACTTGAATTTTTTGTTTTCCGAATTGGCAAAACCTTAGCTACTTTTAAGCTGTCAGGAAACACTCCATTCTTTATGCAATTATTTATGAGATCAGTCAAGGGGTATAAAATTTCTTCTCTGACAGATTAATTAGTTTAGAATTCAGATTACAACAGTCAAGACCGGGCTTATTTTTCAGATTTTTTATTATGTCACGCACATCATTGTAGCTAACAGGCGCAAAACTAAATATAGGGGAACAAAACCCCTCCCATCATTACACGTTTTCCCATCAAAAAGGCTCTTATTTTCTAGTTGTTTTTTAATCTCCTTACCGACATTGACAAAAAATGTATTATTTCGTCTAGATTTACATTAAATGGTAATTCAGTTTTTTTTGTTGGCCTCTTGGTGTTTATTATGTTCCAACAGGTTTTACTTGGATTTGAACTATTTTCAATGGCCTTTTTATTGTGCTCCATTTTTGCCTTCCTTATTGCCTTGTGGTATTTGCGTTTGTATTCATTTTTTAGCGTTAAAATTGATCTTGATTCAACATTATGGCAAAGTTCATGTAGGAGGCTCAAATGGTCACGCATTTTTTTTAAGTTGTCATTAAACCAATGTTTTTTTACTTTAGTTTTTATATTTTTTAATGGAAAACATGCCATGGCTTTCTCAGATAAAAAGGATACAAAGGTGTCAAATGAGTGAGCAGGGCTTACCCGACTGCCCCTAAAATATTTCCAATCTATGTCGTCAATGGCCTTGTGGAATTTCAAGAGCCCAATTTGGGTTATGGGTCTGGTACATATTGGGTCAGCTAGGGCTCTATCTACCCTTTCAATTTCCACAGAGATTTTTACAGCTTTATGATCCGAGAACCCCGGTTCATATACTTCAGTGCAATACTTCCTTGTCATTCTGGTTATAATATTATCTAAACACTCACCTTTCCTTGTAGCCTCAGTAATTGCTATATGGTAGCTAAAAGAATTTAATAAATCTAGCAAATTTGTGTAGTCACGATTTGAAGTGTGAAAGTGGACATTAAAGTCCCCGCAAATAACAATTTCACATGGGTGGGACTGCAGTTTATCAAGGATTTTCTCTAAACAAGACATAAAATAATTTAAATCTCCAAGAGGCGTTCTGTAAACACAATAGGATGCTAATTTGTAATTATCCAAGTTAAAACAATTTATTTCAGTGCTATTCAAAAAATGTTCGGACATACACACTACGTCAAATTTCCTCCTAACCAACTCTGTTTCGACAAGTAGAAGTTTATTTCTTACCGACTGCATATTGAAATGTACAATAGTAAAATCATTTTTTTGTTCCTTATTTATACCACTGTTTCCTGTGATATGATTTCCCGTTTCCTCTAAATTGCCGAAAGAACGTTTTGTTGTGAAACTTATACTCCTGCACTGTGACACCTGCAGACCAAAAACCAGGTTCCATTACTGCCTTTAGGTTTCCTGTTGGGACTCCTATTTGAAAACTGCAAGAGAAGTCATTTTCTTTTAATTTCTTTACAAAGATGTCCATGTGCTTATCCATGAAAAAGTTTTTCAGCATTTCTTCAGTGGTTGTTTTTGATACGTTGTTTACGAAAAGAAATGTAAGGTTATTTCGGTTGACCTCTGATGCCCTGATACCGCCTTGCGTCGGCCCAGTTCCAACAATACGGAGAAAAGCGGCCTGGTTGGTCGCGTTGTTCGCGAGTTCATTTGCCGATTTCCCGGATCGGCTTTCGCCGGCCGGCCGATACGTCATCAATGACGATGAATTTTGCGGTCGATGGTGGTGGGATGGTGGGCCCCCGGCTGGATCCTTGCTAGCTTGGACCTGGGTTTCAGGCTTCTGCTGTGGAGCACTAGACGATGGATGTTGACGGGGGCCTTTGTTTACACTTTTCCTGTCCGACCTAACCTCATTATTTTGGGTGGGAGTTTGGATATAATCTTTTTTACTGTTTTTTGTGTTTTCCAACACGTTAATTTTGTAAACCATAAGGTCTATCCTTTCTCTCATCTCATTCTCGAGTTTTTTAAGCAGCAGATTTTCATTTTTCGCAAATTCCAGTTCACGAAGAAGGTCATCCACAACAGTTTCCCGAACAGAATCGAACAGCTGGAATCCCAGGTGATCCACCGAATAAATACGTTGGGAATGTTTTGTTTACAAATGATATAAATAATTTTGGGATATTAACAAAGAAAACTCACTGCGAAATCAGAAATATTAGCAGATTCGGCCAGGCAAGCAGTAAACAGTTACACAGAACTATTTTTCGAATCAAAATAATTCAATTCCACAGATATTCAGATTGCCTTAATCAGAGAAACTTGAAACGGTCATACACATGGATCGACATTCATGTGATTTAATACTTGGTATTTTCCCCCCTTGCGTTAATTACAGCTCGGCAACGACGGTTCATACTCAAAATGATCTTAAAATGTTCTTATCTAATCCTTCCCAGATTTCTCTGAGTTGGATGCCTAAATCATTAAGAGTAGCTGGATGATTTTTTGAACTTCTTAGCCTTCTATTGAGGTTCTCCCAAACCTGCTCAATCAATGTCCCAAACCTGCTTGAGATCTGGACTTCTTACTGGCCATTCCATTCTAGAGACTTCAACCTCTTCAAGGTACTCCTGAACGTTGCGCACACGATAGGGTCTGGCATTTTCGTCAATAAAATGAAATTTCATCAATGTATGGGGCAAATGGCACTACATGCTCTTCAAGAATGTTCCTTATATACCTATCAGCAATCAGCTCTAATATCAACGACCACTAGGTCTGTGCGAGCAGTCAAAGTTATTCCACCCCATACCATAATCGATCCTACCCCAAAACCAGTAGTATTCAGGAAACTGCACTGAGCATATCTTTCATGTGGACATCTGTATACAAGGGAACGTCGATCACAGTGGTAGAGGCAGAATCTAGACTCATCTGTGGAAAGAACTCTTTCCCAATCAGCCTCTTTTCTATGGATATGCTCTCTCGCAAAATCCAAACGATCCCTTCGATGGGCTGGGGTAAGAGCTGGGCCTCTTGCCGCGACACGAGGCCTAAAATCATATTCTCTGAGGCGATTTCTTATTGTCTGAGTGCTAATTTGCACCCCACGAGTTTGCTCAAGCTGATTTTGAAGGAGACGAGCAGTTGCAAACCGTTGTCTCAACGAAGAAACTCTCAAGTAACGTTCTTGAATGGCAGTTGTTACCCGTGGTCTACCCTCTCCTGGTCTTCGGACATTCATACCTGTCTCCCTGAATCGCTGCAACATTCTGGACACACTTGTATGAAAAACTCCAAACCTTTCTGCAATTATTGTGTATGTACATACACCCTTCTTCTCAAATTGCGTGTTTCGCGTTGCATAGCGATCGAGTACATGGGATATCGAAGAGTAGCGTTTGTAGTGCTCTTAATTTTTTTTGTTGTCGCAGTGAATGTGATTTTGTTTAATGAAATAATTAAATGACCGGAGGACCTGTACAAGTTAATTCAAGAAGAGTAACGCTTTTAACTTCGTAAGAGTAACTCTAAGAATCACTTATTCTACTTCAATAGGTTATGGGCCCAGGATAGGCACTTCAACTTTTTCAACACAGAAGTGTTTCTTGAAAGCGTTCATATCTGGAAAGAACGACTCTTCTCCCTTGTGGAATATAAATACGGTAGCGCTCATTGCCATCGTAACCAACTAAATTGCCTTTATGAGCTTTCTTATCCATCTTATGTCGTTTCTGTGCAGGAACATATAAGTAGCAGTAAGAAGTGATGATAAGAAGATGACTAATTCTTGGTTTTTTGCTGAACCACAGTTCGTATGGACTCACACCCTGAATCGATGATTTTCCAGTTTTTTTAAAAACATATACTGCTTCCGTAACTAGCTCAGCCCAAATCGCTTAAGGAAAATAAACATCAGCATTTGAGTACATAAACGTCCTAGCCATCTCAACAATTGTTCTGTTCTCTCGTTTACTGCCATTCCGCTGTGGTGTATAAGGTGTCAACCTCTGTGTAATTCCTCTTTCAAGCAAAATATTTCGAACATCTGCATTGACAAACTCTACTCTGCGTGAACAATAAGCATCTGTTTCAAAACTATTTTGACAGCGCTTCTTCTGGAATGACTCAGCAAAAGGTCCACAAACATCAGTTGAAATCAGCTCTCCAGGCTGAGAAGCCTTTCTTTCAGTACCAAAGGGCAATCTCTAAGACTTTCCATAAATATATGGTTCACACATTTTACATCTAATTTCACTTTAATATCTAGTTTCCTCTCAAGATTCACTTCTACATGTCTTTTATCCTGATGCCCCCATCTTTCATGATATAACTGAAATAGGTCTCTTGATTCTACCAAGTTAACAGTTGAACATCTGCCCGGATTAACAGTCTTAATTTCTGCCTTATATAATGTTGCTTCACCTAGTTCAAGATAATTTCTGAAAAAGCCTTATATTTTTGGGGACTTGAAATCGAGAGTAAAATGGTGACATAAGAGTGTGTCAAACGTCCTTCGCTCAGAAAATACTTGAACGTTTCGATTTTATGGGATGTAAATCAGTTTCATCACCAATGCTTCAGGGTGTGGAAAGTACTTCGAATACAGGGAAAGCAGTGGAGAGAGCATCTGAGTTTCCATATCGCCAAGCAGTGGGCACTCTAATGTACCTGATGTTGGGATCAGGACCTGATTTAGCATATTCAGTTGGTTTTTTATCAAAATCACACGAAAATCCTACTACTGCAGATATAACCAGACTTGAAGAGTTTTCAGATATATAGCAGGCACTCTAATTTTAATTTTTTTAAATTATTCAAACACAATGGGAAGAAAGCCGTTTGCTTTTCTCCCCCACTTCCTCAATTCGATTGAATTTGATTGAAGGATGGACGGTTTCGCTAATTACTGCAAATAATGGACCTGCACCCAGGAAAGTAGCATGGTTTATTGAAACCCACTGTCGAAATTGTAAATAAAATAAAACTTTAGATCTCAAAGTTAGGGTGAAGGTGTTGCAAGGTCTTCTCAGTCTTATTGCCACTCCTTCAATTTGATCTTGTCAAAAGAGACTCTGCTGCACCTGGACCTAAAGAGCTATTCTGCAACCATTCGCTTATTACAGATCCAATATGTTGAAGCATGTTTTCTATGTACAGTTGAAGAACTACAATGGAGGTCAGCTTTTAAGGAGGGTACTCGATAGAGGCGAGATGTTTCCCCGGAAACCTTTTCCATTTTCCACGAGTTGTAGTTTATGAGATACGAACCCGTGGGTATGGTTCTCATTTTCTTTCATTCTAACTTAAAAATAACAATAATAATAATAATTTTATTAATCCTTTTAGACATTGAACAATGTATAGGACAGGTCACAAAATAGAAAAAAATAAACACAATTGAAGTGAACTTATAGATACAAGTACAAACAAATCAACCTGAAAAGAAAATGATGAAGAGTCAATTTAATCTATCAGAAAGGTATTCCTCAATACTATAGTAACATTTGTTCACTAACAGAGACTTTACATTAATCTTAAATTGAATGTCTTTCATTGATTTGAACATGTTTGGCAAATGATTATAAAGTCTTGATCCTATAAAAGCTGGTGTTGATTGATATTTTTTAGTGTGGTGTCTAGGAATACAAATAACATCCACGTGCCTAGTACTGTAATTGTGGAACTCTCAACATTTCTTTAGAATGCACTCATTTCGATGGATATATAAAAGACAATTAAAAATGAAACAACATGGAAATGTCAGGATTTTGTGACTTCGGAAAGATGAACGACAAGATTCACGAGGCCTAATACCACATACGAGTCTTATTGTCTCTTTCTGGCAAATAAATACTCCCTTGCATCAACAGATTACCCCCACAGTACGACGTTATAGCAGAGGTGACTTATACACCATACTGTAGAATATCCCGAGGAGTAAATCCATCAGGAGTAATCCTTGAGACGTGATAACGCATAAAAAAAATTATTTAACTTTTTGCATACGTGATCAACCTGATAATTACACCTCAAATTTCGATCCACATATAGTCCAAGGAATTGGACGTGTTCTGTTGAAAGTAAGTTTCCTTCAGGGTGTTTAACGGAAAATGCATCAAATGGGTCAGTGGAACGATTCTGAAATTACCGAGTAGGATGTCTGTTTAGGTCCAGCTGGTAGAGTAGCAGGGAAATGATAAAGTCTAACTATGGCATTTGGCATAGACCTATGGTCTTCATCAAACATGCTTCTTAGTCCAGAGGGTCCCACCTGGTTCACTGATGGCTCTGTCACAGCAACAGGGTCTGGGGCCGGAATCGTGGGTCCTCACTTCAATCAGGCTATCCCTCTGGGGAAAAACTGTTCCATTGTGCAGGCTGAGCTATTTGCAGTTCTTGCATGCGCACTGGAAAATATTCGCAGGGGATACTCTGGCCAGCACATTTATATATGTTGCGACAGCCAGGGAACTCTGAAATCTCTATCCGATGTTAGAGTTGATTCTCTTTTGGTAGAAGAATGCAGGAAAGCTCTGCGTGGGCTGGGCTCTGATAACTTTTTGAAAGTAATCTGGTGTCCGGCTCATGCGGATATACCTGGTAACGTTAAGGCAGATGAACTGGCTAGTCGGGGAGCCGGATTAGCATTTGTTGGTCCGAAGCCTTCGCTGCCAATCTGTCGCACATCTGTAAGAAGTTTCTTCAGGAACTGGCTGAACAGGGAATTTTCCTCGGAATGGAGCGCAGGGGTGCGCCTGAGGTGGTCGAGGATTCTCATTGAGAGACCGTCCTCGCGATCTGAGGTCTATAGGCTTCTGTTGCTGGAGAGGAAACAACTCGGTCTGGTGACTGGTGCATTGACTGGTCACCTGTTTAACAAGCATTTGAAGAGAATGGGATTGACGAGCTGCTCCCTATGCCAGTGGTGCAGGAGTACTGATGAAACGGTTGAGCATATTTTGTTCAACTGTGGAAACCTTACTGAGTTAAGGTCAACACACCTAGGAAATCCAACACCTTCTATTCCTATGGTGAGAGGGACCACTCCTGGCAGGCTCGCGACGTTTCTGTCTTCGTGTCTGAGGAGCTAAGTCTCTATGGAACGATGCGGGTGAACAATGGGCCACTAGGCCTCAGTTCGGCCGGTAAGGCACCATACAGAGAAGAATGGCATTTGGCTATTTGCTAGGATTAAATTCTACTTCAACTGCCATTGTTTGATGACTAGATAAAAAACCACGAAATGTTTATACAGGGTGAATCCTGTTGAACTGTACATACTTCACACAGAGATAGAGGACACTTTGCTGGTTTCAAAAAGACCCCACATGAAGGGTCTCAAACGATACGTTTGAATTATACAGGGGGATTTCCAGTTTTGGGTCATATTTTCTATGCTCTATTGGACAAACGAATAATCACAAATTCATCAAATTTGGTACGTAGGAGGACTGTATCAATCTCCATACAGCTGAGTTAACAGATTATCAGTTTACAGGACCGGACTCTATTTTTCTGATATTATCGGACTTTATGAAAAAAAACACCCTGTAGACGAAAAAGTCAATAAACTGTCATGACAGTTCAAACGACACTGAAAACTCTTCAATGATGAGTAATAAAATCACGTGGCACAGCTACAAATTTAGAGAAAAAAATATTGAATATGCGTACTCGGAGATAAATTTTTTGGGCGGCCTAATTCACATGGAAAACCATACCCAAATGTATCAAAAGTTGAAGACAGGAGAATATTATCAGTTTAAATCCTCTCGATATTCCAATATTCAGATAATTTTCGTCAGTTTCCATGACCAGACTCTATTTTTCTGATATTATCGGAATTTATGAAGAAAATCACCCTGTAGATGAAAAAGTCAATTAACCTGTCATGGCAGTTCAAACTACACTAAATACTCTTCAATAAAATGTAACAAAATCACGTGGCACACCTACAGGTTCAGAGAAAAAAAATTGAATACGGGTACTCGGAGATAATTTTTTTTGTACTGCCTAATTCACGAAAAAAACATACCCAAATGTATCAAAAGTTGAATATTAATGGTTAGTATCTTCTACGCATTCAAGTACTCCAATATTCAGGGTCGGACTCCCATTGCAGATTGGGTTTTTCAATAGATGATAGGTCGAAAGATTCGCCCTGAATATGGAACACCCCAAAAAACTGTTACGGAAGACCGAACAACATTAAATTTAATAACCTACAAGAAATTTTCATGAAATCGCGAATATTATTAGGTTAATATTTGACTTTTCATGCATTTCAGTATAGTTCTTCTACTAAACTTCAGCCGCCCAAAAAAATTATCTCTGAGTACGATTATTCAATTTTTTTAAATCTATTTGTGTGTCTAGCGATTTCATGAAAATTTCTTGTAGGTTATTTAATGTTGTTCGGTCTCCCGTAACAGTTTTTTGGGGTGTTCCATATTCAGGGCGAATCTTTCGACCTATCATCTATTGAAAAACCCAATCTGCAATGGGAGTCCGTCCCTGATTATTGGAATAGGTACTTGAATGCGTAATAGATCTTAACCATTGATATTCAAATTTTGATACATTTGGGTATGTTTTTTTGTGAATTCGGCCGTACAAAAAAAAATTATCTCCGAGTACCCATATTCATTTTTTTTTCTCTGAATCTGTAGGTGTGCCACGTGATTTTATTACTCTTTATTGAAGAGTATTTAGTGTAGTTTGAACTGCAATGACAGGTTAATTGACTTTTTCATCTATAGGGTGATTTTGTTCATAAATTCCGATAATAACAGAATAATAGAGTCTGGTCCTGGAAACTGACGAAAATTACCTGAATATTGGAATATTTCAATATCGAGAGGATTTAAACTGATAATATTCTCCTGTCTTCAACTTTTGATACATTTGGGTATGGTTTTTCATGTGAATTTATCTCCGAGTACGCATATTCAATATTTTTTTTCTCTAAATTTGTAGGTGTGCCACGTGATTTTATTACTCTTCATTGAGGAGTTTTCAGTGTAGTTAGATAGATAGAGTAGATAGAGGATTTTGAAAATATGACCCAAAACTGGAAATCACCCTGTATAATTCAAACGAATCGTCTGAGACCTTTCATGTGGGGTCTTTTTGAAACTAGCAAAGTGTCCTCTATCTCTGTGTGAAGTATGTACAGTTCAACAGGATTCACCCTGTATATTTCTCTATTGTACCTAGTTAATCTACCCTTTTTTGGCGTACTCTTCAGTATAGCCAAGTACATATACAAGGTTGACTTGGTTTTATAGCTCGAGTGCATTGAGCAGGAGTTTACATTCCCAGACTAACTCTGAGCGTGAGCCACGTAGGTTTCGATTAGCCGTACAGTGGATTTTTAAATCTGGTTGTTTAATTGAGGTATTTCCGGCCATTCTCTAGCATTCCATGAAATTTATTTCTCTGATCATATTAGAAGTTATCGTTAATGGAAAGGTCTTTTTAAATATACCGGTCGTAATCAGTTAAAGTGTCTACAAAATATGTATATTATACACATTCCTGAAAATTCTGGAGTTCAAACAAAGAAAATGTTTTCTCGAAATAATTCTGATACTGACCAGTATAAGACACGTTGACCAACAAAGGCCGAGGATCAATTTCACTGTGTAGACGGAGAGTTCAGACTTTTGTATCATAAACGCCGATGTCACGATATCCAAATATTTTTCTTTTTATTCGTGGGATGACAAACTCGGTTCGACGGGAACAATGCTCCGAAATCGCTATCGTCACTACACTCTCAAGTTCATATATTCATTTTGAATTCCTCAAGTTAAACGATCTATTCTGAGCTTATTCAAATAAGGTTCAAATTTCGAATGTTGCGACATTTCAACACACCACAATATCGTGAACTAAACTAGAGATCCAACTTCTCACGACGAATTTTTATCAAACCGACTCGTTTCAACATTTTCCATGAATCGTAATGATTCCCAGCGGTACGTGCGGTATTCACGTATGTGCTCAAAATTCAGAAATTGTTTCCCTTCCTAATTTCCCCTAAGACCACGAGCAACCAACAACTTGATAACTTCCAGAACTTATACACCCGGAATAGGAATTTCATATACACCTAATGCATTTCACACCGGATAACCTGCGAACTCGAAGGAGTTAACAAAGTTTGTGCGAGCTTGATTTCGTTCCTAAACCATACGTGATATTCGAATACCGTTTTCGATGTCAAGGTATCGGCAGGAAGATCGAGGTGATCAACTTACATGCTGTGATCAGTCACTGTCTTGTATGTTCCTTAGGCCAGGCGCACACTGGAATGAAAAAATAGTTTTCGACGAAAAGAGAAAAAATATTGTGCTGAGGGGAACCACTCGGCTACCTCGTCGAGCCCCGACACCCCCTACTTCTACTTCATACTTCTCTTTCCTTTCTTCTCGTCGTAGACTATCTGACCGGCCTTACACGATAAAAAAATGACACTTTGCATGTCAATCACAACACAAATAATTAAGCTACATATCTACTGTGTGTTAAAAAGATAGCAGAAGGATAGTAATATCATTTTATACTTTCCTGGCAACACTCTACAAACTAAATCATTGTAACATTTAGAGTCACCAATGGTGTAACGCTAACGTAATAAATAGACAGAAATAGAACTATGAGAGAATTATCAACTTTGCAAACAAAACACAATTAAAGTCATATTTACAGCTGAATTACAAATGTGGAATTGAAAACTCAAATTAGGGTTTAAATTGCCTATTTTTCTATAAGTGCTGGACTCGTAAATCTATCACTTCGACAACTTGCTTATGTTCAAGATTCAAATAAGCAGATATCACACGTACACAAATAATACTAATGTGGCAACACCGCTTAAAAACGTCAGAAAAAATCGGATATCAAAAAGTGCCACAGAAAATGAATAAATGAAATCACATCACATATTGTATACGTCTTTTTTTAGCGGACTCGTTTGGCATAGGTGTTACTTTTTATACTCATCTCAGTTCGACAAATTCTTGATGATTTCACCTACCTACACCAGAAAGCTTATGAACCTGTCACGAGCTGAGCTTTGGGTGATGGTGGGGCTTCTGACAGGGCATTGTTCGAAAAAACATCATTTGAACCGTATAGGAATGTCAGCAGATGATTTTTTTTATCTGAGACAGACCGAGAAGGCTCAGGCCTAAGTACTAGTGTACCGTGGGTGTCGGAGGAGAAGGGACAGATTCAGCTTATTAACACGTGATTTAAAAGACTGCAGGCTTTGTGGATCGGAAGCAGAAACAGCTGAATGCGTTGTTTGCAAATGTCAAGAGCTGGCTGGCCTATAACAATCCATATGGGCAAATCGATCCTCGATGACCAAAAGTCTCCAGGAAAGTTGTCGCCTAGGGTGGATCCAAAATATTTTTTGTTTTTTTTTTAGGTGGCCTAGGTCTCAAAAGTTGCTAAGCCCCCATAGGAGAAGAGTAGATGTGCAACAAGAGATCTGACGAAGGGTACAAAATTCGGTAAAATCGACCTTAGATTTCCTTATGGGAATTAACATGTAAAAATGACCAAATTTGCGTCAGATCTCTTGTTGCACATCTACTGAGAAAAAAAAACGTGTGCCCCACCCACTCAAAATTTTTTTTCAATTTTTTTTTCAAGGCCTTGGTGGCATGATATTTTAAACAGTCAGACAAGGATTTTACTTGAAAAAAAAATATTTAAGCATTCTTTTCAGGTGCCCCACCCATCACGGGCCGTGGCATGGTGGCGTAATGCTTTGTTGAACATTTTTTTCCTCTCTTCAGGTGTCCTATACGTACTTACAGTCCAAGTGAGTTCATTTTCAGGTTGTCAAAAGATAGGGGTAAAAAGTTATTAAATTAATCTATTTATCGAATGTGTAAAGTTAGTTTGAAATTAAGTGATTTAGATACTTTAGACGACAATGTAATTGATTCATTAAATAAATAAATTCGTTGACACGGTGTTTTTTTTTTAATTCATTTTCAGTATACTTTTTTCCCATTAATTAATTATTTTATTAATTCAACTACTTATTTCATTTTGTTACAGAAACATTAGGCAGAATGAAATTCATCCATTTGCCCTATATTTAGCCACCCAACCGCGATGTCATCAAGGGTTCTTCCCACAAATGCAGACGTTATTCGAAATTTTTTACTGGTTAGAAACCACACAAAAAATCTTATGGCAAACAAGGACCCACCTGTTTCGATGATTTGGAAAGAGATCGCAAAGGGGTTGGAAATTATATGGAGCAAGGCTTCTATTCCTACAATTTCCAACAAGAAAATCGTTGAGAAGGTAACGAAGCTTAACAATCACTATAGAATATGTCTAAAACCCTACAAAGGTAGAAAGGAATCTAACAGTTATAAAAAGAAATCGGACGAAGTGAAGAGTATATGGGAGCAAACCCTTTTTGACATTGCCTGCTGCAAATGTAGTGATTTTGCATTATGTTGCTGCTCAAAAGAAAGAAAGGTTCCAGTCAATGAAAGAGACTTTTTGACCGATCAGCGAGTAGCCAGGACTATGATAATAGGGCCCCTAGACATCAAAACTACCAAGCAGTTGCAGAAAAGGGAAGAACGAAAGAAAAAACGAGATGACATTAACCACCCGAAAGCATATTTGCAAGAAACTAGTTCAAAAGAATTCAGTGATTGTGAAGAGCTTGGAAACATTTCTTCAGAAAACGAAGAGAAAGAAGAAAAAGGAAAAGAAGAAGTAGAAGAGGAAATAAAAAAAATTAGACACCTCCAGTGAGTCCCAGAACTTCGATCCACAACCCTCTTCTTTTTTTCTGGTGAATCTTCAAGAGTTCAAATGAGACATAAACTTTCTACCTTTGCCAGAGAATGTGACCGTCGAGGAGTTTCAGACAGAGCAGCTTCTTCTCTTTCATCCGCTCTTCTCCAAAACCTTGGCCTCGTCAATAAAACGGATACCAGTAAAGTTATGATAGAAATAAAGTTCGTAGAGAACGTCAGAAACACAGGGAAGAACTACAATCAAATATAGCTGCAACAGTGCAAGGTCTCTATTTCGACGGACGAAAGGATTATACTAGAGCACAAACTAAAAAAGGCGATAAGTATTACGGTAGTACTGTCAAAGAAGAACATATTTCTTTAATACAAGAACCGAATTCTATTTACTTTGGGCATTTGGCTGTTCCGTCTGGATCTGCGAGTAGCATGAGTAATGAGATATTAACGTTTTTCAACGATAAAGGAATATCAATTGATTCACTTATTGCAGTCGGATGCGATGGAACGGTCGTTAATACTGGTACAAAAGCAGGTGTAATAACTCTTCTAGAAGCCCAGCTGGGTCGTCCCCTTCAATGGTTTATTTGTATGTTACATCTTAACAAACTGCCTTTACGTCATCTTTTGGTTCAGCGTGACGGTGTAACTCAGGGACCTAAAGCATTTTCTGGTGCTGTTGGTAAATCACTACAAACTTGTCACACGCTTTCTGTCAATAAGTTCGAGAAGATTGAGGCAAATCCATTTCCAGATGTAGATAGGATTTTGAGTACAGATCAGCGATATTTGTTGGATATTATGAAAGCTGTGTCCTTAGGAGAATGCTGTCAAGATTTAGCTGCTATTCAACCTGGACCGGTGGTGCATTCTAGATGGCTGACGAGTGCAAACCGAATCCTTCGTCTTTATGTGGCAACTGAAAAGCCTTCCGAAAACTTGGTACATTTGGTTACTTAACTACTTAAGTTACTATTCGAATATTAGCTGTTTGTATAGTAATTTCTGCTAGACAGATGAAACGAAATTCTTTTGTCAGAAATTTTCGTGTGCCCAAAATAAATATGGAAGCGAACGATTACATAGATTTAATTAATTAGGCTGAAATAAACGAGCGATTAGATCCTCCAGTTTTAAAAGACATCTTGGATGAAGACTTAGGAAGTTTTGTATCAGATAAGAACATCTCAACGAAATTTCCATATTTATCTAGCTTTCCATGCCACACACAAGGAACCGAACGGTGTGTAAAATTGGTAACCGAGGCTGCTTTGCTTGTTTTTGGACAAGAAAGAAGAGACGGATTCATAAGTTCCAGGCTTGAGTCAAGAACCATAATGAAAAATTTCAACACAAAAGCAGAATTTAAATTAAAATGATTATTTTATGTTTAATTTAGTAATAAAGGAAAATTTAGAAACTCGATTTTCATTTGGGGCACCTAAAAAAATGCTCATACATGCCTAAGATTTTATAAAGGTGTTTTTAGACGTGCCTAAAACTTTTTCTTATAGGGCAAAAAAATTTGAAAAAAAAATAAAATTATCTATTTTAAATGTGGGTAGGGTGACCTTAAGAAATGAAAAAAAAATATTTTTTTTTCATTAAAAACACGCATAAATGGGCTTAGCAACTTTTGCCGATCGAGCCGATAGTAATAAAAAACTTTTATAATTTCACTATATTTTTCGATCCACCTTATTGTCGCCTTTATCAATGCCATTGACGACCTCCCTGGGTTTACATGAATAAGTAACCTATAAAACAAAAGACCCATAGGATCGCAGTTCCCGGAAGGCGACCTAGTCATAACGTTCTCAATTGAAATAATAAATTACAATAATAATACACATCTCAGACGAGCCAACCCGTTCATTTCTTATCCCATGTGATTAGAAAAATTTCCCGAAATGCGGCAAATGAATTTTGGTGGGGACGTCTTTTGAAGTGCATTTGAGGCTTGATCGAGCAACAGTGTATGAAAAAAGAGATTTCAGTGAACCCTTCATGCCAAGAATTAATTCGTAGAAAGCACCCTGAATATTTTGGTTATCTCAAAAAAAATTAATTGCAATTTTGTCTCAAGTGATAAGAAAAACTCTTTTATCTTTTTATGAAACATTTCTTCGAGCATTTTTCAGTAGTCAATTTGTTGAGTTAAAGCATTGCTGACTTGTTTAAAATTTTACTAATAATTATAGTGTATGCTTTGAAAGAACGTGTTGAACTGGTTAGCCCGTATCACGAAGATCAAAATGCAGTTTTTTTATGATAACCAAAATACTCAACGTAGCGAATTCAAGTTTGAAAATTGGTTTTTGGAGATATCGGTTCATCAAAATTCACTCCTTCTCTCTTCCCTATCGAACTTCCCCCAATACATCATGCCTTCTTCTTGTCGTTTTCATAGGTGTGGCTGATTTCGCCTGAATTTCAAAGAAATGCGCATGAGCCTAGTAATATGTTGGTGCATTTTTCAGGCTTGTTTATGAATAGAACTGGTTCCAATCTTTCACCCCTGAATCCTTGGTATGTCGAGCCTTTGAGTAGTAGAAATGTCGGGTCGGGTCCACCAACACATTAACATATCCGTCTTATTTGTCATCTTTACGTAACACAAAATATATGTATATAGTCTTTTCGACATCTCTATAACAAATATGTTCTTTACTCCTTTTCTTTATTCGAACATGAAAAGTGAATGGAAATATCATATTCGACTTATAAATAGAGCGACATATAGTGTCCCTTTCCTATCAATAGTTTGCACTCATAGCTCATTAATTCATCCAAGGATTCATCTCCCATATAATCCTTCAATTGAGGGAATATTTCTTGGTTTCAGGACTGTGGGGTGAATTATACAAACTTTTTAAATTGCCTACGTTTCGACCCTTTTTGAATCTTCTTCAGGGCTGCAAGAATATTTATTTCTCAGTCTTGAAAAATTTCACAAATTTGTGTAAAATACAATTTAAACTTCACGATTTACAAATTCAATTATATGAAACACTATTACAAAAAAGCTACATGGACACAGTTTAGAGAGAGACCGACATTCAGGTGGAATTTGCATTTAAATATTTTTTTGTATATTATTGTAATGTTTTATTATATTTTTTTCCCTTTATAATTTTGTTTATATTTTTATCTCATACAAACTTATTTTGAATTATTGATTACACAATTACAGTTCTATTCTTACCAATTTGATCTGGTGTAATTGGATATGGGGGATGTTTAGTTTCATTAATTCGGCTTTGTTTACGTGTCTTGTTGGTGGTATGTTTCCGTGGCCAGTCACTATAATACTGATCAACGAAATTCTCGCGTCTCCTGTTATCGATTCTTGAATTCGTTTCTTTTTCCGTTAGTTCGTCATTAAGACAATTTTCAATTAATTTCTCTTAACAGGCCGTTATAAATATTGTTCAAACCTTGTGTGTCTGATCTGACGTTTACTGTTTCATTAAGGGATGTGCATTTCACCAATGCATCTTTTTTGATAATTTTTTTCTATGTCAAGTATTTTTACTGCATTGAAATCGAAATCGTGTTTTTCGTTAAAATGGTGTATCGCAAGAGCAGTTTTCTCATTTTTGTCCTTGTTATTTTCTCCGCAGTCGTATTTGTGTTTTTCAAATATTGTTTTGTCATGCCAACATAAAATAAATTGCAACCATTACAGGCGATTTGATAAACTAAGTAAGATTTCGTTAACTTTGGGTAGGGGTCTTTCAATTTTGAGTACCTATAAGGTGCTCAGTTTTCCCAGGGGGTAAAAAGCTAGTTTAATGTTGGTGGCGTTGTTTTTTATGAGGTTTTCGACTTTTTCTGATAGTCCTTTTATGTGTGGGAATTTATAATATTTGATGTTCTCTCTTTCAGTATGCGCGTTATTCTCGAAACTTGAACTTGTAAATTTCCGCTTGTAGTGTTGTATAGTTTGGTTGACTAATTTTTTGGGGTAGTTGTTCCCTCTTAAAATTCCTTTTATCTTGAAGTAATTACTATGCACCAACATTCTTGGTGGAACCGCATTGTGAATTCTTAGTTTTTTTATCGCATGGTCGCTTATCATGTTCTGCTTGTATAATTTTTTAACAAGTCCGTTATTTTTGTCTCGACCATAGCTCTAGGGTCTTTATTGGCGGCTTTATAGGTAGTTTCGTATTTCGCTAAGTTGTTCATGGCTTCAATTTAGTCACATTTAGACATTATAACTGTAATTTTACCCTTGTCAGATCTAGATACAATACACTCGGGATGGTCATTTAAGAATTTTTTTTTGCGGCAAGGTTGCTGTGGAATATGCTTTTTCTTTTGTAATTTTTACTTGATTTGATGCAGTGATTTTTGGTGATGTTAGCAAAAGATGATCTAAGGTTGTTTTGAGTTTCTTCTGTTAGATTTGATTGACCATTCAGGATGTACTCGAAATCTTTAATTTCGTTGACATTCAATCGGTATCTACCGTTTGTTTCTGCTGGGGTGTTAAATTTGGGGCCTAGGTTAAGCATTTATATGAGATAATAGAATTCATATTCGACTCCAGTTATTTTATTTTGAACGGACAAATTGATCTACAGACAGAGGGCGCAGCGATGGGAAACCCTGCCAGTGCAACATTAGCTAACATAGTAATGAACAAACTTATTTCAACAAGCATCCGCTAGCTTTCATTTCTGATACCGATTTTGAAACTATTCGTGGAAGATACGATATTCGCATTCCCACCCGACAAAATAGACGAACTTTTAAACACGTTTAATGCTCATAAAAGAATACAGCTCACCATAGAGGCAGAAATAGAAAATAAAATATCGTTCTTAGAAGTTCAGCTTACTAGAAACAACGATGGGTTAATCTCAACAAAATGGGAAAAAAACCCTTCTCATCTAACAGAATTTAAAATAACTTGTCGCATTATCCACAAACACAAAAAATTAACACAATAAAAAACCTTTTATTTAGATGTTATAGTCTGAGCAATAGAGAATAGGTACTGGCATAGTAATGAAATCAAGATAATAAAAGACAAGAGAAAATAACAAGGACAAAAATGAGGAAACTGCTCTTGCGACACACCATTTTAACGAAAAACACGATTTAAATTTTGATACAGAAAAAATACTTGACATAGAAACATATTATCAAAAAAGATGCATTAGTGAAATGATATACAAATCCATTATTAAAACAGTAAACGTCAGATCAGACTTACAAGGTTTGAACAATATTCATAACGGCCTGTTAAGAGAAATTAATTGAAAAATGTCTTAATGACGAACTTACGGAAAAAAAAAGAAATCAAGAATAGATAACCGGAGACGCGAGAACCTCGTTGATCAGTATTATAGTGACTGGCCATGGAAACATTCCACCAACAAGGCACGTAAACAAAGCCGAATAAATGAAACTAAACATCCCCTGTATCCAATTACACCAGACCAAATTGGTAAGAATTGAACTGCAATTGTGTAATCAATAATGCGAAATAAGTTTGTATGATATAAAAATATAAACAAAATTATGAAGGAAAAAAATATAATAAAACATTACAATAATATACAAAAAAATATTTAAATGCAAATTCCACCTGAATGTCGGTCTCTAGTCCATTTCCATGTAGCTTTTTTGTAATAGTGTCTCATATAATTGAATTTGTAAATCGTAAGGTTTAAATTGTATTTTACACAAATTCGTGAACGTTTTCAAGACTGAGAAATAAATATTCTTGCAGCCCTGAAGAAGATCCAAAAAGGTCGAAACGTCGGCAATTTAAAAAGTGTGTAAAATTCACCCCACAGTCCTGAAGCTAAGAAATATTTCCTCAATTAAACAGTAAAGGACGAGACTCGTCAGATATAAAATCCTTTCTTATTTTTTTTTCAGAAGAACACTAACAGTTGAGATAGCAGCTACAAATTATTTTTTCAATCCAATTTCATATTCTGTTGTTCGCATCAAAATTTCTACATATCAATAATAATAATAATAATATTTATTGATTCCAAAAAATACATAACTGTAAATATGGAACAAGTCAAATTAACAATATAGAACTTTCACAAACAATTATCTCTTACAATATTCTTTGAATTCAGTGAAGTTGTAAGGTTCACATCTTAATAAAAATGTATACAGAGCTTTCTTAAATTTTTTGGGATTGACAATCTTTTGCAATTCAGATGGTAAAACATTGAAGAAACCAATAGCCATACATTCAACAGATTTTTCCCTAACAACTGTCTTATGAACCGGAACAATAATGACAATGCTTGGTGAAAAAAATCAGTAACCTATATATATATACAATCCATAGGTAGTTAGTATATTATTATCCCTAAAAAACCCTCTACAAGATTGTCTAAAGCCTAAGTGGAGCATGGTTCTTAAAGCTCTCTTTTGGACAACAAAAATGCCATTCATAAATGAGGAGCTACCCCGAAAAAATTATCCCATATGAAAGGATTGAATGGAAGTTCGCATAATAAACCATCTTGAGTAAATCAAAATCCACCTGATTTCTTAACATAAATAGAACATAACAAGCAGAATTTAAGCGACTTTTAAGTTGTTCTGTATGGGGTCCCCACTTCAAATGTTTATCGAGTACAATGCCCAAAAATCTCACACTATCATCAACCATTATACATAATCATTTATTGATTCGGGATAGTCCAATCTAGATCTGTCACTATAAAAGAACATGCATTGAGTTTTCTCCAAATTCAATATGAGGTTGTGGTTACTTAACCAATTACCAACAAGCTTGATAACACTGTTCGATTCTTCCACAGCAGATGAAGTACTTGAGGATCTGATGAAGTAATTGGCATCATCCGCAAACATTCTCGTCGAACACCTCAAAGGGAATCTCCTAGGTTTATGCATTTTTGGTAGAAAATTAATATAAACGATGAACAGAACAGGTCCGGCTATACTTCCTTGAGGTACGCCCATCAAGGTTTCTCTTTCATCTGACACCAATATTTCACCATCAATCTCCATAATAACTATCTGTTTTCTTGATGTTAAATAGCTCTCCAATAGTCTCAACTGATTGTCCCTTATACCGCAATCCTCAAGAATCTCCAGTAATCTCCCATGTTCCACACAATCGAAGGCCTTTGTCAAGTCTAGAAATAAACTGATTGGGATTTCTCCCTGCTCAATAGACACCACAATTTCATTTATAAGTTCATAGACAGCTGTTTCAGTACTTCGGTTCTTCACAAACCCATGTTAGCATTCTGAGATCACACAAATTTCTTAAAGAATTTCAGTGATCTAGTAGTTAGTATTTTCTCGAATACTTTTGAAAAAGAGGGCAGAATACTAATCGGTCTATAACTATTTGGATCACTGATGTCTCCCTTTTTATGTAGTGGTTTGACAATGGCAATTTTCAGTTGGTCCGGAAACAATCCCTCTTTGAAACAGCGGTTAATAATAAAGCTGAGAGGTTCGAGTATAATATTGATCGATGATTTCAAAACTCTAATCGGTATCTCATCGTAACCACAAGATAATTTATTTTTCAAAGAACCAACAGCTTTCAATACTTCATCATGTGAAATATCAAACATGTAAAAAGACTTATTGAGTTTATATCTATCAACAGGGGTAGTTTTTTCCAGGATTTCAGTGATATCAGATGGGAAGTCCACGAAAAAGTCATTGAATCGATTTGGTAAACACGAGGGATCACCCTGATATGAAATTCCCCCCGAGAACTCTCATTTTTAGTTAGAGAATTTATTACCTTCCATGAAGCCTTTGACTTATTTTCTGAATTACGAATTAAGCTGTTGAAATGATCTTTCTTTTTTTTGTACAGTAAGTTGTCATATTGTTTTTTTATTGAAATATACGTTGCTTTAAATTCAGGTCTGGCAAATGAAACTATATAGAGCTTATCTAAGATGTCCTTCAGATGCTCGACATCGGGTGTTACTTTGATGTTCTTTTCATTAGAAGATAAGTAAACTTCAACCTTGGGAAAACATTGCTCAAAAGTCTTGGAAAAACGTTCGTGAAAAATATTCCAAAGTTGATTTGGATCAATTGTATAGGTATAGATGTCATCCCAATTTATTAAAGTTAGTTTTTGCACGAAATTTGCAATGGTTCCATCATTTATAATTCTCCTTTTAATTCTTCTCTTATTTATATGATTGCTGTATAAAGAGTTGGCAACAAATTTCAACGCACAGTGATCGGATATTATATGATACTCTAAAACCTGAGTTTGACCTGGAAGGGACGTGATAATATTATCCAAACAGGAGCCAGGAGCTGGGCGGGTAGGCACAAAATTAGTGAAATCAAGGTTAAAATTTTCTAAAAGAGATTTAAACTCACTGACATCGGTAGAATCAGAAGGGATGTCCAGGTTGAAATCACCTACCAAAATGAATTTACCCTTCTCGACTGTGCATTTTTCAAGAATAGTTCTTAATACTTCCAGGAACTGGTCGACATCTGCTAATGGCTGGGTGTTTGGCCTATAAATACAAACGATAAGTATCTTATAATTTTCAAGATTAATTTGTGCAGCAGAACATTCAATTATGTTTGATACGCTCAGAAGACTGTAGTCTGTCCTCTCAGTACACTTAATTTCTCCTTGCTGTAAATTGCAGATCCACCATGTTTTCCTTGTGTTCGACAGTAACCTGAAATCAGCTTATAACCCTTTATTCTGTGAGCCTCAAGTTCCTCCTTGCATTTCCAATGTTCTGTAATAGCCAACACGTCTGCACCTTCTTCACCAGCCATAAGTTGCAAACTATTCAAAGCTGTACCCAGAGATCGAACATTTTGAAGAATAAGACAGAAGTTATTTGCTGACTTGCACTCATCAAGATTTCCAGATGGAATTATGAATTCAGATTTTCCCTGTTCCTGCGAAAAAAATTCTTGTCAAACGAAAATTCCCTTAAGAGTACTCCCTTGGGCCAAAATGATTCACAAAACACTTTCCTATACGTTTCATCATTTGGTAAACCAATACTGAAAGCAGAATTCAGGCCTAGCGTCTTGAGTTTCTTAACAATTATGTGTTCATTACCATCGATATCCTTCAGAAAAGCTAAAATATCGTCCTCTGAAATATGATTTCCTGCAATTTTTCCCACATAAATCCAACGTCTCCTAATGGCACCATGGATTTTAGTTATAGATAGCAGATACCATGTTATGCTTCCAATAATATTCCAACATAACACGAGCTCCTGGTGAAATATCAATTCTTTTAATGTTTGCAATTCTGAAATTACTACCTGCATCCATCCTTGAAAGAGCCCTTGGGAAAAATTTACCCAACAAATAGCCTTGAAAATAGTCTCAAACATAGATATGAAGAAGGTGCGATAAAGGTATTACCTCTGAAGAAGATCCCCAAACAAAATCATTAGATGTATTTCCCTAAATTTTTCGTGTCACTATGAGATGGGACCTTGTATAAATTCTTGTGTAAGTGAGTATGTCACTGAACTCCTCGTAAATGGTAGGACCGATTTGAATGAAAATGTTTGTAAACGTGTTGCTGATGCCCTGGATGGTTCAAATTCACAAAATCAGCACTGTAGATGATAGTCCAGTCAGTTTGTGCTCAAAAGAACCCCTAGCAGGAAAGTTCTGGGGTGTAACCAATTAAGTGTTCTCCTCTCTTCAGAGATCTATTATTAAGCTTCAGTCGGAGAGGTGGTCGGGGTTATTAGGTTTTAGCTAGCCCGGAACCTATTTTCAAAATAGAAAGCAATTCCGAAGGCTTTGGTTCTCACACAAAAACAAGTTATCCACTTTCAGAGGTTATTACCAATTGATAATATGAAATGGACGACTGAATTGCTCAAATTCGAATAAAAATTGTTGAGTGAAATATTGAAAAATAGCTGCTTACAATTGAATTACAACAATGAAAATTAATATGAATAGCTTCAAAGCGAAAAGTCTCAAATGCAAAATGAAATAGAACATACGAAATTATATAAATTGGATATCAAATGAAATTATAAAATACATAACAGAATACTTCCATTAACAATCAAAATCCAGGTGAAGTGCTCCTATGCAGAAAGAACCATCTGATTTGGTACGATACTGTCCACAGCACAATATAAGGATTTCCAGGTTCTGGTGACCACAGTTTTCAGGTGTGATGGATTATTCGAAGTTGGATGATGGTCAAAGAAGTTCAATCTTGGAAATATATATATTCAAATCGAAATTCTGGGCTTCACCCAAAAACTGGAAAATATTAATTTCTTTCAGAGACCGTTCAGTAAAACATATTGTCCTTGCCGTCCATGTTCATATAAAAAGTTGTGTACTCAAATATAAAAAAAATTACATATGTGAATCGACAGCCATTTCAAGAAAAAAATAATAATTTAGAAATATAATTGAAACTGATTTTAATTGTTACATTGAATTTTGAATATGAAAATAAAAAAATATTTTAATGAATGAATTGAAGTGAAGGAAACACTTTAGTGAAGATTCATTTTTATGACGTGAGATTTTGAATAGGAAAATGATCTGAATAATGAAAGCTATAAGAAAAATTAATTTTGAAGTGAATGAAAATGAACCTGAAAGCAAGGATGAATCGAATTTCGAAGTTGAAATGAGAGAAAAAAAAATTTTGTCGGGCAGAGGAGATTGTAAAAAAAATTAAATTTCAAAATATATCTTACCTCAATTTTTAATTGAGTTTCACTTAACCAATAGAAACTATAAAATATTAACTGAATCTCAAAATTTAATACCAAAAATTATCTAGATCAAGAACTCAACTCGGATGACTGACTTATCTCATTCACCAGAAAAAAGCAGAAAGAAAGAATAAATATCTTCGAATAACGATTGATATCTTATCAGATTGAAAACATGCGCCAAACTGCAGATCTGAATTCTTCCGTATAGGTACAAATGCAGTGGCGGTGCAACAAATATGTAATGAATAAATTTGAATTTCAAAAAGAAAAATGAATGATTGGATGTTTATTTCATTATGAAGAAGAAGCTATGCCGTTTATAGTGGAAAATAACATCAGGCAAATGACCACCACGACCACACTACAACAGGACCATATCCCTTTAATGAAGTTTTCCATAACCAAATCGCAAAGTGGCTGCCTTATATCCTTGATACCCTCTCGAATTCTATCTTTGAGATCTTGAATCGACGCTGGGTCATTGGCGTAGACCTTTTTCCACGTGGCCTCAAAGGAAGAAGTCGCAAGGTGTTAAATCACAAGATCTCGGTGGTCAATTGTGATCGAGGTGATCACAATCGAGGTATAACAGGTCCGGAAACTTTTCCCGCAAAAGATTAATGGTTCGTTGCTTGATTGATCGGCCGGCTTGAGTTCTTGTGTTAACTGAACTTTGTATTAAGACCCAAATCTTAGCCATCGTTACAATCTCCTCTACCCACCAAAAAAAAAAAAAAAAACACAAAAAAAAAAAAAAAAAAAAAAAAAAAAATATCGTGCATATAAAACCCCTTAAAGTGGAATATTTTCAATGTTTAAATATTGAAATAGAATTAACCATATTACATATTCGCAAACAAGTACCTATCAAAAATAGACAAAGACATATGGAATGCTAGATGGTTTCGTTGCTTGATGATCGGCCGGCTTGAGTTCTTGTTAACTTCTGAACTTGGTATTAAGACCCAAATCTTTAGCCATCGTTACACATCTCCTACTACCACCAAAAAAAAAAAAAAAAAAAAAAAAAAAAAAAAAAAAAAAAAAAACCAGTGCATAAAACCACGAAAGTGGAAATATTTTAATGTTTAAATATTGAAATAGAAATTATACCATAATACATATTCGAAACAAGTACCTATCAAAAATAGAAAAGACATATGGAATGCTAGATGGTCAGCAAACCTATTGGACAGTGCGCTACAGGAAGTTTGTGTCTGTACCCTCTTCAGTCCAAAAAAAAGAATACTAATAAACATTACAACACATAAAAGATATTTGTCTCCACATCAGATTTCTGAACAAAATATAAAATTATTATAATAACTAATCACAAATGAGTCAAAGTTATTTCATATTGGGTACCTCTCAATGATATGAGTAACTAAAAGAGAACAGTTTTACGGTTCTTCTTTAATTTGGTTTGAAAAGTTCTAAAATAAACCACTCAGTGAACAGTTCAAGATAGGCAGTATATAGTTTTTAAAAAAAAAAACCATACACAACCAACCTGACTCTCCTCCCTACCTCCCTTCAGATCAGAATGAAATCAAAAGATAGAAACAACAACAAAAAACTAAAGTTGGGCGCCAGTGAGATACTATCTCACACTCAAAATACCACACTAGGTAAAGCTATTGGTGCTAATACCTATATTCGAAATGATTGTGAATCTAAACAAAAGCAGTTTAAAAATGTATCCAAAAATTAGTTTCACTGAATAAAAATCTATCGCTTCTGATAAATTTCGGACAGACAGAACCACAATATTTATGCAAGTTATTACTTACTAACATACTCAATGCATAGCCAAAATAACCAAAAATATGGGAATTCAATAGTCACAATTGAAAGCCCCAGCAAAAACTGTCCGTCCAAGTTTATTAATTGAGAAAATTCAAAATAAAAAAAAAACTAAGCTGAAAATCAAATGAATGACCTCAACACACAAAAAATATGAACTAATTCAAAAAAAAATCACAATTATATCACTAATTGTCGATCTGATCATCAGTATCATTTATATCCAACTTCAAATGGCTAACATGAAAATTACCCAGGTCATTTCCATTGAGATCCCTTAAATTGTATACCAGGGGTGAAAGAACTCTATGAACCATACAAGGGATATACTTAGGTGCTAATTTAGAGGAAAAATCATAAGCAGCATTGGATAATATAAAATTCTTCTTCCAAACCCTATCTCCCACTCGGAATCTGACATCCCTACGTCTTAAATTATATCGACCCTTATTTAATTCATGAGAATGCAACAACCGCTTTCTTACATCTTCGAATAGTTCAGGGACTTTAAGTTGAACTTCGGGGTCTAATACATTCCCAGAGATTTCTATAAAGTTATTATCTCTTTCCGAAATCTTTCCATAGAATGAGCCATCAGTTGGGACGTTCCTCATAAAACATAAATATGAAGGGGATAACTTAGTGACCTCATGTTTAGCCAGGCGAATAGCTTGTGCTATTTGATGGATATTTTCATCCCAGAGTTTGTGATCATCCCGTATATAAGATCTTATAGCAGTTACAATAGTCTTATTGACTCTTTCAGTTGGGTTCGCCTGTGGAAAATATCGAGCATTGAACCAAATTTTCTGTACTCTATATTTATTCATCAAATTTTTGAATTCACTAGAAATAAACTGAGGTCCGTTATCGGCAACGAAAATTTGAGGTACTCCGAATATCAAAAATACATTATATTCTAGGAATTTCACGATAGATTTACTAGTTGCTTTTGCTAAGGGATGTATGAAGACAAATTTGGTGAACCAGTCAGTTACTACTAAAAGATATCTATTGCCGTTTTTCGATCTAGGATAAGGTCCTAATAAATCAGCCGATATTAATTGAAATGGAAAACGTATGTCCCTATTTTTGCCCATAAGTCCTGCCTGAGGAAGATTACTACTTTTACAAGAAGCACAGACTTTACAGTTCAAAATATAGTTTCTCACCTGTTTTCTCATTCTTGGCCAATAATATAGTTGTGATATACGTGACAATGTTTTATAAATACCTAAATGCGCAGCAAGAGGATCATCATGATACATATCATGACTTCTTTCCTATGAGGGCTTGGAATGACAATTTTCCATTCTGGAGAATCGTCACAGAGTCTAGATTGAGGAAGTATATGTTTGTATAAAACTTCACCTTCTACTTTGAAATCGGGATACTTTTGAGGATTTTTCTGTACTTCACACAGCATCCGTCGATACCAAGTGTCAGTTTTCATATCCTTCAGATCCAGCACAGCAATCTCGTCTTTATGACTTTCCGGAATTCTGGATAGAGAATCCGCCACTTTGTTGAGAGAACCACTTCTATGGACGATATCAAACTTATGTTGTGACAGCTTTGTTATCCATCTGGCTAAACGTGGAGATGGATCCTTCATCGAATTCAACCACTTTAAAGACGAATGATCAGTGATAACAGTAAATTCAGTACCTTCAATGTAAGGTCTGAATTTGTCGATAGAGAAAACAATAGCCAATAGTTCTTTCTCGGTCGTGGTATAATTCCTTTGACATTTGTTAAGAGACTTACTGCAGTAAGCTATAGGATGCTCAAAGCCATTTTCTTCCTGGAATAACACTCCTCCTACTCCATAATTACTAGCATCAGCAGCAACAAAGAAACGTTTTGTGAAGTCAGGACTGGCAAGTATTGGAGCTGTAGTCAACATTTTCTTAATATCGTGAATGCTTCATCAGCCTCCATTGTCCAAACGATAGGTTGCCCCTTCTTTCTTCCTTTGAGAAGATCAGTGATAGGAGCGCAGATTGTTGAGCTATTCTCCAAAAATCTCCTGTAATACCCAATTAAACCAATTAATCGCCTGACTTGAGTAGTATTTGTAGGAGTGGGATATTCTAATACTGCCTGAACTTTATCGGGGTCTGTTCTCAGCCCGTCCTTATCCACAACAAAACCAAGAAAATTCAATGAAGACCGACAAAATTTACATTTATCGAAATTAACAGTCAAGTTAGCGTTATTAAGTTTTGAGTAAAGTTCCTTCAACACACGAATATGAGTTTCGAAATCTGGGGTTACTACAACAATATCATCAATATAATAAAATACATAAGGTTCCAATGAAGGACCTATAACTCTATCCATTAATCTACACATAGCTTGGGCGCTATTATTCAAACCGAAAGGTACAACTTTAAAGCAGAAGAGACCTCTACCAGGAATAGCAAATGTTGTTTTCAATTGAGATTCCCTGTCTAAAGGAATTTGGAAGAACGCTTGTTTCAAATCTAATGAGGAAAGATATTGTGCATCTCGGACTTTGCTGATAATAGAATCTATTAAGGGCATAGGATAACTATCCGGTAACGTGATAGAATTTAGTTTCCGACCGTCGAAGCACACCCTATATGAACCGTCCTTCTTTTTGACTAACCACAGAGGACTTAACCACGGAGAACATTCAGTTACCGGTCTGATTATGCCAATTTCAACATTTCGTCTACCTCATTATTCAAAATCTTTAACATAGCCGGAGACAAAGGATATTGCCTCTGCTTAATTGGTTTCGAACCCTGGTGTCTATGTGATGGGTGTATAAATTAGTTTTACCAATTTTATCTTTAGGACTGATATTCTCGAACAAATTGACAACACTATCGAGTTCAGCTTTTTGCTCTTTAGTCAGAGATTCAGTGCCCTGTATAGCACGAATCGCAGAAATATTTAACATTTCTGAATTGAATGAATTATCCCTAAAATCTATGGACAGTTCAAAAGATCGGATAAAGTCCATCCCCAAAATTAATTTGTGCGTAATAGAAGGAACAACCAAAAGTTTTATTGTTTTCGATGTACCCTCTAAACAAATAGGAACATGAATAAAACCTAGTGTATTCTGCTCTTGTCCATCTGCTGTCGAGACCTGAACAGATACATTATAATTCAAGGACAAATATATTTCTTCAACAAAAAGAGAGCCGAATTACCCAGGATTGAAACGTTGCTTCCCACTGTCCAACAAAGCTGTTACCGAATCATGAATACTTTAACCGATATGTAAGGACGGTTATCACCAAATTTATTAGCCAAAATTGGACTCATCTCAACAGGATGACATTTGGAAGATTTCAAGTCTGAATGAGATGGTTTTGTGGGTAAAACTTTGTTACTATAAAAATTTTTAACTGTGATAAGCCATTCACGCCACCTTCCCCTTTCAGACTCATAATCTATATGAATTACTTGTTCCCGTTGTGAACTTGGTTGGCAGGCTTTGATTGTTCTCCCGAAGGTCCTGCAACGTCTGCCTGATTGCAGTACCTGCTCGCGTTTTTTGAACAGTTAGGGCAGTTACGTTTGGTAAAATCAACTTTTCCGCATGAATAGCAAAACTTTCTCTTTGCTTTTTGACAATCCGAAAAAACATGACCTGACATATTACAATTCCAGCATTTTACATTAGAAGAAATTGAGGAGACAATAGTCCTTCTAGGACCTGAAGAAAGATTGAGTGACAGAACATTTTCAATTTTCTTACAAAGGAAAGTTAAATCCGTAATAGTCTCAACATCCTGAAAAACTAAAGCTTTCACATAATCGGGTAATAAATTATTTTTTAAATTCCAACAATCTCCTTTTCAGAAGGTGGAGAATTTAATCTATTGAATTGACATTCCATATCTGTGATGAACATAGCTACCGATTCTCTAATTGATTGCTTTCTTGACTTGATCTCGGCTAACTTAATTTCATCATGACTACTATGAAGAAAAGTAGATTTTAGTTTAAAAACTAGATCAGACCAATTACTAAATCTATTCTTCAGAAAGTTATTATGCCACCACGTCCAAGCATCGCCCTCAAAAAGATCGGCAGCCGAATCAAAAAGATCGGCATTATCACAACCTCTAGAAAATTTCAATGAATCAATCAACTCTAAAAACGATAATAAATCTTCTTTTCCAGAAAATTCTTTATACCCCACTTATAAACTGGTACCTTTTTAGTAGACACCGAGAAACTTGCTGTACTATATGACGAGTTGGCGTTGATGATTGTAATGGATTGTTATCTTGTGATGAATGAGATGGTAATTGAACAATTGGATTTCTATTAACATGCCTATCTGAAAGATCCGCTTCCAAAATCATTACCTTTTTCAAAAGTTCTTGTTTAACATTGTTTTCAGATTCTGATTGCGCGAACAACCTCGAAATTCGCCCTGTGGCGTGAGTTATTCTAGACTCTAACTTTTTATCATCATCAGAAGCTTCATCACTAACATGCTGCAGCAAAGCTTCAATGTCATTTAAAGTATCACCAATTTCTTTAACATTTTCATCAAACTTATAGTTGTCTGATATCTCAACAAAACTCCGGTCGGAATTTTCCTGAGATAAAAGACCTCTTAAAACTTTTCGTTTTTCCTGAACAGTAGTAGGAGGAATAATACCTCTTATTGATATTTCATAAGTTAGTTCGAAACTTCTCAAATGATTTGGATTTAATTTAACCATAATGAAGATTAAAGTGAAAAATGTTGTGGAGACAATACCAGCTGAGACAATCACTTGTCGAGCTATCCTTTGTAATGTAAAAAGATACCTATGACCTTGTAATTGTGTGAGGAGCCTTCAAAATTGCAAAAATTTTAACAAAAAAAAATGCAAAATACGAAAAAATCGCCCCACGTTGGGCGCCAAAAATTGTGTAACCAATTAAGTGTTTCTCCTCTCTTCAGAGATCTATTATTAAGCTTCAGTCGGAGAGGTGGTCGGGGTTATTAGGTTTTAGCTAGCCCGGAACCTATTTTCAAAATAGAAAGCAATTCCGAAGGCTTTGGTTCTCACACAAAAACAAGTTATCCACTTTCAGAGGTTTATTACCAATTAATAATATGAAATGGACGACTGAATTGCTCAAATTCGAATAAAAATTGTTGAGTGAAATATTGAAAAATAGCTGCTTACAATTGAATTACAACAATGAAAATTAATATGAAAAGCTTCGAAGCGAAAAGTCTCAAATGCAAAATGAAATAGAGATACGAAATTATATAAATGGATATCAAATGAATTATAAAATACATAACAGAATACTTCCATTAACAATCAAAATCCAGGTGAAGTGCTCCTATGCAGAAAGAACCATCTGATTTGGTACGATACTGTCCACAGCACAATATAAGGATTTCCAGGTTCTGGTGACCACAGTTTTCAGGTGTGAGGATTATTCGAAGTTGGATGATGGTCAAAGAAGTTCAATCTTGGAAATATATATATTCAAATCGAAATTCTGGGCTTCACCCAAAAACTGGAAAATATTAATTTCTTTCAGAGACCGTTCAGTAAAACATATTGTCTTGCCGTCCATGTTCCATATAAAAAGTTGTGTACTCAAATATAAAAAAATTACATATGTGAATCGACAGCCATTTTTCAAGAAAAATAATAATTTAGAAAATATAATTGAAACTGATTTTAATTGTTACATTGAATTTTGAATATGAAAATAAAAAAATATTTTAATGAATGAATTGAAGTGAAGGAAACACTTTAGTGAAGATTCATTTTTTATGACGTGAGATTTTGAATAGGAAAATGATCTGAATAATGAAAGCTATAAGAAAAATTAATTTTGAAGTGAATGAAAATGAACCTGAACAGCAAGGATGAATCGAATTTCGAAGTTGAAATGAGAGAAAAAAAAATTTTGTCGGGCAGAGGAGATTGTAAAAAAAATTAAATTTCAAAATATATCTTACCTCAATTTTTAATTGAGTTTCACTTAACCAATAGAAACTATAAAATATTAACTGAATCTCAAAATTTAATACCAAAAATTATCTAGATCAAGAACTCAACTCTGATGACTGACTTATCTCATTCACCAGAAAAAGCAGAAAGAAAGAATAAATATCTTCGAATAACCGATTGATATCTTATCAGATTGAAAACATGCGCCAAACTGCAGATCTGAATTCTTCCGTATAGGTACAAATGCAGTGGCGGTGCAACAAATATGTAATGAATAAATTTGAATTTCAAAAAGAAAAAAGTTGAAACGATTGTATCGTTACAGGGGTAGTTTTGATTTTTTCGATTTTTATGTTTTTTGAGTTGCTGAATCCGAATCTGAGGTTGCTAACAAAATTTTGTGAGGGAACATTGAAAAAAATACAAAAAAAAAAATCTCATTCTTTGGCAGGTTTCTGCTTATAACTCGGAAACTATCAACTTTTCGTGAAAAACCTCTCAATACAAAATGGAAGTACATAAAATTTCCTACAAATTGTACTACCACAGCTTGTTCTGCGACCACCTGTTCTGGCTCAAATTATAGTTTTAAATGAGGTATTTTCTATGACTCAATAAATGAAAAAAACTTAAATTCTATGGTTCCGATGATGCGATTCTCTTGAAATTTTGCATGAACATTCAGCATATCAGTCTCGATTCATAAAAAAAAGATCAGATATCTTGTTATGCAAATATAAAGATTCTTCTTTTCAATATTCCAATTGAATTTTCTATGGTTCTGCTCACACTATGGCCACACAATTTTGCATGAAGCTTATTATGACCATCTTGCATATTGCCGCAACATTTCATTTCGTCTGGTTTCATTTTGTCTGAGATATTGAGAAACAAACATTTTGAATGGCCGTATTTTGTTTCATAAAACAAGGCCATTCTAAATTTTTGTTCCTCAATATCTCAGACAAAACAAGACCAATCAAAATGAAATGTTGCGGCCAAATGCAAGATGCTCATAATAAGCCTTATGCAAAATTGTGTGACCATAGTTTGAACAGAACCATAGAAAATTCAATTGGAATATTGAAAAGAAGAATCTTTATATTTTCATAACAAAATGTTCGATTCGATTAAATTTTTTTTTGTGAATCGCGAGTGATATACTGAATATTCATGCACAATTTCAAGAGGATCGCATCATCGGAACCATAGAATAAATTTTTTTTTCATTTATTGAGTCGTAGAAAATACCTCATTTTCAACTATTATTTGAACCAGAACAGTTTGTCGCAAAACAAGCTGTGGTAGTACAATTTGTAGGAAATTGTATGTACTTTCATTTTGTATGGAAAGGTATTTTAGGAAAAGTTGATAGTGTCAGAGTTATATGCAAAAAACTGACCAAGAATGAGATCTTTATTCTTTTTTTGTATTTTTTTCTTTGTTCCGTCTAGAAATTTTGTTAGCAAACCTCAAATTCGGATTCAGCACCCCAAAAAACATAAAAAATGAAAGAAATCTAAACTACCCCAAAACTTTCCTGCTAAAAGCACCATTCGACTGGATTAAGAAGGCAATTATGAAATTAGAGAACGGACTGAATTGTTTGAAATCAACAAATATTGGAATCCTACTTCGGAGCTGGCCTCTTCAATGTTTGAAGAATATACGAAAGGTTCACAGATTTTCGAAATTTAACCTTTGGATGATTTCGAAAAGGAATTTTGATTGCTTCAATTTCATTATTGACTGAATAACGATATAAAAACTTCTGCAACTTTTCGTGTATTAGAAAATATATGATTTTGGAAATCATCGTCCTTCTGGCACTTTTCGACAAATATCGATGAATTTTCAAGTAAGCGTATTCAGGGTTGCTGAAATAAGGCGTACAAAAATTAAACAGACTAGTTCGTTCACTAGCAGATAATTCTTTCGGTCTGAGAGTGTATAGTATTATATATATAGTTCTTGATCTAAAATTACCATTCAATACGTAATAGTACAAACTCAAAAGAAGCAAAGGAATCACTCATGAATTTAACAAAGAATATTATTATGAATCGATAAATTTTATATTTAGGGAACAGACTCGCAGTTCAAAAATATCAAAAACGATATTTATGACGTGGAGGTTGTTTACATTTACCAACCAAACATATATTGCTTTTCAAGGGAAGTAAAGCATTCTTTTTCAATGGAATGGAATTTATTCACTTCAGGGAATTACCGAAGCAACTAATCATTAGCTAAAATATTGTACTACTTACTACCGAGACTGCATTCAACTGAATTCTTCGACGCAAAGTAATAACTGAATCACAATGGAAATGGAAAGAAGTAAAAAGAACAAGGAAATCCTGTGTCCAAAAGGAGAGCGTAATTGTTTCTTAAGTTCTTGCCTGCATGAATTTCCAGAAAGCTTTCCTCCAAATATAGAAATTGATTCAATATTTCTCAGGATAGTGTAATACCGAATTGTAGGAGAGAAACTTTCTGAATATTGCTATCACTTTGGAGAAGTGGTGACAACACTCGGAACGATGTGTGAGGTCCCTGTCCCCAGGCGGGAAAAGCACTCAACCATCCAAAGTTCGGAATCTAAAATGTTCATATCTCACATTTCCCAACCTTCGGCCTCTAGGTGGGATTACCGCACTTTTTTTAACAACTTACCATTCCTGCAAGTTCAAACAATTCCATGTTGAATTACTAGGCAAAAATATCATTTTTCTCCTCCTGCAGAACAATATTCTACCGAATTAAAATACCAAGTCCATTGGTCCCTACCGTTATCTGCTATTCTCAACGTTTTTCACTTAAAAATCTATTTGATTACATATTTTTTGATTGAAGCACAATATGTATAATCAATTTAGCATATATTTTCAAAAAGAGAACATCTTATCAGTTCATATAATAGTTAATTTTTTAATATCGTCGGAAAATAGAAGAGAGCATGCTTCAAACGGACTTTTTACGATTTTCGCAGCTCCTGTTGGACCAGGTGAGTGACTTAATGAATTTTTTGTTTATAGTCTTCCCCATTTTTCTGGAACTTCGTTCTTTCATCTATAACCGTTCTCTCCTTTGGTTATTTCAGTGTTCACTCTTTTTGCATTAGATGAACCTGATTCGTCATTTTCTGATTCGTTGTTTCGCTCTGTGTTGTCTACGGTGTGGATACGTTCCTCTTCTTCGACCAAGTTTTCATCATAGGTTGGTTCTGGCTCGTCAAAAACATATGGTTGTTTTTTATATTCCATCTCAAACATCAAACTGTTCATTTCCCATTTTTGATTCGTATTCATCATTTGTCAACGTCTGATACCTTTCTTTATCGGACATTTTTCTAGCTAATCTCTTATAAACGATTTTCTTCGGCAATATCACACAAAATACACGAATTTCAACTTGACTGAATATCACAAAAATCAGGAAACGAAAGAAACAGAGGGTAAAAAACCTAACGTAAAACACACACTTGGGTCTTGAAAACCCCGGAATCTCTTGATCGATTGTCACCGGAACACTTGAACCCACAACCACTTCGCAATATAATGATGCAATAGAAGATGAAGTAAGACTAATTTACACGACGTTTCCTGCTTGTGTCCGAAATATGCGAAGATCAGTATGAATTTCTAAATTGGCTGTGATCCAATATTCCCAGGGTGTGTAGTGAGGACTTATAATAAAAATAATCTCAATTTCAAATCATGCTTAGAATAAACATGCACACATAAAAGAAATGAACTGGAATGTAGTTCAAAGAAGAATCAATATCATTTCAAGCAATCCTACAGACTATAGGATTCTCTGCGTATCAAATGATTTCAGAGCTTCTTTTTGAACATTCTGTGGTCTTCTTCTCCTTGAGAATCTGTTGGTAGATGGTTACAAAATTTGATAATTCTATGTTCTACTTGTTTCTGGGTGAAACTCAGGGTACACTTGGGTAAGTTATATGTCACACCTTTTGTTGACTGCTTATTTTTCCTATTTCTATAACGTTTATATCTTTCACGGTTTTTATTGAAGAGAAATATCGAGTTTGAAATTGACGTTTGGAAGTTATAGTGGTCATAAATGTATCGGTGGTAGTAGCAGTCATGTTAACAACAATGCACAAGGGTGATTGAATGCCAACGTGATGTCAGAAACTTTTGCGCGCTTGTTGATAGATATAGCGAAAACGATAAATCCTATTTGAATATCCTGAAGTATATTTGTTTCATTGTATCTTATGTTCAATTTTAAATTCAAGGTATATTTATATTGTATTTATAGTTTTTCCAATACGATGAAGAGCGCAAAAGCTTCTGACGTAACACCACTGCTGTTCTCAATTTTTGATCTCGGATTCCACATCAGTGGGTCCAGCCGAGTCGTTTGGGAGCATACCAGTCCTAAATATCCAAAAATACAGACATTTGGGCCAAAAGTTTGCACGCAGTTTCCCTAGGAACAGAAGCTTAAAAAAGTCGAAAAAATAGATATTAAATCAAAGAATTTCGATACTGCCATTCAGGCAAGTGGAAATAAAAGTGCTTGACAATTACCTACCGGGTCGGATATATTTCGAGATTTCATTGCCTAACTTATTGGTACTGTTTTTATACTGAGTCGAGTTCATAAAGTAGGAAAATGAAATCAAGCATGATCAAGATGTTCGAACTAAAATTATCGGTCATCTTATATGGATAATCGTGATACGAATCAGATAAAATTCACTTCAAATATGCGTGGCGCTGACATCACGAACGATTGTACAGGCTTTCAGGGCAGATGCAAGACATTTTGGTGAGTCTGAATCAGTGTTAGATATATTTCCTATCAATATTCGTTTGAGAAATAAAGGAAATTTCATGTTTTTCTACGGAAATTTTCAATTGGCATCACTCTTCAACGCCTGCATGGATCTTCATGAGAATTTCAGGGTATCAGGCAAATGTTCGCATATAATGTCTTACTGATCGCAGGCCCGGACTGAGAAAATTATATTCTTTATTTCACATCTTATAAAACACCCTGTATATCAAATTTTCGAAAAGCAAAATTCTCCTCAAAATCTACAATGAATACTCTTTCGAACAAGCCTACCAGGATCATTGGCACACTTCGCATTCATATATTATGAACCATTGAATATTCGGAATTTTCAATTCGTAGTTCACACGGAACTGTAAGTCTCCGAATAATGAATTAATTCATAATTAAAACGACTGAAATCCTTAGTACCATGACTTAGGTATTGTACTGCATCTTATTCCATCCAATACATGATGTAGGGGTTCCGCTTTTGATTACCGAGATACATGAAAATAAAAATGATGGAAATACTCATCTTCGAATTATTCAACTTTGAAAATTCTTTCCTCGAATAAGTGAACCACGGATGCATGGCAGCAGCATGGAATATTTTTAAGAAAACTACATTTTATCGAGAACTAGATTTAACATTGACATTTAATTGAACTATTATGGAATGTACTTAAGGAATAAAAGTAAAATGTATGTTATGAACATGTTGTTTTGAACTGAAAAAAATTGACAACGAATAAGAGAAAAACTATAACATGTTTTCGAAAATACCCCCTCATTCTTCTAAACATTTTCTAGCTCTTGTTATCGAATGAGCTACAGCTTTCTTCAAAATTTCTGGTCGATTCCGTATCGCTTCACATGCACCTCGAATACGATTAATCAGATGCTCCCTGTCTATGATTACTTCGGAGTAAACTTCATCCTTCAAGTGGCCCCAGAGAAAATAAACCATGCATGTAAGATCTGGGGATCATGCAGGGATGTGAGAAAATTTCCAAATATTCAATGGTTCATAATATGATGATGAGAAGTGTGCCATTAAACCTGGTAGGCTATGTCCTTGAAAATGGTGGATCACCAATTTTAGGAAAAAGCTTTTTGAATGCTTTTGATATAGAATTTGATAGTTTATTTTATTGCTTTGGCGATTTTCTAGCAGTTGAATAACTTGTTAATGAATTACCTGAATTATTTTCTTCTGGCTTGGAAACCTTCAATAAGGGTTAGCCGTATTTATTAAAAACATCCAGAGTCAGCATATCCAAAATTCTGCAAGGCTCGTACAATTCCTCATATATCACGAGGTAAGGTAGAGAAAGGAATTAATAGGTTGCTTAGATTAGTTACTATTTCACCTGTTGATTATGCGGAATGGGGTATTCCGTTGGCACCTATCATCAGGAAAAACGGGAATATCATATTGTATGGAGCTTTTGAAGATATAATAAATCCACATCTTCTATTAGATAAATATCCTCTCCCAGGAGCGCAAGAATTATTTGATAAGATAGGAATAGGATCTGAGTTTTCAACGATAGATTTAAAAAATGCTTTATACGAGCAAAATCTGATGGATGAAGATTCTCAAAATTTTTTTGTAACTTTCACTCATCTAGGTTTATTTGAATTCAAAAGATTAACGTTTGACGTTACGAGTGCACCTTCAATTTTTTAAGAATTTATGGAAAAATTTTTAGCTGACATAGAAGGTGTTCCAATTTTTATTGATGACATTGGTGTCACAGATAATGAGCGAGCTGAACATTTATCGCGATTGCGAAAAGTTGTAGAAATTCTTGATAGTTCAGGTTTGAAAATTTCTTCACAAAAATGCTCCTTCTAAGAACAATCTATTGAATATTTAGGATACAGAATTGATACAGAGGAAATTTATCCCTGCGAAAGTATAACTGATGCCATTTTACGAGTACATAGCTCACTTAAAACAATTGCAGTCGTTTCTTGGTTCAATTATCAATTATTATGGAAAAGTTATCAAAAATTCATCACGGATTTTTTTTCCTTTATGCGCTTTCACAGAAGGAAAAGCGATGGAATTGGACAAAAGAATGTGAAAATTCATTTAATAAAGTCGAAAATGTTTAACGAGTAATAAGCTACTTGTATCGTTAGATTCTAGTTTACCACTAATGCTTCTGAATACGGTTTGAGGGCAGTTTTGAGACACATAATGCAGGATAAATTAGATAGACCATTAGCTTATGCTCACAGAGTTTTGAAAACCGCTGAATAGGGATATGCTCAAATTGAAAGAGAAGGTTTTGGCAATAATATTCGGATTGAGTAAATTCAATCAATATTTGTTTGTAAATCATTTCTATCTAGAATCTGACAATAAAGCTCTCACGTATATTTTCAACCCTTCTATTAGACTGAGAGCTGGCTACGGAGGGGTAAGGGCCACTAGGTGCAAGGGTAATTTTATCGTTCACAGGTTCGATTGTTGCCGACAAAGCGTAAGGCGGGCAGCCAGAAGGCACACTGGAAGAATAACGCAAGGGTAGGGGGTTAAACATGCAATTTTTTTCACGAAAAAAAAGTCATAAGGTGCAAAGATGGCAATTTGTAGAAAAATAGGAAGTAGTATAAGTAAGCAGGAAAAAACATTGCCAGAAGGCTGAGTGGAAGAATAAAGTAAAGGAAGGGGGTTAGACATGCATATTTTTTTCGAAAAAAAAGTCATAACGTGCAAAGATGGCAATTTGTAGAATGATAGGAGGTAATATGAGTAGGTAGAAAAAACATTGCCAGAAGGCTAAGTGGAAGAGTAACGCGAAGGGGGTTGAACATGCAATTTTTACGAAAAAAAAATCATGAGGTGCAAAGCTGGCAATTTGTAGAATAATAGGGGGTAGTATGGGTAAGTTAGAAAAAACATTGCCAGAAGACCAAGTGGAAGAATAACGCGAGGGGAGGGGGTTAAACATGCAATTTTTTCACGAAAAAAAGTCATAAGGTGCAAAGATGGCAATTTGTAGAATAATAGGAGGTAGTATGAGTAAGCAGGAAAAAACATTGCCAGAAGGCTGAGTGGAAGAATAACGCAAAGGGAGGGGGTTAAACATGCATATTTTTTTCGAAAAAAAAGTCATAAGGTGCAAAGGTGGCAATTTGTAGAATAATAGGGGGTAATATGAGTAGGTAGAAAAAAACATTGCCAGAAGGCTAAGTGGAAGAGAAACGCAGGTAGGGGGTTGAACATGCAATTTTTACGAAAACAAAATCATGAGGTGCAAAGCTGGCAATTTGTAGAATAATAGGGGGTAGTATGGGTAAGTCAGAAAACACATTGCCAGAAGACCAAGTGAAAAAATAACGCGAGGGGAGGGGGTTAAACATGCAATTTTTTAACGAAAAAAAAGTCATAAGTTGCAAAGATGGCAATTTGTAGAATAATCGAAGGTAGTATGAGTAAACAGGAAAAAACATTGCCAGAAGGCTGAGTGGAAGAATAACGCGAAGGGAGGGGGTTAAACGGGCATATTTTTCGAAAAAAAAAGTCATAAGGTGCAAAGATGGCAATTTGAAGAATAATAGGGGGTAGTATGAGAAAGCAGGAAAAAGAATTATTATTAAATAAGTGGAAGAATAACGCGAAGGGAGGGGGTCAAATAGGAAACTTTTCAAGGAAAAAAAGGCATAAGATGCAAAGCTGACAATTTTTAGAATGATCGAAGGTAGTATGAGTAAGTTGGAAAAAAACTTCAAAAAGGCTAAATGGAAGTATAACGAGAGGAAAGGGGGTTGAACATCCATCTTTTTTTCGGAAAAAACAAGTCATAAGGTGCAAAGCTGGCAATTTGTAGAATAATCGGAGGTAGTATGAGTAAGTTATGAAAAATTTCCAAAATGCCAAGTTGAAGAATAACGCGAGGATTGGGGGTTAAAAATTCATTTTTTTTCCGAAAAAAGTCATAAGGTGCAAAGCTGGCAGTTTGTAGAATGATCGGAGGTTATATAAGTGAGTAGGAAAAACTTTTCCAGAAGTCTAAGTGGAAGAATGAAGTGAGAGGAGGGGGTTCAACACACATCTTTTTTCCGAAAAAAAAGTCTTAATGAAAAACAATAACGATCAGGTTATTCTATTTCTACTTCTTATACAAATCAATCCCATTATTTTTAAGTCAAATAATAATGAATCGGCGGAAAATTCTTCATTTTCAGACAGGTCCTCAGGTTCAATATCATCGCTCTTAAAATCGTATCATCATCTTCAGCTGAAAAGAAAATCAATATTTTTATCGAACAGATGTATTATCAAAATTACTTTCGGAATTATCACTATCAACGACGACGTCTTAAACGGATGGTGGTAACTGCGGCCCTTCAAACCATTTGAATTCATAGTAGGATCCCTGCAATTTCCATCCACTATTTTCTGGTGATAATGTCTTTGGGTCAAATAATGTTGCATTCGCCCAGATATGCGCGATATATTGAGTTCTTTCCAACTTATGACTTTTTTTCGGAAAAATAGGTGCATGTTCAACCCCCCCCTCCCTTCGCGTAATTCTTCCACTTAGCCTCCTGGCAATTTCTTTTCCTTTTTTTCTCATACGACCCCCTATTATTCTTCAAATTGCCATCTTTGCACCTTATGACTTTTTTTTTCGAAAAAATATGCATGTTCAATTCCCTCCCTTCGCGTTACTCTTCCACTTAGCCTTCTGGCAATGTTTTTTTCCACCTACTCATATTACCTCCCATTATTCTACAAATTGCCATCTTTGCACCTTATGACTTTTTTTTCGAAAAAAATATGCATGTTTAACCCCCTCCCTTTGCGTTATTCTTCCACTCAGCCTTCTGGCAATGTTTTTTCCTGCTTACTCATACTACCTCCTATTATTCTACAAATTGCCATCTTTGCACCTTATGACTTTTTTTTCGTGAAAAAATTGCATGTTTAACCCCTTACCCTTGCGTTATTCTTCCAGTGTGCTTTCTGGCTGCCCGCCTTACGCTATGTCGGTAACAATCGAACCTGTGAACGATAAAATTACCCTTGCACCTCGTGACCCTTACCCCTCCGTAGGCAGCTCTTAGACTATATCAGGTATTCCGGAATTTTCAGCAAATAGGATAGGGCGATGGCCAACGCACCTGCTAACTATAATTATGAAATATCTCATATAAAATCTTCAATTAAGCAGATTCTTTGTCTCGACCACCAGTCCAGATTGAAATTGGACAGATGTCGATCCAAAATATATTGATTATTTCTGTAATTGTGAGGAGCCACTAAGAATGATTAACTACTATGAAAAATAATGAATTTCATAGAAGACGGTCGTTGGTCAAATTATTCGTTTAAAAAGGAAGTTTTCAAATATTTTGTTCGTGAGCGATTTGAATTTTCAATGAGAGTAACACTTTTATGGAATCATAGAGTGGTTGTTCCTCAGCAATTAAGATTGAGAGTGTTGAATATGATACATTAAAATTACTGAGGGGTTGTTAAGATGAAGCAAATAGCAAGTACATATTTCTGGTGCCCAAAAATTGATGATATTGTTTTGCCCTCGACACATTATCACAATGTCATCGGCGAAAAGCGATGGTATTATAGGTGTCGTGATAGAGGATTACAGAACCTTGTGATAAGCCGTTTTGTAGTGTAAAAGTTCTGGATAAATTAGCAATTTTCTGTTTTTCAATGAATGAGCTACAAATCGGTTTCAGTTAGAATCTCTTAGCGAGGGGAGGAGGGGGAAGAAACACTCCCAAAACCGGTTTTTCCGTTTTTTCACATGAAGAACCGCCGCTATCAAGATCGGACTTCTCTGAAATTTCTGCTTTTCAATCAGCTACGAATCGATATCAGTAAGAATCTCTTAGCTAGGGGATGAGGGGGGGGGAACAACCCAAAACATGTTTTTTCGTTTTTTCACATGAAGGACTACCGCTATCAAAATCGGACGTTTTTTCAAAATTTTTGCCTCTCAATAACCTACTAATCGGTATCAGTAAGAATGTCTTAGCGGAGGAATGAGGGGGAAAAACATCCCCAAAACCAGCTTTTTCCGTTTTTTCACATAAAGGATCTCCGCTATCGAGATCGGGCCTTTTTTTAATTTCTGCTTTTCAATCAGCTACAAATCGATATTAGGTTACCACAGCAACGGTAGTTGCGCATATTTGAACAGGTACATATTTTAAAAGTTAGTCCAAATAAGGAAATAAACGAGCTATGTGAAGTTGGCACCCTCAAATTCGATTTTTGATGCCAAAATTTCAGGATCGTTTGTCCATCGTAGGCCCACGTTTGCCCACCCTTTTCTTTCATTTGTCCAGGCATCGTTCGAGAGATATTGGGAAAGATAAATTTTACGTCACTTTTTTTAGCAGCACTTCAAATTGCAGAAATGAATATTTTATTGCTTAGATCGTTTGTCTACGTAAGCCCACGTTTGCCCACCCAATATTTCCATTTGTCCACCCCCAGGACGGTAGAAATCGACCCTTCAAATTTTCGGAAAGTGTGAAGTTGGCACCCCCAAATTCGAATTTCGACGCGAAAATTTCAGGAATGTTTGTCCATCGTAGGCCCACGTTTGCCCACCCAATATTTTCATTTGTCCACCCCCAGGACGGTAGAAATCGACCCTTCAAATTTCGCAAAGTGTGAAGTTGGCACCCCCAAATTCGAATTTCGATGCGAAAATTTCAGGATCGTTTGTCCATCGTAGGCCCACGTTTGCCCACCCAACATTTTCATTTGTCCACCCCCAGGACGGTAGAAATCGACCCTTCAAATTTTCGCAAAGTGTGAAGTTGGCACCCCCAAATTCGAATTTCGACGCGAAAATTTCAGGATCGTTTGTCCATCGTAGGCCCACGTTTGCCCATCCAATATTTTGATTTGCAATATGTATACCTTTTCCGTCGACCTCAAAATAAAAGTCATTTTTAACGCAAGTACTCAAAATCATAAAACAATGACCCATTTTACTGTATGATTTCTCCTATTTTAATGTATGATTGTCATGGGCAACCAAACATGGAAAATTCAGAAATTTCACAAATATCCTGGTATTTCTAAGATACGTCAATCTGATGTCAAATTCATTAATCATATTTTGAAGGATGAAATGCTTTTCATGTGAGAATTTTTTATTTGTTTAGTATGAGGCCGATGGAAAAATCTTGTAATCAACTCGTTTATTTATGATCTCGAACTATTAACGCGCTCACTAGCGCCCACGTATTAAAATATCTCGATCTTAATTCGCTTTCATTAATACACTAGTTGATTAAATAACTATTTCCTCCCATTTTCTGAATAGCACAGCAAAATTTCAAACATGTATATTTTTATGGCTCAGATAGTTTGTCAACATTGGTTCACCCAAATTTCATTTCCTATTTCACCCAGAGTAACATTGAAAGCCGTCATTGAAATATTTAGAAAGTATAAAGTTGCCTCCCCACATGCGAATTTTGACTAGAAAAACTGCAAGATCATTTTTGGATTGTAGATCTATATATGTCAAATTTGTCATTAATTTGTCCAGGCATTGTGCAAAAATGGTTACAAATGATGTGAAAGTTTCGTCCAACCTTAGTAAAGTTTTGTCTTGCCCAGCACTTATAATCCTTCTTCACCTACAATAGAAATATTTTTTATCAAAGTCGCACCTACACATGTGGCGACTATGGTACAATAAAAGAAATATTCGGCATCTTTGATCTCAACAACGATGATTAGCGATCTATGTTTTTTGACGATATGTGTTCCTAGTTCCTACATAAATATTGGTCGGCAATAACTTCTTTGTCCACATCTCTCGTACGATTCCTGCACGAATGAAAGAAAAGGGTGCGCAATGGACATACGTGGACCTACGATGGACAAAAGATCCTGAAATTTTGGCATGAACAATGGAATTTGAGGGTGCCAACTTCACAATTTACAAACATTTGAAGGGTCGATTTTAATCATTCTAGGGGTGGACAAATGAAATTATTAGGTGGACAAACGTGGACCTACGATGGACAAACGATCCTGAAATTTTGGCGATAAAATTCGAATTTGGGGGTGCCAACTTCACACTTTCTGAAAATTTGAAGGGTCGATTTCTACCGTCCTGGGGGTGGACGAATGAAAATATTGGGTGGACAAACGTGGGCATACGATGGACAAACGATCCTGAAATTTTCGCGTCGAAATTCGAATTTGGGGGTGCCAACTTCACACCTTCCGAAAATTTTAAGGGTCGATTTCTACCGTCCTGGGGGTGGACAAATGAAAATATTGGGTGGGCAAACGTGGGCCTACGATGGACAAACGATCCTGAAATTTTCGCGTCGAAATTCGTATTTGGGGGTGCCAACTTCACACTTTCCGAAAATTTGAAGGGTCGATTTCTACCGTCCTGGGGGTTGACAAATGAGAATATTGGGTGGGCAAACGTGGGCCTACGATAGATAAACGATCTAAGCCATAAAATATTCATTTTTGCAATTTGGGGGTGCTGCTAAAAAAAGTGACGTAAAATTTATCTTTCCCAATATCTCTCGAACGATGCCTGGACAAATGAAAAAAAGGGTGGGCAAACGTGGGCCTACGATGGACAAACGATCCTGAAATTTTGGCATCAAAAATCGGATTTGGGGGTGCCAACTTCACATGGCTAAATAAACGAGTTAAGTACAGAGTGTATTATTTGAATTTGAATCATAGTTTATATCCAATTATTTAAACCCATACTAAAATATATCTTACACAGTTATTCAACAGGTATAACACCCCAAACGTAAAGGCTATGAAGGTTCAGATGCAAAATTCCGAGTTCCGAGATTTAAGGAAAAACATATCTAAACTGGCGTGACACTTAGGAGCGAGGATTTTTCGGACCGTGCATCCAATACCCTGTAATCTATTGACGCAACGATTGTAAAATTTTATGTCTTCAAAGGAGGCTTGCAGACGAATATTTAACCTGATTTCCATGTAGGACCAGAAATCTGCAGTCCCAACAATTTCGTTGAAGGCCCTCCTTACAACAAATTAATTCATCGCTCTAACTTATACATTCATAACTTCTCATATAACTCCCTCACTGGAGCGTTATGCCTCTAATTGCGGCGTTTCTATGCCAAACCGCAGCCTTGCTGGATTCCCATGAACGATAATCCACAGCTAATAGTATTATCCATCTTCAGTAAAAGCCGTTGTTAAGATGATTTCTCGATAACCGGATTCTTCCGGTTCGCCATAAACCATATTTTCTTGAACTTTTCATTGCTATACTTCTCGTTATGAATATGATATCGGTCTCGAAGGGGGCGAATAAACTGACGTGGAATGGTTAAAAAGAATATTACCCTTGAAAGCATGCAGTTGAGCGGAATGAAAGGGATTACCCAGGAGAACGTTTCAAGGTAGGGGAAATATCTTTATATGGTTCGAATTCAATGTGTGATGTTCACATGATGTATTCAAGTTTTATTGAGTGAGACTAAGATTCTCTTCATTAATCGAAACATCTTTTCGTGAGATTGTGTCTAGTGGAACAGCGTGTCATAGGTTTTCCAAATATGTCTAAATTTCAAATTTGGACTGAGATAGTATCAAACGACTTGTTTGGACTCACTTCAATCATCCGCCCTGTCAAATGCTATCCTATCTATATAACCGTATATTAAAAGATCAATATGTATTGAATTTCGCTCCCGAATATTTGTCTTTTCTATAGTGAAAACTTGTTTGTTCTTGGAAAAAATAATAAATAATAACTTGAGACATTAGGTAGTCTTTCCAGTGTGTATATCAAGATATTGAAGATATTTAATATTCGGCCTGGTTTGACAGAAATTGGTTCATTTAATTTCTAAGGAAGCCACGCAAATCTTATCAGCTAGAACACCTGCTGACGAGATACCCGATAACATATCGCTAGTTGTGATTCTTTTTACCTATACCGTAGTAGCGTACCCAGTTTCTGGAATGGCTAGTCAAGACAGTGTTAAATTGGATTGCTCTTATTGCAAAAAGCCGGTATCGAGTGCCGTTTGCTGAGTGTGAATCCTCATTTCATCCAAGTTGCTCCGATAAAGCGCGCCCTGCGATGAAGGATGGAGAGGTGAATGCTCAGGCCATCTCATCGCTTAAAGCCACGATTGCTTCGCTTGGTTCATCTTCGGCGCAATCCAACGCGAGAGGCTCAACGAGTCCTGACAAATTCATGATGGAGATTGAAGAGCGTCAAAGGCGATACAAAAATATTATTGTGTATGATATTGAGACACAGAATTTCATGAGCGATGAAGTGAAAGTCATGGAGACAATTTTGCCTTAAATTGTCCCAGAAGTCAAGTTTGTCAAGGTGTTCCGTTTGGGAGAGAAGAAGGGAGACAGGCCACCACTGTTGAAGTTGATGTGGAAGTTCTGATGATGAATATCTTGAGGAACAAACATAAGATTGATCGACCTCCTGTGAAAGTGTCGGCCGATTTGACACTCGGGCAGCGTGAGTATTTGGGTGATCTTCGGCGAGAGTTGGAACATCGTAACGGAATCGAATATTACTATAAGATACATAAGTGGTATACCGAGAATATTTAAGGCTAGAAAAAACTGATCGAAAGGGATGACTACAATTTAAATCGCTTGAGTGTATATTACCAGAATGTTCGTAGTATTAGGGGTAAATCTAAATTAAAAATGTAAATATTGCAGATTATGATGTAATCGTGTTGACCGAGACATGGTTTGGCCCTTTCATTGTTGAAACTGAATTACAATTTGTCAATTATAATATATTTAGAAAAGATAGGTCCATTCTTTCTAGTTCCAAACAGGCGGGGGTGGAGTATTGATTGCGGTTAAAAAAAAAGTTCCCATCTACTTGGGTTCTTCTCTGCGCAATAATATTGAGGATATTTTTATTTTACTGATAGTGTGTGATATTGATGTATTGATTTGAACTGTTTATATACCTCCTTACTCGTGCGCTTTCGCTAGAGTTCAGTACTTTGAGAGCCACTGTGTTAATTTGGATGATGGAGTTGGTATAACTAGACCGGATACTGTTTTAAAGCGGTATATTATAACTTGAAGGGAATCGATTGGCATGATGCGACTCTGAACGGGTGACTGATTTGTGTGCTAGAATTCTTGGCGATGCCCTTGGTTTCAATGATCTTTTTCAGTTAGAAACTTGTACGACGGTTTGTTGGATCTTATGTTTTCTAAATATCAGTTCAGTCCGCTGTTGATGTTCTCTCTAGGTTAGATGCTTACCATCCCGCACTCCTTGCCAATATTCTGGTCAACATTGTACATTCTCCAGATGTGGGTAATACCTCGTACAATTTCAAGAAAACCGATTACAAAGCATTAAATGAACACATCCTGGAGCTCAACTGGGAGACTTTAGGTATTCCATGACAATGCTGATATAGATGATGTGGTTGATCTAGTTTATGATGTTTTCAGGGCCATAGATAGATTCTCATTAAAAAGTTCACTTGTCCTCTCTGGTACACTCCCGAACTTAAAAATCTCGTTTTCAAAAAAACAGAAATTCACTGTAAATATAAGAGATATATAATTGCTGGGAAGATTATCTTTCATCTTCTGAAATTGGGTCGGCTTGCGCTAGTATGGCAGAGTCATGCTATTCTGATTATATTTAGAATATAGAGAATTAAAAAACGGACAATGTTAAATAATTTTGGAATAACAATCATTTGCCGACAAGTATGCAGCTGCATGGGAGAAGTTCAGAGGGCGCCACTGACATAACTGCCCTCTTTTCCGAACACTTTCGATCTACCTATGATTAGGGCCCTACCTTTGTTCAAGTCTGGGAGTGGGCATATTATCGCCGATTGTAGGCCTATAAACATTATAAGCGCAGTTCCTAAAATCCTTGAAACATTAATACTGGATCGCATACAAGTGAATATATCCTCCAGATTAGTCGAATAACAACATGATTTTACTAAGGGTAAAAGTGTCGACTCCAATCAATCAATCTTTTCCCAGTATGTCTTCGATTCTTTGGAAAGTGGAGGAAGGGTGTATGTTGTATATACCGACTTTTCCAAGGCCTTCGATAAGGTGGATCATTGCACTTTGAGTGAAAAGCTGTCGTCCTTTGGAATAACTGGTATGATGAAGAATTGGTTTATATCATATTACACCCGCCGTACTCAGTCAGTTAAAGTTCGTTATTCCTTCTCCCCAATATACATATTGGTTCGGGTGTAGTCATTTGGGCCCTCTGTTGTTTCTTGTTTACATTAACGACATCACTACTTGCTTTAGGTTCGCACTTTTTCTTCTGCTTTCTAACGACCTCAAAATTAATTTAATGGTCAATACTCTAATAGATATGCTTAACATCCAGTCTGATCTGGATCGATTGGAGCAGTGGTGTGAAGATAATAGAGTCATCATTAACCTCGGAAAGTGCAAACACATGAGTGTAGTTAGACGGAAGCAGCACTTTGTCTCAATAATGAAGCAATATGTACTGTGAACATCGTTAGAGACTTAGGTGCTTTTTACGACAATAATATGTGTTTCAGGCCACATATTGACCACGTTGTCCATAAGAGTCTTCTGATGCTGGGGTTCATATTGCGGCACTCGTGTGAGTTCAGGGATGTCAATACCTTGAAGTATCTATATGTCGGTCTGGTGAGGCCCCATCTTGAGTATGCCTCTTGTGTATGGTCTCCATATACTTATAGAGACTGTGACAGGTTGGAACGGGTTCAAAATAGGTTTCTTCTATCTGTGACTAGCAAGATGGGAATGCCACTCGTGAATTTTTCTGCTTTGCGGACTCGTATTTGGAAAAGAACACGAGACCCTACACGAACATATGAGGCTTGAAATATTCTCGGATGAACTAGATTACTCTAGGAGTTCTCGTAATTTGAGCTGAATCATCGACTCAAATTTACGTTTCAAACTACATGTTAATAAAATGCATACAATGCGCATATGGTAATCTAAAAAGATTGTTCCCCCATAGACATATATTATCTTTAAATCAAGAAATAATATTGACCGATTCTCTGGCGTTGTCTCAGTTCAATTATGGGGATGTCCTCTATGGACCTTGTTCAGATGCAATAGATTAAGGCAGAATTCAAAAGGTTCAGAAATCGTGCTTAAGGTTTATTTATGGCAAACCGCGCTATGAACCAATAAGTATTAAGTTGGTGGATGCTGAGAGGCTTTCAATGGAGAATCGACGTAGATTACATGCCGCCTGTTTGTATCATACCATTATGATATCTGATCGTCCTCCATACTTGAGAAAAAAAAATTGTTACAGGACTGATGTACATTAGCAATAGCTGAACCTGTGTCATCGAAGTCTTATTACATCACCTTCACATAAGACATCAGTCGATCTTTTTCTTATAGCTTGTATATGCTCTACAAAAGCATTCCGGTGCGATTCAACTCATAAAAAATTTTAAACTGCAGTACAAGAAATGTCTGTTGTTGGGTGGATGGAAACTTTGAACAGTTTTATATTAATATTATTATAGTTTATAATCTTCCACGTAAGGCATGTGGTGGCTGCATTCGCGGATGCACTTTTATGCCATATCATTTATAGGGTTAATATGGGGAGTTGAACTAGTATCTTTTCTGAATTGCTTTTCAACCTCCCTTAAACCTGATTTTAAGAATATAAGCAGTAAAGTCAGAAGTCGAGTACCTAGGAATACACTTACATAGCAAACTAACTTGGAAGATGCACATTAATACAAGAAGACGCAACTTGATTTGAAAATTTAAAAATCTACTGGTTGCTGAGACGAAACTCACCACTATCCTTGAGAAACAAAACTACCATATATAAGAGCATACTCAGACCAGTTTGGACATATGGCATAGACTTTTGGGGTTGCAGCGAGCCATCAAACACATAAACTTCACAAACATTCCAATCCAAAACCTTACGGATGAAAGCAAATGATCCCTGGTATGTGTAAAACCAAACACTGCATGATGATCTGGATGTACGATATATAAATGATGTCATCAAGGATCACTCAACCAAGTAGAGTCGCAGCAACAACGATGAGAAAACGCTCATAAATGAACTGATCAACAACATCAATACACGAAGGTAAAAAAGGACCTGTCCAGATGATTTATGTAGATGATAACCAGAGAGCCGTCACAGAACAGCTACTACCTCACACCTGAATCTGAATCTTTTAAGATATTTACTCATTACATAATGTAGAGTGGATTGTAAATTTGCATAAAATGAACTATAAGAAAAAGAAAAATTAACTATTATTATTATTGACGAGTAAGCATTATATGACTTGAAAATTTTCGTCTCATAAATAACACACAATCGATGAAACGATTAATTTCTTTTAACGTTTCGAAAAAATCTACTCTAACCATATCAGATCTTGTTTTTCAAAGTTAAAGCATTTTTGAAAATGAGGGACATTTTTAACACCTACTCTGAATAAATTAAATTTTTTGTTGACAATAAAACATCAATCATTTCTTCATACCTACATAGGATATTACTTCATAATTTTCAAATAGAAATTCTCCAAAAACTGTACACATAGTCCGGTCTATTTAGACCAAAAAATGAGAGTGAAGTTACATAAAGTCCCAACAAGCTGAATTTCAGTGAAATTGTTCAAAATATAATTATAAACAATGTCTAGAAGTTCCCCATCATTCATCTGTAAGGAAAAAATTTAATTCAAGGTCAAAGGTCAAAAAAATGAGTTTTATCATGAAAGTACCTCAGACAAAAATTGTAGATCATAAAATTATCTATAAAAAATGTATCAATACTTTTTTTTTCACGAGCCACCGTTTCTGAGATATAACGATTCAAAAATTTATAACTACGCGCTAAGTACACTACCTCATAGGTGGCGTGGAAACGTGTGCATATTATGACGCTAACGACTTTTATAACTTTTTGAATCGTTATATCTCAGAAACGGTGGCTCGTAAGAAAAAAAGTATTGATATATTTTTTTTAGATAATTTTATGATCTACAATTTTTGTCTGAGGTACTTTCATGATAAAACTTACCGTTTTGCTGAAAATCGCGAAAAACTAATTTTGTTTGTCATTTGACCTTAAATAAAACTTTTTCCTTACAGGGAAATGATGGGGAACTTTTAGACATTGTTTATAATTATGCTTTAAACAACTTCACAGAAATTCAGCTTGTTGGGATTTTATGTAACTTCGAATGTCTAAATAGACCGGACTAACATTTACGAGTTTTATCAAGTGTATCTTTTTGGTGTGAAAGTGAATGATGTTCAAATTTATTTGAAATCTGGCTCAATATCTAAATCTGAAAAAGAAAAGTATAAACGTGAGTCAGACATAAAAACAAATTCATTGGATATGTCAGTTTCCCAAATATATTCCTATGAATTTTCATTACAATGATGGCAGTCGTTTTGGTAAAATCGTAAAAAATGTAAGTATTCATTCGTTTTCTTCAACATTCTTCTCCGTATATGAAAATTGTGTACCAAACGAATCCTAATTATTTTTCAGTTTTCTATCTATCCTAGATACGGAATCACACTGTTTTGGAAGTCCTGTATAAGGAATCTATGCAATGATTCAACTTCAAAATTATGTTATTAATCTATAAGACATAAATCTTCCTCTGGGCGAGAACTCGATATTATCAGCAATCTGCTCCAGTAGTTTATTGCGGACTTAACGTCTTTAACGTTCGAAAACCAATAAGGTTATCGATAGACCCCCAATAAAATAGCTTCATGGCTCCACTGTAAAACTCATAAACATGCAGTATGATAATGTGGAATTTATGTGGACTATTATCTGAGAATTTTTTTATAATGCATAACGATTCTTTCCATGTATTCTCCCGTTTCCAGAGATGTTGGAGGACCCTGGAGATTGGGGTGAGCGTATATTCTCTGTAGGAGCATTTCATAGTGAGCATGAATGGAGTTAGGTTAGGATAGATTGGTAGAGATAAAAAAATCTTGATCCACTAAAAATGAAATATGTGCTTTTCCAATGGGTTTAGTGTTTTTTCAGGAAAAAGATCTTTTTTGTATATATTCATTTTATGATATGTAATTATAGTTCAGTTGATGAAAGAATATTGAGGGCAAAATATCCACATATACTTATACGTTCTCAGGTCTTTTAGTTGGAAGTTGTTCAGGTTATCTTTGAGTTGATTGCTTGAAATCATATGATATCATGTTCTGTTGTTGAGATGGTGATTATGATGAGGAAAGGTTTGAAATGGAGAGTGATTTTAAGTTTTCTCGTTTTTAACCCTTAACTGTTATCGAGTATACCGACGCATTTCGTTTTTTACAAGTCTCCTGTTCAGGCTCTGACTTAAGCATGTTAAAAGTACTGCAAGTTAAGCGACAAGAGCTTGATTAACCGGTAGAAATTGAGGTTGTTACCCTAAAATACAACGATGGATATACGCCATGAATGTGTGACCAATAATTTCAAATGGAGAAGTAACCTGGATTGCTTTGAGAACGTGTCCAACAAAGCACTTCACGTCATTACAGCTCTCACTCCTCTACATCAAGTCATCAATTGAGTAGCGAAAGAGGATATTCTTAAAATATCTAGAGGAATTGAGAGAAAAAAGTAAGAGAGCCTGGTTCCCTCCGACCAAGTACATCTCTTAAGAGAACTAACCTATTGATGTTATGATCAATAAAGAGAGCCTGAGCATGGAAAAAGAATTCAACGCGATACACTGCCCAAAACTTCGAAGTAAATACCGTCGAACGGTATACACAACACTTTCCACCGGCGTTGAAGTATATGTTCCAAGAACTAAGTGAAGTTTATTGTTTGGATCATATTCAAGTGTTTTTCAGACACAAATACATGCAATCGGAAGATGCATAAACAAAAATGTGAAAGCAATCAATCAGGGAGGTGTCATCGACTCAAGGCTTATATGGGATTTCCGAAAAAAAATCAATGAAGTTAGCAAAAACAATTCGGTCTCTTTAGTGTACGCTAGGTAGACGAGGCTAACACACTTGTCAGAAAAGCAGCACAAACGATATCAACTGGCCTAGAAACCTTCAGTGGTATTATAGGCATGCACATATAAGAAATAGATTTTGGAGGAAGAAGAAACTGCGATGCACTCTGAAGAAATCTTCAGAGAATGATTGTTCCTCTGAAACTTTAAAACTGCTAGGTCCAATAAGTATTTGCATCTCAACAAGAAGAAGCTACGCCTCCTTACTGATTTTTTAACACGACATTGTCGACTTGAAAAGCATATGATGAAAATTTTCAGGACAGAATTCAACGAATGTAGATTCTGTGATGGAAGCGGCTTAAACTCCTATTAACTTAGTTACAGAATGTCATTGCGAGCCTGTACAAAGAACGTCTTGGACAAGAAAATCAAAGGACAAGCGCAGATTCTACCTTCTTGAAGATCTTTTTGAAATACTACCTATACATAGTTCATAATGGATCTGGAACTGAAAATCAAACTGTTGTGTAGTGATTGCAGAAACAGTTTTGATGGGGGGCACAATGGATCTTGAGGTCACAGTGAACTGTAACCTCTTTCATAACTACCCCCTAACAATCTACAATTTAGGCTCTGAAGTTGTTTCTGGTTCCTTTTGAGAGTGAAATTTTTGAAAATTTTTCAGAATAAGATCAATTGCTGTATGTGGAAGATCAATTAATATTCTGAATTACTCCATTCATGAGGGAAAAAGTTAATGGAAGTGATTCGATTGCATCAGATCATCACTAAACCTACTAGAGTGTGAGATCTGTTTGGGTCTCATTACAATATGCCCGAAAATTTAAGAACATATACACGGTTACGTTATTCATTCATCTGGTAAAGACGAATTCGTCATTTGTCCTGGATGTAAGCTATTCGTTACCGAATGAACAAAAATTATTAGCAATTGTGTTTGATGGGAATTTTTGCGTCTGAATATTTTGCACTGTAGGCCTTAAATGCGAACGAAGAGCTTGATGCTTCCATCAGAAGATTTTTTTCATAAATATGTATAAACTGTTTCTATCTGTTTGTGTTGCTCATGATTTTGATTTAGATTAAGATTTCTCAAAGTATGGGAGATGTTCGTGAAAAATAGTCAGACGTAGCTTTCAACTATAGCATTTTACTACCAAATCTACTAGCAGAGTCGTCATCACCTAAGGATGTAGTTAATATTGGAAAATTATTGCATGTGTTATCATCTAGGGAATAATCAGCCGAATAGCCTCCTAGAAAACATTTAATTTTGTTTGAATGGTCGAACCATAGACCGAAATATTCAATATTTCCATAACCAAATTGCCAAGACAAATATTCTGCATCAGCGCTAATTCTCATAATGAAAGATGATTGAATCAATACTAGACGAACAAAAGAAGCTTGAATCAGCTTTTTATTATTTTGAAAATGGTTAGACTGTTATTCAATTACCTCACAAATTGTAGTTCTTTGCAACTTGAAACATTTGGTTGGACATCTAAACGTTCACAAATCTTCTTGCAGTCTTCTTTTACATACGCTGCTCAACAATTGGATGAGATCACTTATTTGTTCTAAATTTATTTCTGAAATATTCGCTCCAAGATTATAAATTTAGTCAGATTTCATAATATTTTCAGTTGATAATATGGTTCACTTGAGAAAAAAATGAAAAAATGGAAAGTTGGAGAAAAAAAACTTTATTATTATTATAAGGAACACTCAAAATTCTGTGTTTGAATAAAATAAAAATTTTATGATGAAACCACAAGAAGGCTGAAGCTAGTTAGTTGGTCCCCCACGAGCTCGTCTCAAGCATTCTATCCTACGAGGCATACTTTCGATCAGACGATTTATAAAATTTTGGGGCAGATTCGTCCAAATAACCCGTAAAGCGTTAGAAAGGTCCTCCAGGTTATTGATCGTTGTTCTTAGGTTGACAATTTTCTAGACATCTCAGACCAGAAATATTCGATGCAATTCATGTCTGGAGAGCGAGCTGGCCAGTCCATCCTATCAATAGCATGAGTTTCTAGCGCTTCAACCAGACGACTACGGTGTGGACAGGCATTATCGTCAATTAAAATGAAATTCTCGCCCACGGCAGCCGCAAACGGAACAATTATTATGGGTTCAATAATCATATCGTGATATCTCTGGCTGGTCATGGTGGTGTTCTGCAGAACAATCAACTCTGTGCGTTGGTTCAAAGGAATGCCTCCCCATACACATATAGAACCTCCGCCAAAAGCTGTTGTGGGCACCATAAACTGTTCTGCATACCTTCGACCTCTTTCCCTTCAAGCAAGAATACGTCCATCGGTGTTGACCAAACGAAATCTAGACTCATCTGTAAATAAACATCGGCTCCAATCTTCAAGTGTCCAATTGCGGTGCTCCTCAGCCCATTGCCGTCGATGAACCCGGTGTTCCCTATTCAAACGGGGATGTTGTAACCTCCTACGTGCTCTCAAACCACGAACATGTTCTCGTCGTCTTACAGTCTGGTTCGAAATTAGAACTCCTGTTGCAACTCTCAGTGATCTATTGAGCCGCGACGCCGGGTAAGTGGGATTTCTCCTAGCATTGAGGATCAAAAAACGATCTTGGGCAGCTGTTGTACTGTGCTGCCGACCTCCCCCATGAACATAAGCTACTGAGTCGTTTTGGATGAACCTATTCCAAGCCCGACTCAAGACACTTTGCGAAACATTCAACCGCCGGGACACTTCTCGCTGGGACAAACCTTCCTGTATCCACCGTATGATTTGGTCCATTTGCACATGAGCCAAACGTCTTCTCGGCATGAATGATAAGCTGATATTGTTCTCATTTCTTCAATTATTGCCACCTTATGTATTTGAACGAGAGAAAAAAACAGATTTAAGTACTAACAAATACCACATTGCTTTTCACTCCACCTGTAACAGCCTACAGATAATAATCGATTTTGTGAACAAGAGCCGATGAAGTGAGGAATACTTTGATATATTCAACTCAAAACATCTCACTTTTTCCTTAGAGAACATATAATGTACAGATATTCACGAGATAACTTGAAAAAAATACAAATGAAGAGAAGTTCATAAGTGATCCCTAGCAATTGCTGATCAGTGTATTACGGCGAATTAGCACGCATAAATCAAATCGAACGAAAGTCAGAAAAGCTTTAAAATCAGAAGGAAAATTTGGTAGGAAGTTATTATATTTTTAATGATCCCTTCACTCCGAAGTCTTGTTCTCGAGAATTTCATTGAATTTCGTCATATTACATAATTCATTACATATTCTCTCAACGCCAGGCAAAGTAAAAACTTACACAATTATATGAAGCAAGCCTCCAAAAATTAACCAAAAGTTAGTATTCATTCAATTGAATTGCAACCATTTTGCCAATTTTAAGAATTGTACGTAACACCTGGTGTGAAATGTGAGAAAATGTTACAATTTACAAAACCTGAAACATAATTGTGTAGGGGTGGAAGGGCATATGAAAGAAGCAGAAAGTGGGATAACAGAAGTGGCGACAAGATGTGTTTTATACTAATTCAGTATCCCAGGTTTGGAAATATTTTTAACTTTGTCATTAAAAGAGATACAGAAAAATGTTCCATATAAAAACTTCACGAAATCGACTGAGGTTTTATAATATGAATTCACATAAAGGAATATATACAGAGCGGCCAACATATTGATGACCATTTCATTTTTTCAAATGGAACACCCGATATATTTTTCCGTATTTGGCTAGCTCTTTTTCACTTGATTTCGAATATGTAACATATGTTCGTCTATTTCTTTTATTCTGATTACCACAGAGTTACAAATTTTAAGAACCACCTGGCAACCTCTGTAATCATTTTTCAAATGGCAGACTGCGTTTACTGAAAATGCCTATTTTTGAAGTTATGATAACGTCAATTGAAATATATACGGGGTGAACAACATAGTGAAAGCTACTGAATTTTTTCGATTGGGACACTGTCCTCTATATTCTTCCATCTTTTGATAGGCTTTTACCTCCTTATCTCGAATATATGCGTATGTGGTTATGTCTCTTAAATTTTCAGAGTTTCAAAGTTTTGAAATGATAAAAAAATATGTGAAATACATTCGAAATTCTTTATATTACATTATCTGGTTTCAACCTCATATATTCTTTCCTTGCAGCTTTCTTATTTTCATTGTTCTTCACATAAAGTGAAAATAATACAAATTTTTCTGATTCCGTGTGATGCATCTCCGATGATCAATTATATTCAATGTGAAACGTATGTCATATCATTACTAAGGAGATAAATCCAAAAACTGCAACTTGAAAAGTTATTTCTGAGCTTGTCAGATAATTCTTAAAATTCGAAACATCCGTGGTGCTGCGAATAAAGGAGATAGACCAACATATGTTACATAGTCGTAATAAGGGGAAGAAAAACTAGCCAAATATGAAAATATATAGATGGTGTTCCATTTGAAATTAAATGGCCATCAATATTTTGACACCCTGTATTTATTTCAGTTTGTAAAGTCATATTAAAGAACCTCAGTTGATTTTGTGAAACTTTTGTATGAAACATTTTTTTGTATCTCCTTCAGTAACAAAGTTAAAGTCAAATTATAGTGAAAAACCCTGTACATATTCGGAACGAAATGTGTTGAATCGCACGGAGGCGAAAAGCCTCCCAAATCTGATGAAACATAAAGAGATTGGAATAATCTTCCCTCAGATCATGATTGCGCTAAGAATCACGAAGTTGGCGTCTTCCCCACAGTTTCTAGTTGTTATGAGTAGATTATCAAGAATGTGTCTACGAAAATTGTAAGGTTTGGGGTTAATTTCGCTGAGAGCTTCTCCTTGCTTTACGAGACAGCCATACTATGTTTATTCCAGTTCATCTAACAATCCGAAGTTTCTATGTGTTACTAAGATTGAATTAGTGGTGACGTAGCATCAATAGAGATTGTTTTTCAAGATGACGGACATCTCGAGCTTGCTACGGAGATATTTGTGTTTGCCTGGATAATCTTATTCATATTTATTTCGTGTTAGTATGCATAGCGATTCTGTTAGGTTTGGCGTTAATTGAAACTGTAGCTCTATATTGAAATTCATAAGTTTAATTCATAAATGACACGTGTCCAAAATATGGCGTTTTGATCATATATTCCTGAAATTAATTGAAGATATTGTTTTCAGATAGTAGACATGTACTGAGGCCTTCAATATATAGGGTGTTACATAATTGTATGCCACAACGTATATTTTCGAGAAGAGAAGTCCATATAAACATGTGTCTGCAAAAGCTTCGTTACGGAGTTAAAGGGTTTTGAAATTTCCAAAAAAAGTTTTTTCTTCATAATTCCTACAGTTTTCGAGTTTTTTAGTCCAAATTTGGAAAGCGATCTGTTTTTAACAGTCTCCATCATTGCAATCGGCAAAAAATGGATAGGACTGGGTGCAATTGCACCAAAGCGAGCAAAGACTCAACCATCGGCCAGAAAGGTAATGGCATCTGTTTATTGGAATTCCAGTGGTATATTGTTCATAGACTATTTAAAAAAAGGAAAAACGATCAATAGTGACTATAACAGTGCATCACTGGAACGATTGAAATCGTAAAAAAAACAGTCGCATTTATCGAAGGAAAAATGCTTTTTTTGCATTGCAATGAACCAGGTCACAAATCAATGAAAACTATGGCAAAAATCTATGAGCTATGCCACGAATTGCTTCCTAATCCACGGTTTTTTCAGATTAAGCCTTAAGCAATTATTATCTGTTTCAAAACTTGAAGAGAAGGCTCCATGAAGAGAACTTTGAGAAGGACAAGGAGGTCAAACGGAAAACTGAAGCATATTTTGGGGACTTCGAAAAATCTTTCCATTCAAAAGGCATCGCAATGTTGAAAAATCTTTGGACAAGTCCGTCTAGCTAGAACAAGACTATGTTGAAGAATAAGTAGTAATTTTGACAAAAATCGTTCGTTTTCTTTGTGTGTCTCAATACTTATTGAACGGCCCTGGTAGGGGCATAATCAGATTGAATCATGTATAGGTTTATCGCTCAAGAAAAGTCAAGAGACATTGATCACGACTGTTTTAACAAACAGTTTTATTGAGCTTTAAAGAGAAAATACAACAGCAAGTTGTTAAAGAGATTTTATACAAGGAATTAGATATAAACCTGATTCGAAATCAGTAGACATCTGACCGTAACCACAATAGGTTAATATCAATAATCGACGAGTTGAAATAAAAGAATATATTATCTAAAGGTCAAGGCCAGATGGAATCCCCATATCGTGTTTAGAGAATGCGCCGATGCTCTGGCTCGGCCGCTGCATATCATTTTTAATAAATCGTTGCGGACTTCTGATTTCCCGAGTAAATGGAAGGTGTCTTCCGTAATTCCAATATTCAAAGGTGGCAAGAAACATCATATAGAGAGCTATCGCCCGATTAGCATATTGTCATTTTTTGCTGAAGTATTCGAAATAATAATTTATAAGGACATGTTTCATCAGGTAAAAAATTTGATCATCGACCAGTGGCAAGGTTTTATACGAGGGAAAATTATTGAGACAAATCTTGTTTGTTTTCTGGAAAATGTGCAGGATAGTCTCGATTCACGCATACAGGTGGATTCAGTGTACACTAATTTCTCCAAAGCCTTCGATAAGATATCTCATGCTTTGTTATTTCGTCGTCTTGCGGAGGGTGCTATTAGTGATGATCTTTTGAGATGGGTTGAGTCATATATTTTGAATCGCTGCCAGTACGTTTCTATTAATGTCTGTCGATCTAGAACATTCGAGAACACAGGGTACCCACTACTATTCTTGATTCACATAAACGACATCAAGACGTGTTTTCGATACTCAAAATTTCTTCTCTATGTTGATGATGTGAAGTTGTGGAAACGCGTGGGGATTGCTTGAAGCTCCAAAAGATCTCACAAGACTCCAGAAATATTGCGAAAAAAAATTTTTGTTTTTGAACATAGAGAAGTGTTGTCAAATATCGTTTACTAGGAAAATTTAGGTCATTGATTTTGAATACTCTACAGGGTGTCTGGTGAGGAATGGGACAACGTTTAGGTGGTGATGAGGGATGTCTCAAGGAGTGAGAAAATGCCATTCGAAATCATCTGAGGTACATGGTTCCTGATATACAGGGGGTTTTAGAAAAAATTAGGAAATTTCAAATGACCATATTTCAGGAAATAAAAGAGCTAACCCGATGATTTTTCGTATGAACAATGATAGAGTGAGTACGAATCTGTTTGAACGAAAAATTCGAAATAAAATCAGATCCGGACTCAGAAATTTCAGTTTTTCTGAAATTAGGTAAAAACAACACCCTGTATGCGGTTTTCAATTTTTTTGACTTCAGATTCTGAGAGAGCAGGACAAATACTTTCGAACTCAACTGTCATCCCGAATGGCACAAATTTTCCCTACTTTCTATGACCCTTCGAATCTCAATCTTCCGATTTTCGCTCCTTACATATTATTTTCTCGACATTTCAAATGACCATAATTCAGGAAATATGAAAGCTAATCCGATGATTTTTCGTATGAACAATGATAGAGTGAGTACGAATCTGTTTGAACGAAAAATTCGAAATGAAATCAGATCCGGACTCAGAAATTCCAGTTTTTCTGAAATTAGGTGAAAACAACAACCTGTATGCGGTTTTCAATTTTTTTGACTTCAGATTCTGAGAGAGCAGGAAAAATACTTTCGAACCCAACTGTCATCCCGAATGACACAAATTTTCCCTCCTTTCTATGGCCCTTCGAATGTCAATCTTCCGATTTTCGTTGTCGTACAAAGACAATCACAGAGACGTATCAGTGTTAATGTGTGGTGCGCAGTTTATGATAATAATTTAATAGGTCCTCATTTTTTCGAAGAAAGGCTCACCGGAGAAATTTATAGATATTTCCTCATGAATGTTCTTCCTAATTTATTAGGGAATATTAATCAAACAGGACTTATCTTCCAGCATGATGGAGCACCCCCACATTTCTCAATTTTAGTGAAAAATCATTTGAACGAGGTCTATCCAAATAGATGGATAGGTCGTGGTGGTCCAAGAGCATGGCCACCTCGGTCCCCCGACATGACACCGTTAGATTATTTCCTTTGGGGACACCTTAAAACTATGGTGTACGGGCGAGAAATAAATACAAGGAAACAATTAATTCAGCGCATAATAGACGCATGTGACGAAATACCAAACAAGCCGAATGTGATAAGGAAAGCAGTTTTGAACTTAATGAAAAGAGCAGATAAATGTGTAGAAGTTGGTGGTTTTCATTTTGAACAATATTTGAAGAATTAATTATTAATTTTCCAAATTTCGCATTTTTTATAATTTTTATAAAAATTTTGATTCGTTTATGATCTCTTTTTTACTCATTAGTAACTATCTGAGATTTCATGTTTCTGAAATGTCGAGAAAATAATATGTAAGGAGCGAAAATCTGAAGATTGACATTCGAATGGTCATAGAAAGCAGGGAAAATTTGTGCCATTCGGGATGAGAGTTGAGTTTGAATCTATTTTTCCTGCTCTGTCAGAATCTGAAGTCAAAAAAATTGAAAACCACATACAGGGTGTTGTTTTTACCAAATTTCAGAAGAACTAAAATTTCTGAGTCCGGATCTGATTTTATTTCGAATTTTTCGTTCAAACAGATTCGTACTCACTCTATCATTGTTCATACGAAAAATCATCGGATTAGCTCTTATATTTCCTGAATTATGGTCATTTGAAATGTCGAGAAAATAATATGTAAGGAGCGAAAATCGGAAGATTGACATTCGAAGGGTCATAGAAAGCAGGGAAAATTTGTGCCATTCGAGATGACAGTTGAGTTTGAATGTATTTTTCCTGCTCTCTCAGAATATGAAGTCAAAAAAATTGAAAACCGCATACAGGGTGTTGTTTTTACCTAATTTCAGAAAAAATAAAATTTCTGAGTCCGGATCTGATTTTATTTCGAATTTTTCATTCAAACAGATTCGTACTTACTCTATCATTGTTCATACGAAAAATCATCGGATTAGCTCTAATATTTCCTGAATTATGGTCATTTGAAATTTCCTAATTTTTTCTAAAACCCCCTGTATATCAGGAACCATGTACCTCAGATGATTTCAAATGGCATTTTCTCACTCCTTGAGACATCCCTCATCACCACCTAAACGTTGTCCCATTCCTCACCAGACACCCTGTATAAATAATAAAGCCATTAGGAAGGTCGTCATTGTTTCCGATTTGGGCGTGATTTTGGATTCAAGGTAATAGTGTCCAATTTGAAGAGCATAGAACACTTTTGACTCTCTACCATTCTTTTGTCCACAGCAGGTTGAGTTTTGCTTCCACTATATGGAACCCTAGATATAAATGCTGCGTGCAGCGCTTAGAGAGCGTTCAGAATAGGTTCCTTAGACATTTGGCCTACAAAAATAAATTCATGATTGCCGATCATAATTACTCGGCTGTTCGACGCAGATTTGACATGTTAAAAAGAGATGCCTGACAAAAAAATGCCTAAATTTCTTGTTTTGACATTCCATCAGGTCCATAATGAAACTATTAACATAAACCAAATAGTATGCTTTTTATTCAGAAAAAGGTTATAGAGTTTTTCTGAACAAAATCTGCTTTTCTCATGGGACTAGTTTGCATAATTTTTCATTGCTGACCTCTCATCAACATTCAGAAATTTCATAATAAAATATCTTCACATTGTACCTTCAATTGAAGGAGCTGGAGCACAAATAGAGAGTCATCAGAAACTTTTCATATCCATACCAAGATAAAGTCTTATTTCAATGTTGTTTCTCTGATTTGCGAATGTCTGCAGGTGGAAAAAAAATGATTACCTGATGGAATATCGCCATCTGGTATAGAAAACCAGTTTTCAATCATAAATAGTTCTGAGGCCAACCAGCTCTGGACACTTGCAAAGCATAAGTTTGGCTGCTTTCTGCTTCTGAATCACAGAGTCTACTGACTTTGCCATATGGAACAAATGACACCGACAGTGTGCCGGCAGCACTCCTACCATCACTTGGCAGCTTCAGAAGCCTTTTGGTAGAGGTAGTTGAAATCATCATGATTTTCTGGACTTGTCCAGAGGTGTTTCTACAGAGTGTTGCTCTACTATTCAACTCCCCTTGCTCGGCAACTGCTTTAAATTGGTCTTTTTCAAGGCCTCCTTAGCTCAGGTTGAGCAAGCGTTAACCATTATGCACTTCTTGAACTTCATTGGCTCTTACATTTCTTCCAAAAGCACAAATTCCCGAGCAAATTCCCAATACACATAGTAGTCATTTTATTGCATCTTGCGAGTCGCTTAATGGTGTTACGGAACTCCAGGTCTGCGGAGACTCCTGGCAATATAATTGTATATTTTGATTGTACTTCAGGACAACAGTCAAGTTTTTGAAATATATCAAATGGGTGGCTTTCTATTCAAAAAAGTTATCGAGGTCTTATTAAAAAACTCTGTATTATTCATGAAATTGGTTCTTCGAAAATTTTCATTACTGTCTTCACATCAACATTCAGAAATTACATCATGAAATTTTCAGCTGTTTCAAGTACAAAAAAACAACAAGAGAATTATCACAAACTTTTCATATCTGTCTGAATAAATGGTCGTATTTCAGTGTTATTTCCTTGGTGAGCCAATATCGGCGGGAGAAAAGAATGATTACCTGATGAAATATCGCAATCAATTTCTCGGCAAATAATTCATGGCCACCCCAGGACCAGTTCATAACCGCCACATTTTTAAATCTACGAACGCCTTCCATTGAGAAAATTTTTCATTGGGGCAAATAATAAATGGGCTAAAAGCCTGAGCAGCGTATTAAAAGTGCGGCGATTCTCGAATCTGCTGGCGCCAATATAGCACTTCATTGAACAGCTGTCTCTGAGCAGCGAGCCTGCCTGTTTGGAGACTAATTTGTTTTCGGCTGAAAATTCATTACCGTCTTCTGTGAACGTCCAATATCGAGATCTCTCGCGCTGAGCCCTTTCCGAGTTATAATTTATTGGAGAGGTCCGAAAATAATAAAATTGCCCGCTCGAGGTTTTTCATGAAGTAATTTATATATGACAACTATTTTGGGCCGAACAAGACAAGTTTTATCATTTATTTTCATGATAAAAAATCGAGATTTATTTCTTTCGAATATTTGGTGACTGAAGTCTCACTGAACAGTTCAATGTTTTGGAATTGGCAGTGTAACGTCTCGATCTATATAATTTTTGTCGACGTTATTATTTTTTAGCAATAATTAATAATTCAACTTGAGATTGGTTAATTCACTTCAAGGGCCTGCGCATTGCGTAAACAAATGTTCATATATTGTTGTTATAGATGTTATATATAATCGCTTCTTCAAGAATCCTTTGATAAGTGTGTCAACTGTCACTTATCATTTGAAACTTTGACTTTAGGGGGAAAGCCGGTCTCAAGGCAATGAAAGGCTCGCGGCTACACTCAGTGATGAGGGGAGTGAGTTGTATCTGATGGAATGTAATGGGCGCCAGATAGAGTTATGCCTGCCTACTCAAGGTAAATGAACTGCTTACTTCTCCACCAGAGTAACAGTTAACCAAAATCCCTCAAAAATTCAAGTCACAATTATTTATTACCAAACAAAAAATATATGTGCAGTGGTTGATACAATACGGATTCTCCCCCAAGGGGTAGTCAGAAGAAAAACTTACTAATACACACTAAATTAGATGAGAACGAACAATCTAAGCTAACAAAATAAACCCGCCTAATCAGATTACATTCACCTTAACGTTCTGGTTTAGATTGTCAATAACTACTTTGAATTAAACAATGGTTCCTGGAGGGAATATCGATCAATTATCCTATAACAAAATCCTGAAGGGATATACGAGCACCTTTGTTGGTACCCAACCCAACTTATGAAGTGCACCTCACTATAAAAATTGCTCACAGTTATATATAAAATTACCTTACAGAACAATATCACAAATTATCAAAATAAAAGGCCAATAATTTACAATATTAAAGCCAGTGCTACGCACTGGTTACCTTCACAAACTACTCCAGATGGTAAGTTGAACGTATAACGCCAGGTACGTTCTCTAACTGACAGGTTCGTGGGTACCCCTAACTGACAGGTAACGTGAATAACTCAGGTACCTAGATAACTCAGTTACGTGGAAACCTGTATTCAACACTTGTCAGGTACGTAGATAACCCAGGTACGTGAACCATAACAAAATACTATAAGAAACGGTTCATAAGCTATTAAGGATATTTTAGTTACCTTCGTTGTTCGAGGGAGATAGGTTCAACCTCCAACTCAGTCGAAACCTTCCTTCAAATACAATATTCGCTATACAACAACCTAATAAAAGAAAATGGTCCGGCTACTGGTTCCAGATAGAAAATGTATGCATACCTAACGAATTCCTTGTGGAAAAGTTTATGATCACGTATAAAACGTATTTCCCAAAATATTTCAAAATAATTCCCAGGGAATAATGACACTCGAAGTTATAATGCCTTACAACGAGGATGAATCTAGATTCAAAATTATCTTCGAAAAATGCCTAAACTTCCAACAACGATTTCCGTGATACCCAAAATGTCGGCTTTTGACTGTCGCACAGAAATTTCCGGATGTTCACAGAGCCTATCAGTTGTCATAGCGAAGAAGAAGAAAAACACATCAAAACCAAAATAATATAAAGGAATCAATACGGTACTGACAATCTACGCAGTTTATACCAGAGGAGGGCTTCTGTAAATCATTTCTATAATCCTCTCGCGATTTTCCGAAGTACTTTACTGAGGCCAAATAATTGCCAACCACTGTTTTTGAACTACCCAAAAATGACAACAACCACTAACCTCAAAATTTTAAATAATAAACAAACCGTTTTCTGATGGAAAACAATTCGTGAAAAAGGTAGGTAAATGAAGTGAAGAATTACAATAATGAGGAAATTTAGAGAATGAATCATTTAAATAAGTTTAGGGGAAGGTGAGGTATAATGATCCCCTTAAGGGAAAATTTTAATTGTGGCTAAAGTTGTAGGCAAAACCGTAAGATTTCAATTGTTGAAGGTAGTGAATTTACTTAACTTTGTATCTGCCAACTTATTTTTCATTTCATCTATGTAGTTTTTTTGTATTAGACATTTTTGTTAAAGTTCAGTAAAGGATCATTTTATACACCCCTGTGGATAAAATGATCTCTGGGGTAGGGGCAAAATGATCCCAGGGATCATTTTGTACTATAAGTTAATAAATATAAAAAAAAGGAAATAAAGAACTCTGCTATTTACTTAAATGATAATATGTATTGTTCATAACAATTCAAGTATGTAAGCAAGTTACACAGAGCGAAAATATTCGATGGGTTGAAAAATGATATTTTTCTTGGGCGTTTCTCAAAGTCGGGAGAAATTCATCCACCACATTCTTATTAAAACCTCGCGCACGCATTGTAATGTCTGGATGTCTACGTCTAAATCCACGAAGCCATTCAAGTCCAGCTCTTCCTTTAGCTTCGGAAAATTGATGCGGTAAATAATTTCTTTCTGCCATTTTTGGTGAGCTGAGGTTAAAAAATCCTGAGTGGTCGACCCGTATATTATTCTGGACTCCATGTCAACAAGTTCCAGGTTGAACACTGTTTGTTTGCTACCTAACTTTTTAGCTGAGCCTACAGCTATTTTATTTATACCTTTGGCTCTTCTTTCTAATACCATCACAGGAACGTCAAATTCTCTTCTCGCGGTTTTGTAAGCCATACCATCTCTAATGCCTTTTGCATTTGTTCTTCAGGCCTCTTTTGGCGATTAGTTTTACGTTCATAAATTCTCGGCTTGATCTGTAAACAAAAACTATTAATGGGGTAAAATGATTCCAGGGATCATTTTAGACACACAGAGGGGATCATTTCACCCCAAATACCAAATTACAAAATATCGATCAAAACAAAACTTTAACATACCGCGTGCGATGATCGAACATTGCTTAAATATTAGCTAACTGCTACTAATACCCGCAAATGAAACAACATTTCAATGAACACTTACATGTAAAAAAACGGAAGTCCAAAAACATGCTTACCTTAGATCAGAGCCACAGTTTTTGATCATTTTTTAATAAAATCACGCCAAGCACTCGCACCGCATTGATATTTTACAGGTAACTCGCAGGGGCGCAGGGGAACATGTTTCATGTGTATTTGGACAGATGGTACAAACTGTTTCTGATTTACGGCGGGGGATCATTTGACCCTTAGGGATCGTATTACCTCACTTTCCCCTAATAACTAATAATTTTCGAAAAAAAGATTTGGAAATTTGGATAAAACTACACTTTATGGTAAAACTCCAAAGACTCAAAATTCTAACGTTACATATTTGAGTATCAGAATAGATTTACGAGTCTTTAAGTGGACATGTGGACATTTTTTGCCAAATTTGTCACACCCTCTGGCAAACAAATTTTTGCATACCTGCAACATTTACTCGATCTTATGTAATTTTTACTGAAAAAGCTACATTTTTTACCTCAAACTATCTTCAAACAAATTATTTTTGCTATTGTCTACATTTTTTCGTCAATTTCCGTATCTTCAATAATGTCCTTGAATTCTAGGAAATCTGGCAAATTGCTGACGTTATCGCTTGTTTCTTCATAGTCAGATCTGTTAATTTTAATCGAATAATCTAAACAGAGTGTTCGTTTCAATATTTCATGTATGCGCGCACTTTTGGTACGTAATGAGACAAGTGGAGTTTGTGAAACCTCAATCGGTTTTTGACAGGTCCCATTCAGACACACGTCAATTTGATAGTGAAGGTTATAAGTAAAAGCTATTGAAGATCTCCGATTTCGAAAAGCCAACTTCAAAAAATTGCAAAATATTTTCTTTGGCTGGGGTTTATCACACCTCACGTGTCGGTTGTAGGGTTAATTTTTTTCGGAATAATTATTTTGTGGCTTGAAGACCGGGACAAAAGCAAAGTATCCTCTTTCGAATTATCAATATTTCGATCCTAATATTTGGATCTGTTCAGGACTTAAAATTTTATTGGTTGGTCACTTTGACATGAATCGATACATAAATATTCTCACAAATACAACAGATATTTTGTTTAGAGGCGGTCAGGCCATTCAAGACTGAAACATTATTTAAATCAAATTTACCCTTTCAAAAGTTTGAATTAGAAAGTAAAATCACAGATCACAGAGAAGCGTCACTCCGCGACCTTGAAGACCTTCGATTTTTCTAGCGTAGTGAAAGTGACGAGGAGAATCGACCTCCTCTATCTCTCTCTCTCTCTCTCTAGTTTCGAATAATTGGCTTCTGCTGACCAGCGATACGCACTCTGGTGGTTGAAATCGAAATAGAGCTACAATAGTAGTAAACAAAGCGTTGAACGTATTTCAGTGTAATAATTTCGTAATTGTTCAAAAACTTTCATTTAGAAAAAGTATTCAAGGTAAAATTAAATTGTTATCCTCTTGATTATGATTTCGATTAGATATGACTACTGTTGTGTGCCTCGATGCAATTTATGGTCGAAAAAATTGCAAACTTAAGGATATAGTTATCACTTCTTCCCTCAGGAAAACCAAATGAAAATATATCTTGAAAACGAGTTTGGAAGGGAACTAATAGTGAAAGAAAGGCTTATATCTTAGATACTTCAATAAATATAGGAAAGTAATTTATACTGTCTACATATGTTCTTTATTTATGCTATAGGACGATAAAGCAAGTTTGTTTTTCAAGCAAGGCGTATTTTCACGGACCCTTATTTTCTTACATCAGCTTTTTGCTGATTCCATAAGCACTTTAATTCTGTTTGTGATATTTTTTCAAGTTTAAAAAGTTTTCCCCCGATAAAGAAACACACAGCAGAAAAGGAAAGAAAACCAGGAGTTTTGACATGATTCTGTCATGCATGGATTAGAACATCATTCACCTGATCAATTCAATTAAAACAACTGTAATGATATGTTTACATTTCCTGCTCACTCCACCTTAACAAGGACATATCGTGCATATTAGTTTTGATTTACTCTATCACTCTCCACAGTCAATGAACTATCCATTTTATGAGGTTCTGTATTGAGGGCTAGGACAATATATTTTAAACACAAAGAGAAAATGTCTATAAAACTGGACGCACAATTTGTTTTCCAACACCTTATAATATTATAAGGTAGAAGTAGAATGTCATATGACATGTATTTAGAACTTCTTTTATTGGGGCTCTAGAATTAGAGGTTTAAAACTCGTTGATAGATACCAATCAGAATTTATTTGTCAAACATTTACAGATTTGTGACAATAAAATTTCAAATTATTCATGGGATAGATAATGGCCATATCAAAGTTTCTAGGTGTTCATCTGGACAATTCTTGAGGTAGAATTTCCATGTTGATACTGTTTCTAAAAATGTTGTAGTTCCTTCTATGCGATTAGTAGGATTCTGAATTCCAGTCGGTAATAGGTGTAGTACAGCTTGGTATATAGTCATATGAACTATTATATTATATTTTGGAGTACTGCTGTCGATTCTATAAGGGTTGTCGTTATTCAAAAGAGAGTTATGCGTGTGATTTTCCAATTCCATCCACGTGATTCCTGTAGGCCTTTCTTTTGTTAACATGAGATTTTGGCGTGAGCTTCTCTATATTATTTTTATTGATGTTTAGCCTTTATAAAGGAACATGAATACTTAATGGTAACATCATCCCGTTTTTACTATTACTCTATAGGAAATAATGAAACTTTGTACATTCCATCCTATGTAACAACCAAATATGAAACTTCTCCAGAATATCAGGCCATAACATTGTTCAATCATTCGCCTCATTCTGTTGAGTTGCTTAATGAAATAAAATCTGAAAAATCATCACACGTATTTTATATAACAAATGATATTATGAGACTTCGTAAATGAGAATGACATGGATGTCATTGTAGAATAAGTTTCAGAAATTTAATATTTGTTTTTCCTTTCATTTGACTCGTCCTGTACATTTTGCTAGTCTGAAGGGTTCAATAAATATTTATTTATCATTTATTTATTATATAATTGATTCCCGTTGAGGGAGAACCTATTAACTCGGTAATTACAAAAAATAAAAGCATACAATTGGCAACGTGAAGCATGTTAGAAATCAAATTACAAAATAAGAATAGAAAGGAAGGAAAACTACGGAAGGTTTAAACTTGTTAAAGTGGTGACGAGGAAAACAACATCCGACGATCCTCCATCATGTACACCCACACCTGTCGTAACTGTTCTTGAATCCATTTACAGAGGATCACCGAACCACCATGTCAGGTAGTCGATTCCAAGAGTAGAAAGTACGGTTGGGTAGAAAATTTTGACGTTGAGATGTTCTAAAGTGCTTACGTTTCAATTTTAAGATATGTAGGTTATTTGTGTTCAGAGTGAAAGTATTTCGAATGTTGTCACCGAAGTGTCCCAACATTGCTCGGAATAAAAAGATCAAGTCATCGCGCATGCGCCTTTCCTCAAAACTGGTCAAACCTATCGCAGAAAGCCGCTGCTCGTGCATGGGCCTATGAAAGCCATGGTGGATGCGAGTGGCCCATCTCTGCGTGGACTCCTCCTCAGTGGCTTCTCTCGTGGCGCACCACCAGACCGGACCAGCATACTCCAGAATGGTTCGATCGTAGGTTTTGTAGATGGCTCCGAAGGTACGGTCGTCACAACCCCTGAAGGATCTATAGAACATATAGGTTAGCTGCCTGGCTTTGGAGGAGATATGTTCAATATATGCTTACCAACTGAGGTCCTCCGAGATGGTCAACAATCTGAGAAACGGGAACGATGTTATAGCTTAACCGAGGATTGTTTTTTCCAAATTGGAGTACGTGGCACTTATTTATATTGAGGGGAAGCAACCAAGTCCTCCTGAAGTGCGGAAGAATAAATGATGTGTTATTGTACATCTTAACATCGTCAGCGAAGAGTGAAGTGGAAGACTTGAATTGAAGCGGAATGTCGGAGGTATAAAGAGGAAAAGAGGTGGACCCAGAACTGTTCCCTGGGGACACCAGACAATACTGGCCAGACGGAGAAAGAAAACGAGACACCAATACGCACGCGATAAGAGCGATTAGATAAGAATGCGCTAATCAAGCCGAGTAGCCTACCTCTTATTCCCATGTGCTCCAACTCAACAAACGTTCAGCCGGGACCCTATCGAACGCCCTTGAGAAATCCAGCCATATGACATCCACAGGATAGCCGTCGTACACTGCCTTGGTCCAGTCAAACACGCACGATAAAAGATTTGTGGTAGTAGAACGCCCTGGTACAAATCCATGCTGCTGGTCAGGTATAAGTCTATTGGAAAAGGAAAACCTTAGGTTTTGCTTTGTAATTATTCTTTTTAATACTTTTGAAACTGTCGACAGTAGGCTTATGGGGCGATAGTTGTCAGGGGAAAGCTTATATATTATTATATTATAAATTATTATTATTATGGTTCACGTATTAACTTTTTTTGCATTTTAGGAAATAAAATGGTATATTCAATACATCTGCGGTATTATAAGCCCCTTAAATAGTATGAACAAGTATAAATATTTATCTCTGACGATGATCTCTGATATGAAGCATCAGCAAATTCATTTACATATTATATATTTCGATATGGTACCTTATTACCCCCCGCAACAACGCTTCGTACTCAGATAGAATCCTGCTCTCCCATTTTCACGCCGATGAACGCCGATCACATTCATAACGCCTTTCCGCCAAAGATGCCTTCTAATTGCTGTGGTCCCACACTTCATTCATAAAAAGCTCGAGTGTCGCTTCTGTGGTACTCTGTGTTAAAATGTGCTGAAGAAAACCATAGTTTATTTATTATCCAATTACTCTAAGTAGGCGAACTAAAAACGCTCCTCATTAATGGAATCAGAACCAACACAATGAAAAGGAAAGAAATTTATAGCAATGTTTTGTTTATCGCCTTCGACATACATGGGATCAAAAGGGGGTGCACTGGTCTAAAGAATTATTTATTTATCCATTTCAATTTTTGTTAATAGTTTGCTGTACACACTACTGAGTGATTCAACATCACTTCTTAGATTTATGGTATCATTGATTGAAATTTGAATAATATCATTAACTAATGCACCGTATAGAGATGTTGTTTTCTCGATCCAATATTTATATACAGATAGATACTTATTCCCAAAATCGAAGTCATGATTATTTTCCAAATAATGGGCGACCTGAGCTGTGTTTCCATTTTCGTTTTTGTTAATTTCTTCACCATCCTAACAATGTTAGTATATTCTTTTCTTCAAAAACTGGTTGGTCATGCTAAAATATACACACTTGACTTCAGGGAGTTTAGTGTAGGATTTTTGAAATAATAATAGATTAAAAGCGAGTTATTAGTCGGGAATAGTGTTCTTTACTAGTTCACAGTTCACAGTTGAAACTGAACAGTTTCAAGTCAAAAACAATGAACTAATCACTGAGCTTTTTTGTGATATCGTCGCCTTAATATGCAAATCACATAAGTCTCCTCTAAACTTAGGGTTTCCCTAAGTTTAGAGGAGAGGAAAAAACTGTGAATCTGTGGATGTGCATAAGTGATTTTCTTCAAATTCTTAGATAACGTCGTTCCGGGCTTCGTCAGCTATAAGATTTTTTGGTGTTGTGTGAATTTCTGCACATGTGTGCACGAAGCTCCTTGACATAACTCAAATTTTCAAATTCGCCCAAAAATGGACTTATGTGATTTGCATATTAAGCCGACGATATGTTTATGACTTCTGCAAAGGCAAATATTCAAAATGCATAAGGCAATATCTCCAAAAATGTATGGTTTAAGAAAAACACATGTAACACACACTATCAACTCAACACTAATAATAGTCAGTTGTGTACAGACTCTTCAGTTTACAACCTGTCTTTATTAATCTATGAGACATCAGTAGACCCATGAAGTACTTCTTTTGAGATAAATATAAATAACCCATTAGAATTTGGAAATTTAGTCGTACGGTTCAGATGCCATGTAACAATGAGCTCTTCTTAGAAACTTCACAGGTTTTCACTCCCAGTCTCTGAAACATAAATAATTAAAAAATGTTTGATTAATTAATTTGTTTCATTTTTCAGTTTTACTGTTAGTCAACAATTTTTTTCGAAACCCATTTGCTTCTGACAAATAAGTGCAAAGATTCTCACAGGAGCAATTCACCTTAATCAAACATTTTTTAATTATTTATGTTTCAGAGACTGGGAGCGAAAACCTATAAAGTTTCTATGAAATGCAGAATCCTCCCAGAATATATATTTCAATCCATAACAATGAGCTCATTTCATTGGATGTGACTTCCCTTTTCACTAATGTTTCTAATGATTTGAGCAACATAAAATTGTAGGTTATCGAATTCTCAGACCGTGTATACAGATTTGGCTGATCAAGAGATGTATTTCAGAAATTATTAATATCTTATCGATGAAAAATCCGAATAAAAAAAATTGTTCGTCTGTTCGCATGAAACTTTTCATATTTAAAATTTCAAGGGTTTTATTTTTGAATATCTGAAAGATGCGTATTTCGATCAGACTCTGAAATGAATGTTAGACTTGCGAAATATTGAGTGATCAAAACTATTAAATTACAACTTTTTAACGAAATGGCTGAAATACCTACTTAATATTCTCAGGTTATTTGTTTGATTGCAATATCTCAGCTAAATACGTCAATGAATTAAATCGGTCGGTTGGTTTTTCAGTTATAGGATTAGAAATTTCATTTCTCAAATATTCTCGGAACTAATAATCCAATCGGATCGAATTTTTATATCGAGTGGCTCAAAAACGATATTCACGCTCGCTCAATAACCTCTCTGCTTTCAGAGTCAGTTTTGACATAACGGGTGTACCATTATATTATGTTTTTTTTCAGGAGTCGGCGGATATTGTTCTTTTCCAGGACCACTTTCTGACTATAGTCTGTTCAAATGTAAGAAGGAGCAATAACAACAAGTTTGGCGCAGCAACATATAATTTCAGTTTAAAACAGAACATGCATAAACCTTTTGTGCTCCTTGACTTATCTGTGATTTGCCGAATTAGAAAAATATTTCAACTAATTCAAACTTTCTGCTAAATATCCAAAATGAATAACCATTATCAAAATTTTCAATAGGTTCAGAAAGGATGTTGAATCGAAGACTGTTGTCACGTTTGCTATGGAACACAATGTTTATTATTATTATGCGGAAGAAGTAGTTGAATTTTATGTTTGTTTTTTCATGTTAATAATTCAGATAGAGTAAATGAGTTCTTATCTGACCTCTGTCAATAAACTTCGAATACTGAATTTTATGATGATAGAGCAATAATATTAAAGAACACTTTCGATAAGAAATGAATAATTTGTAATTAAATCGAGTAATTTATTTCGATGAGCTTGTGAAATTGTTGGTAATGAGACAGATTCTAACACAGTATCTGTTGTTTGTAGATTCTGAACAATAGTAACACGAATACAAGAGTGGATATAACTCTTCGAAATATTTTGAAAATAAATGGTTATCGATGTTAAACGTAGGTGAAAACACCTCAAGGGGTGTTCCCAGAGGGCTCATTTCCCAGAACATGCAATCACAGAATAACTATTCATAAGAAGAATTGAGTTTGCGGTTGGTTCTAGGTGGAACATTCTAGCATTCGAATTTAAAGTACATTTCACAGTTTATACTGTGAAATATCAACTGAGCGTACCTTGAATATGAAAAAAATAATTAATAGCTATTCACATTTTCTTGGTTTTTCTCAGATGTATGAGATTAAAAATAGAATTCGATTTTAATCTGAATAATCCACCTACTCTTTAATTACTTTGACCAAAGTTGATATTTGATGTATGAAACACGAAATGAAATATTCAAAAACAAAATTCCATACTCATATCCGTTCTACTCGTAGATAAAGTGTAAAGCAATATAAGAGGGAAGTTAGTTTTCCCATCCTCTTAGACTATGTAGAATTGACCTACATGGCTGAAGCAGCATGAACCTGCATTTTGCCAAGGGCTGAATCAGCACAAAATACATAACGCGCATAAGATAATTATCAAGCAGTTTTGGCTTGAGGAGTTAATCCTGTGAGGTTAATGAAGTATGGTAACACACAAAATTGCGGGCATGCGTTAGGATAATAAGAAGAGTGTAAAACAGGCATATTGCCAATCCATCTAAAATATAATTAATCTTTGGCGGAACAAACAGATAAGATTATGTTTCCTTCGAAAGTTGCTTTATCGATTTTTCGAAGAGTTTGTTGATATTACTCAAGTTGTGACGAAAAGTTATTTTAAAACGATATTATGCGCTATTATTCAAGAATGGAGATGAAGTGCGTGGATTTTCATAACCGATATTGCTGCTAGTGTACGTTTAGAAAATTATTCTGGGTATGTTTTACTTACCTCAGAACCGTCACTAGCCAAACTGCATCTTTAGGCAGGGACTCATTTTTCTGCCCTAATTGAAGTTAGTCGAGAGAATGCAAAAGATGAATATTTGGTTATCCGGGTTTTCAACCCAGTGATGAAAAAATGAAAAAACACATATTGAAATATTCCTCAACAATTAAATAAATAATTTTGTTTCAAAATTCAAACAAAAATTGAAATGCATTCCTTGATTGGTAATATCTGATATAAGAACATGCATCAGCAATCAACATCTATTAGGTATTATTATTATCGATTGGTGCAAAAAAATCGCCTTGGATAATCTAATGGGAGAAAATATCATAACGATGTATATATGTCATGAAGGAAATTCAACGAATTCTTCAGGAAGTGAAATTTCGTGCTTTCATTTTTGTGAATTTCCTTCCGAGTTCTTAAAGAAAAATATAATATTGTCGAACCAAAAAACATGTCAATGTGATCGATCATCGATCAGCCTATTCATTTAATCATATGACGTTTCAACCGTAGATGTGCCAAAAAAGCTTAAAAAATATTAAACAACACAACTCACCTTCAGAAACTGTTCTTTTATCCAGAGACAATTAAAAAAATTGGTTATGACACAAAATATAACACTTCCCAAACCTAGAATTCTAAAATCGAAAATAGGGTGAAATGAAATGGAATTTTTTCATGTGTTTCTCTAGAATTTCGCTTTTGCATTCCTTTGTCAAATGAATATGTCGATTACTGAGATATTTGGATGCCTCCCCAAAGTCGATAAAAAGTCGGCGGCATATACGTATCAAAGGTACCTAATGCCTACAAGTTTGATGTGTAACAGCGGAAACTAGTCACTGGAATTAAGCGTCAACTAACATATTCACGGGAATTTTTTTCCATGTTAACATGGTTTATATTTCTATTGTTACGTACGGTCTGTATTGCAGTCTCATTCGGTTACTTTGAATTTCCACACGTAATATTTTTGCTAAACTGTCTTGAAATACCTACCGCCCTTCAAATGTAGGCTCCCTGGGCGACTGCCTACCCTGCCTATGCCTTAGCTTAATTCAAACAGTTCTTTAACTTATTTAAGCATTGGCGGATATAATATACGTTCAATGAACGAAAAAATTAACGCTAATTTTGCAAGTAAAATATTGACTATGAAAATAATTTTAATCGATTAAAATCAAGCAATATCAAATTCGTTTCCTCGTCGTCCACTAATGGTTGAATAACCGCATACGCGGTCTACGTTACTTTGTTCAAGGCTCATGCACTAAGGAGAGGTAATTCTTGTACCCTCAGAAAAGGCATTAGGTTTGTTCCAACAGCTGACTTTTGTACGGTTATTTGACGGTCACGAAACTGTTAGTAATCGATCTTATGCGCATGTCTAAACTTTGACCGTACAAGATCCGTCCAAACAGTACTTGCTCCAGACCAGGGATCGAAATGACGATAACAAAACCGTTCCACTCACGGTCGCGAAGCAGGATGGAACAAAAACGAAACCGTTCTCAAACGATACATTTTCAGTTGGAACACATTTTTATCTATTGCGCAGAATCCTGACGATCATTGTACGGTCAATTCTTGAGTTGGAACAAATGCAACGTGGTTTTCTCGGCGAAACTTACCTCGAGCGCCAGCTATTCTTTTTTCTAATAAGGGAGAATAGCAAACCTACCAGGGCAGCTGCTAGTCAGAGACAGAGTTCGTCGTTATCTAAGATATTAGCGATAACAGAGAAAATCAGAAATAGAGCAAATTTACACAGTTTATTCAGATAGCGAAAAATAGTTATACAAAAATACAGTGAAATAAGACGCTATATGAAATCAATACAAAATATAAATTGGTCAGTTTTGTCTGACTGCGAGCACTTTCAAGAGAAACAAAGATTTTCCCGGTACGAGTCAGCCAGAATAGAAAGTAAGTTAATTTAAACGGTTAATTCAAATATATGATAAAATCAGGAAAACAGGAATAAAAGGGGTCAGTATAAGAGTGCACAACGGTTATACTTGTCCGATATTCTTTCAGTCCTAGAATTCACCACGTAGTCTACCACTTTGCTTGTTTCTCGTATAAACAGGTTGGGGTTTGGCCAGGTGAAATTAGAGGGTTGAAAAGGATATGTCGAACTTGCTACAGCATTGGTTCGGTTATGCCCTCCGGTCTGACTATGAGTGACACGCCATAAAGGACAGACTAACTACGGGCACTAAGGAGCAGGACAAAGCAGGAAAGGTATTCGGTTGAACGTACTATAGCATTGGTTTGCATCAGCCCTCCGGTCTGACTATGAGTGACACGCCATAAAGGACAGACTAACTACGGGCACCGGTTATACGGACAAACGTACTATAGTAGGCTAACTACGGATACCTGGACAAACTAGGAAAGGTATTGTTAAGGATCTGACGGAACAGCTATGTAGGTAGACTCAACGAGGTATAAAAATAGGACTGCAATAAATCGGCTCGGTACTTACAATTCAATTGCACTAGCACTCACTGAAGCAAAAATGTAAAAGAATTCAGAAAATTCGGAATCTCAAAAAGAAAACTTAGAAGACGTTTATAGCAGCGAATAATTCGGAACTAATTTAAAAGGTATACGTCTCAAGTAGAAAATATTTCGGAACTAATTTAATAAGGTATGCGTCTAAAACAGAAAATAATCTGGAACTAATTTAACTCAAGCAGAACTGATTCGGAACTAATTACCGATGTAGGGAAACCCCGCCTTTTATAATCTTCCGGAGGGGGGTGGAAAAGGTAGGCGCAGAAACGTTAAAATTTGCAGGAGAGTACCTCGGTGAAAACATCTTAAAACTGGCTTATCGTACGTATATGCAAAAAACGGCGTTATCGGCGATCGGCGTTGTTCTTGCGGACGGTTCTACGATGTTTTATGTATGAAAAACAACATCAATCGCTAAATGTTCGGTTTTTTCGATTGTTTTGAATTAATGAACGGAATAAAAATTCACGAATTCAAAATGAAAACTCGGATAAATTAAATGAAGACTACGGTTTTTCCTGATTGTTGTGAATTAATTCTGAACGGAATAAAAATTCCCGAATTTAAACGAAAACTTGAATAAATTATTTTAAAATGAAGATCAATTACTCAGTAACTCAGTTATAAAATTGAACTTCATTACATCCCCCCTGCTACGGAAAGAAAATTCAATCAATAACAATTTGAATTTTCGCGGCTCCCAACTATCGCAACAAACAAGTCTACGAACTAATACGCCCCTGTGCTCGAAATCAGACTTACAATGATCATTGATCATACAGCTAGTAGTTCCTCTGGGTAACCAAGCAGGTCCAAGTCCAATTCGTAGTTCCATATTATGTTCTGTGGTTCAAAGTCGTAGTTGGTATTCTGTGCGCAGTTGTCATCGCTCAGCGCAGGTGTCGCCGCCATGTCGTTGTTTACTTCATTCTGTTCTCGTGGTTGTTGGTCGGTGTGAACAGTGAATTAATTTAATTAGTAAATGTGCAAAGTGAACTGGCGATGGAGATAATAAGCCGAGGATTGTTCTTACACTTGATGCACAGTAAGTTTGCAATTATAAGTCTTCTCGATGTGGTTCCAAAATAGTGCTTCGCAGATGGTGAAAGCACAATTACGACAGCCCCATCATTCATGTGTGTACAGGGGTGGTTGTTCTAATTTCCCATGGTGTAGTCGGCGTCCGGGACTGGTGCAATAGGTGGAGCGTCGGTGTGGACTGTGGGTGGAATATCGACGTCGGCCCAGACAGATGACTTGACTCTCTTAAGTCCAACCTGCAACGTCCTCGTTCGTGAGAGTCGGGCAACGTTTCTTTGAAACGGCAAATAGCAGGCAATGGCACCGGGGTCCTTGGGCTATCCCCCCATCGACCCGTCACAGCTGGATATGGAAAGAAATAATACGCCTCGGATGATGAATTATTCTGGCCGGTCCACTGACCGCGCCAATCCAGCTACTGATCTGCAGTTGAGTAGAGGCATAACACCAGCCCAGAATACTTCTGACCTAACAGCTGGTCAAAACATCTCACCTGATGACATTCCAGGTCCATCCAATACCTTCAAATGCAGGGCGCCAACTGCCAGAGATACTTCTCCACTGCAATTGGTCGTGGGGTCCATGAAAATAGAGCTCATCGGGACTGGTATGATAGAGAACAAGTCGCTCAAAATAGGTATGTAAAAGAGCGCTGGACGAGAGAGGAACTGGATTTGATGGCGAAGAAGGAAGCGGAGCTACAGAGGATGGGAGTGAGATTCATGAACCAGGAGCTCTTAAAATATGTGCCTAGAACACTGAAGGCAATTAAAGGACAAAGAAAAAGGGAAGCATATAAGGAGAAAGTCAGAGAGTTCGAGAGATTAGCGGAAGAACTAGAGGAGGAAGAGGTGGTGACAGTAGTGATAGAGGATAGATAGTGATGGAGAACAGGAGGAAAATGACATAGATAGAACACAACAAACTACACAAGATCTTAAAACTTACCTGTTATCGGCCGAACCACTACGTGGTCAGGAATTCAACGCCTCACGTCTGAATGGCATATGTTCCATGATCCGTTCAGCTACTAAGGATCAGGTCCTCCTAGAGATGGCTGCCTATCTGAGGGAAACGTTTCCGTCTGAAAAGGATGTGATGAAGAATAAAATAAAACAAAAAACATCAAAGGAAAAAAGCAGGAAAAAAGAAAGAAGGAAAGAATACGCACGTGTGCAGGATATGTGGAAGAGGAACCCGGGAGAGTGTACGAGGAGAATACTGGAGGACAGAATGGATCAGGAGGAGGAACAACCTAAACAAATCATGGAACCCTTCTGGCATACAGTGATGACAAAAAACACCAATGTGTCGCCCAGTCTTCCAAGACCAGATAACGTCTTGGAACATCTCTGGAATCCTGTCTCCGCTTCGGAATTAAAAACTGCCCTCCCCTGCCGGAAAACAGCTCCGGGACCCGACGGAGTGTCCGCAGATACATTGAGGAAAGTGCCTCGGGAGTTGCTAGCCCGGATCTTCACCATATTAATGTGGTTGGAGAGACTGCCTGAGTACCTGTGTCTGTCCCGTACTGTGCTCATCCCTAAGAAAAAGGGTGCCAAAAAACCCGGCGACTTCAGACCCATTACGATGTCTTCCGTAATTACACGAGCCTTCCACAAAGTCTTAGCAAATCGTCTGAAGATTATCGAGCTAGACAAAAGACAGAGAGCGTTCCGGAATGCAAATGGCTGCGCGGAAAATATAACCCTGCTCGATATGGCCCTGCGTTTTCATCACAGAAAGAAGAGGAAGATGTTTGTGGCGATCTTAGATATGGCAAAAGCCTTCGACTCTGTCTCCTTTCCCGCATTATGGTCCACTTTAAGATCGAAAGGGCTGCCAGACTCCATGAGGAATTATATAAATCGGTGTATGAGAAGAGCATGACGATTATCCAACATGGCTCATGGATGTCCTCAAAAATCCATCCCACATGTGGAGTGAAGCAAGGCGACCCCCTTTCTCCCATACTGTTTAATCTCCTTCTGGACGGTATGCTGAGGTCTATCTCTATGGCGATTGGGGTGGACATTGAAGGAACTAAATTAAACATACTCGCCTTTGCAGATGACCTGGTTCTGATGGCGTCGTCGAAGAAGGGTCTCCAGAGCTTGATAGACAGAGTTTTTGACTACCTTGAACTCTGTGGACTGGGGGCCAATGCTAGCAAATGCGCTTCAATATCTGTCGTTACTATACCGAACCAACAGAAGACGGTTACCGACGCGTCTTGCACGTTCAAGATTAAAGGACTCAGGATACCAACTCTGAAAAGGACAGATAAATTTAATTACCTGGGTTCCGTATTTTCGGCTGATGGCGTAGAATCCCCCAACGAGTTGCAATCCTTGCAGCGGAAACTGGACCTGTTGAGCAGAGCTCCTCTCAAGCCCCAGCAAAAATTTTGGGCGCTAAGAACGGTCCTTATACCAGGATTAATATATGGACTGGTCCAGGGCAAGGTCAAGTTCGGATACCTGAGATCGATAGACAAAAAGATTAGGAAAGCACTAAGATCGTGGATACACTTACCCAAAGACTGTCCGAATGCCTATTTCCACTCGAACATCCGGGATGGTGGACTTGGCGTCCCCTCTCTAAGATGGTGGGCTCCCCTTCAGCGTCTAAAAACTTTAGAACATCTCAGAAAGAATCACTTCCTAAATACACAGGGTATTACAACTTACCTGACCTCGGAGATCAACGACGTAGTTAAGCGCCTACAAACCAACACCGGCAGCACAATCCGCAGTGCGAAGCAATTGGACACTTCTGGTCCGGAATGCTCTACAGCTCAGTGGATGGAGGACCTCTGAGTAAGTCCAGCGATGTGAGAGGTCAGCATGGATGGCTTGGAGATCCAACACGATTCCTGTCAGGAAAAATTTTGTTAACTGCAGTAAAGCACGAATAAATGCCTTACCAACCATCTCAAGAACTTCTAGAGGCAGGACAAATGACAGAAGCTGCAGAGGGGGCTGTGGAGTACCTGAAACAAATAATCATGTGATACAGAACTGTCCACGAACACATGGGGCTAGAATCAAACGACATAATGCAATCGCGCACTATGTAGCAAGACACCTTCAAAATCAGGACTATATGGTCGAACTAGAACCTACCTTCAAAACAAGGGACGGCTTGAGGAAGCCCGATGTGGTGGCAACGTTGGGTAGTACCTCCGTGATCCTTGACGCGCAAATTTTGGGGGAGCAAGTGGATCTGAAACAGAGGAACGAACAAAAAATTAATTACTATAAAAATAACAGCTCACTAATAGAAGAAATAAAAAAGAAGTATAAAACAACTAATGTACTTACCACTGCGATAACCCTGTCCTGGAGGGGGCTTTGGTCCAAGGAGTCCGCGGAGAGTCTGCTACAGCTGGGGGCAATCAGAAGAAAGGATCTACGAGTGATTTCTACCAGGGTGCTCATTGGATCACTGACGGCCTGGAACATATTTAATAAATCAACAACCTATAGAAGAAGAAGAGCAGGCGGAATTAGATAAATGGGATAGTAACCAAAATGAAAGTGGAAGCGGGCATGGAACTCGAAAGGGAATGTTATGGAAGCAGAAACTGAAATAGAAGCGGATATGGAGGCGGAAACGGAGATGGGAAGGAAGTTGAAGCGGAAATGGAAGCAGATATGGAAGCAGATGCAGAAACTGACATGGATATGGAGAGGGATGTGGCCGTGGAAGCGGAAATGGAGGAGAACACGAGGATGAAGAAGTGGATAAGGAGGAATGGAGCGGAAGATGGTGAATGTGCGATAGATAATGTCGTGAAAGTAAATATGATTATATTATATGATATTACTTAAGAAGTATTGTTAATTTAGATTAAGTACTTACCTGTAGAATAATAAGTTGCTGCTATTGTATATTCATATAATAGTATAATGTCATTTGTTTGTTATGTAACTATGTGGTGAATAAATGATTATTAGTTCCAACCATTTGATTCCAGTGAAATTTCTCCCATATTCTCCTGTTTTCCTGGCGAGTTTTCTTCGAGAAACTGTGTTTCCCATTTCCATAGACGGTTAAATAATGAACGGTTAAAACAATAATGTCTGATTCGGAATGAAAACGGTGTAATGGGTTGGACCCATTGGAATCATAAACGGATTTAACAGTTTTGAATTAGAAATAACCTTGTTTCATTCAACGGTATCAGTTCAGAAAACTATATCAGTCATGCAGAAAACGAAAACAAATATTCATTAAAAGCTTTAATACAACATTTCAGACAGTTTACCCAATTTGTTGTCGTTTTCAGGTAGAGAAAGAATTAAGATCAGACAAAATTACCAGGTACTGTTATGAAACTGTTACTATCATGTAGTAGGTTATTTTGAACGGTTTTCAGGTAGTAGTTGGACGGAAAATAAAACGGTTGTTTGGAAATGACGGTATAATGGTACATAATATGTTACTAATTTGTACGGTTTTCTTCCCAGGTTGCAGCGCGCCTCGTGCATCTAGGGCAGGCACGGAGGGCCAACTCCCTGCTGGTGGGGAGTCTCACTCGTCTGGAACCTCTGTGAGCCGGTCGTACCCGTCGAATCAGCGAAGCGGTCCCCCTTGGTCTGGACTGGGATGGAAGGTCACATTGAACGGCCACCTCCCTCTGGTAGGTGTGACAGGGACAATTCCGGGAGAGGGTGCCCAGCAAACCACAACGGCTACAGAATAGGGACGGTGTTCCCGTGCAGTTGGTTCTGCTGTGTTCCCCTTGGCCACATTTCCAGCACATGCCAGGACGGAGTTCCAGGTATACATTGTGGCCCATGGTACCAACAGTACGGACTCTGGAAGGTAAGTTAGTTCGGGGCTTTTTGGGATGGAGAGGACGGGATTTTGATTAGGTTCCCTGGGTTCTTCCCAGGTGTCTACTTCCATAGGAGCTGCTCCACGGCTGGATGTGGCGGTTTCCCATCTTTGTTCTTGCCGGACGGTTCCCTATGGTGGTGTTGCCCAGAAGTGGACGGTGAGCTGGACTGTTGGCGGTTCCCAATGGCAGCGGAACGGTGTCGTCAAGAATCGGGTATTCATAGGCGTTCTCCTCAAACGGGTCCACAAAGGACATGTCTTCACCGCAGGAATACTCGGACATGGTTTAGTGATCTGTGGATTAAAAAAAAAAATACGGGTAAGCATATAAACAATACTTTCTATTTTAGTTTTCATTCATGGTATGGTTTAAGATCTTTAATATGTATGTTTGACACTCTCTTACCACTTTCATCTTTCAGGTCGTACACGACGGGGGAAACCACCTTTACCACATTATACGGACCTACGAATTTTGGCGCGAGCTTGGCAGCGAAATTGTCGACGGCGGACGATAGAGGACGATCACGGCGCAGAACTCTATCTCCCACATAATAACGGACATCCCTACGGCGAAGATTATAACTATGAGCTTGCTGATCAAAAGCACGGTACAACCTAGCACGGACAAACTCATAGGCCTCTTGGAGATGTTTGATCTGTTCAGTACGGTGAGTCATGTCTTTTATTTTTCCTTCCTGACTGCTGGATTCATTGCCTGTTTCTTCCTTATGGGGGTTTGCTGAATAAATCGCCCTTGGAACTTCTAGTTCCCTTCCATAATTCAAATACGCAGGTGTGAATCCGGTAGACTCTTGTTTGGCAGTGTTAATTGCAAATGTAAGCTCTCCTATCTTTTCATCCCAGTTTCTTTGGTCGGTTTCACAGAATTGAGCTATCATTGTTTTCAGTGTACGGTTGGCCCTTTCACTGGGTTACATTGCGGTGTGTAAGGAGGAGTAAAACGGTGGGCGATGTTCAGCTCTCGAAGACTGTTCTTGAATAGCCGACTGTCAAATTGTACCCCATTGTCAGATATTACCAGTTTCGGACAACCATACTTCAGGATCACTTGTTCGTAGAGGGCAGAGTAAACTGTTTTGGCGGTGGCTTTCCGCAACGGACGGCATTCTACCCACTTTGTGAACCGGTCTTGCATTACCACGATGTAGGAGTTTCCCTTTTTAGATCATGGCAGTGGCCCAACAATGTCGATGGATACTTCTTTGAACGGCGCATCCGCCATTCGATGGGGTTGCATCTTCCCAGGAGTTTTCTGTTGCGAAACTTTACTTTTGGCACGAAGAGCAGTTTCTTACGTATTTTGAAATGTCTCTAAACATCCCTGGCCAGTAGTAGTTCCGGGCTATCCTGGAAATGGTTTTGGCAATCCCCATGTGACCGGCTGATTCGGAATCGTGATTTTCTTTCAGTACTTCGGCTCGTTGTTCGGTAGGTACACAGAGCTTCCAGGGTTGGCCGGTCCATCTTCAGTAAAGTCGGATGAGTCCCAGAAATGTCGGAATAATTTTCCCTTTTCTACGGAGTAATCAGGGAAATTTGCTGGGGTTTTTTCCACCTCCTGTAGCTTCTTGTTATACCATTTGCAACGGGGTGTTTCTACCTCGGTTAAACACACAGAATCCAAGGAAGGTAACGGGTTCCGGGACAGACTGTCAGCAACTTTGTTCATGGATCCTTTTCGGTATTGGACTTCGAAGTCGAATTGCTGGAGAAAGACGGCCCATCTAGCGATTCTTCCGGACGGTGATTTGATGGAATTTAACCATTTCAGGCTCATGTGGTCGGAAATAACGGTGAAATGGAATCCCTCCAGGTATGGCCGCAGTTTTTCTATTGAAAACACTATGGCTAGGCATTCCTTTTCTGAGACTGAGTAATTTTTCTCTGCTGGGTTTAGTGTACGGCTTACATAGGCGATTACTCTCTCATCTCCATCTATCACTTGTGTCAGGGCTCCTCCAAGGCCCATGTCACTGGCGTCTGTTTGTAAAACAAACGGCTTGGTGAAATCCGGACAGGCCAGTATTGGTGATTCGGTGAGTTTTGTTTCAGAAGTTCGAAGGCTTTCTGCTGGTCTTCTCCCCACTGCCAACGGTGTTTCTTCTGCAGTAGCCGAGTTAACGGAGAAACCACATCGGAGAAGTTTTCGATGAAGCGACGGTACCAGCTGGCAACTCCAAGAAATCGGCGCAGTTCTCGGACGGTTTTCGGTACTGGAAAAGCCACCACGGAAGAAACCTTGTCAGGATCGGTGCAGATGCCATCAGAGGTGACTACATGTCCGAGATACTTCAAAGATTTTCGAACGAATTCACACTTATCTGGGTTCAGACGGAGATTGGCTTCTCTTAGTCGACGGAATACCTCTCTCAAGTTTTCAAGATGTTCTTCAAAAGTTTCACCTAGTATAACGAGGTCATCGAGGTAAGCAAATGCGTCCGGTTCCATCTCTGGGCCAATCACTTTGTCTAAAAATCTTTGGAATGTTGCTGGGCTTGCATGTAGACCAAAAGGCATTACGGTGAACTGAAACAGCCCTCTTCCGGGAACGGTGAATGCAGTAATCGGACGGCTCTCCTTCGCTAGTGGTATCTGCCAGTATCCCTGTTTTAGGTCCAGTGTTGAGATGTATTTGGCTTTGCGAAGTTTATCCAAGATTCCGGAAATATATGGTAACGGGTATGCATCTTTAACGGAGGCCTGATTAACTGCACGGAAATCGATACAAAAACGGTATGTTCCATCTTTCTTTCTGACCAGTACAACAGGTGAACTCCACGGTGATTTGGAGGGTTCTATAATTCCCTCAGCCAACATTCGGTCTACTTCTTGGTTGAAAATGTCCTGCATTTTTGGGTTCTGAGGACGGTATCGTTGTTTGATTGGTTCAGTATCCGGTTTTAGTTTGATTTTGTGTTCGATCAAATCAGTAGTACCCTTTAGTTCTCAAATTCTTTGAGTTCCCTTGCAAGAAATTCATCTAGTTTCTTTTGTTGTTCACAGGTCAGTTCCAGAAGATGTTCACCGGCGAGATGCACCTCAGGGATTGGTTCGTTGACAGGAGTCGGTTTGGAGATCGGTCGGCCTTCTAGATAGCATTCTGCGGTTTTCAGATCAATGCTAAAGTTGTAGTTCGAGAGTATGTCCATTCCAAGTATGACGTCCACCGGTAGGTCAGGAATTAGTAGGAATGTTAGGTCGGCCAGGGTATAATCGTCTATCCTGGCTAAAGTGGTGTAGCGTTTAGGTGTGACGGTGGTCTTGCCATTGGCTATCACTACAAATTCATTGCCTGTAGGCTCTCCTTTTATTCCTCTCTCTTCCAAGTGTCCTGCCACTTTCTGGCTGCAAAAGCTCTTGGTGGCTCCGGTATCTATTAGTGCTCGGAAAGATTTACTAGCTATATGAATATCTACTAACGGACGGTTTTCATTACAGATAGAAGGTGACAGCGGAGTCAATGTCCCCGGAGATATGGCCGACCCCCCTTCCATACCTCCATTTCTCGAACACGGACAGTCTCGGGAGAGAATATTCTCCCTCTGGCACCTGGAACAGAACAGTTTCGGCGGTCTGCGACACACTCGGCGCATGTGGCCGTATCCACCACAGCGGAAACATTGAGTCTGGTAAGAGACCCTCAAATTTCTTTCTTTCTGTCGGTCGGTCCGGTCCGGAGTTACAGAGGTCTCAGTCCGGTTGTCGGTTGTCCAGCAAGCAATTGGCCTGATAGCGGTTTCGCTGCTGTGTGTTGTAGGTCAGGTGCGGTTCATCAATGAGGCCAGGTTTGGAGGGTGGCCTGGTGTATTGGTTCATCTGCCATTGAACCAGTTCAACCACTTTTCCCTCCGTAGGAGCTCATCATAAGTCCTAGTTTCTTGGAAGGCCAGGGCTTGTTGCAGAGACGGTAGTAACCTCTGTCTAATCAGACGGATCTGTTCCTCTTCTGACGGTCGGTTGCAGGATAATTTCTGGAACAGGTTCTGCATTCTCGTAACATAGAGCAGAAGTTTTTCATCCGGGCCCTGCGTTCGCCTTTTTATTTCCTCCAACAGGTTTTCTTCGTAATTAACCGGTAGGAAGGTAGGAAAGCTCTTTCAATTGGAATTTGAAGTCATCCCAGTTTTGAAACGTTCCTCTACGGGGGATGAACCAATCCCGGGCGTCTTTCCTCAGGAGTTCGTATACAGAGTCGAACACCTGTCCTAGTGGTACTTTGCGTGACTCGCCAGTCTTTCCACCTCATCGATGAAATCGGTGACACTTTTGGTACCATCAAATGAAATTGTCCATTTGTACAGGGGAACAGACGGTGTTGATGATGTAAATCGGGCTTCAGGCTCAGGTCGGTAATTGCCTTGTGCCAACGGTCTGAGGGGGTTTCTTGGCGGTATATTTGCCGGAAAAGATATCTCCTGTAGTATTGCTCTACCTGTCCTCCTGGTGTCATTTATAACTCGATCTAATATAGAATTTCTTTCAGGTGTGTGAGCTCGTGAGACTGCACCAGTGGACGGTGGACGGATGTCTTCCCCGATGTCAACAAGCGATGGTTGGACTCCTGCTGCTCGCTGGGGCTGAATAGGGGACACCCCAGGGGAAGGCGGGACCTCCAGGTCCAAGAGAGATCTCCCCTCTTGCTGCGAAGACGGTTGTTGAAGGCTGCCCTTATGAACTTCCTGCAACGCATCCAAGGCTCTGGCTGTAGCTCCTTTCAGCTGACTGACCAATTGTGATTGTGATTCATCAGTGGTGTCAATAAAGTTCAATCTTCCTTGAACGTGTTTTAGCCTTGTGAAAATGCGCGAATATTCGTTATCTGCATTGTCGTGGTTGAAGTGTTGAATTGATTCCACTAAATCAGTGAGTTTATTCTGGCATATCTCTATATCCAAGGTAGGATCCATCCATGTCACAGACTGTAACGGGGTAGGTGGTTTGATTGAATGACCTGTCGTAGTAAGCATCGCTTAGGCATCACTGTGCCTGGCACTGTTTGTCCTCGGAGTTGGAGTTCGTAGGTTAACTCGTCACTCAATAGCCGATTCACATCCATGTTCACTATTGGCGGTTAAGTCTTTCTACGTAAGGTTCGGTTGTGCTCGATCAAAAGTATATTCAGTTCCCGGTCAACACTCACGAACTATCAACTATTTGTTCACTCGCACAGAGTTCAAAGCTGTAAAGGAATTATCGATAGCAAGTATACAAGTAAACAGCAATGCCAGTCACAACCAGGCTAACGTTCACAATTGGTTGTAGAAGTACAATTATACCAGCAATAGTAAAGCTTATAATTCAATCAGATAAACCGCAAATCAATTAATCAGAATAGTTTAAAGTAAAGGTCAAGTCCATATAAATTTAAAATCCAACAACAACCGAAAATTCAACAATGTTCAAGTAGTAACCAGAAAATATAGCAGAGCTAAGGTATACAGAAGCGCAATAGCAATAGTCTAACTAGTCCACTGCTAAAAATGCACCAAAAGTCACACAGTTCACGAATGTCCGGTTTAAAACGACTCACTTGTGTAATAATCAGGTATCACTAAAATAGCAATAGTTCATAAACCGTTGACCGAAAAACACTGTCCCAGCAGTTCAATTCAATCGCACATATAATAGTCAAAATATAAATATCGTAACAGTTAACAGATTAACCAGCAGGAATAAAACACCAAGTCTTTTATTTCATTCACCAATAAATGTTCAGGTCAATGGAAAATGTTCAGTCTCAAGCACAAACTACAAATCCACCTACCTCGGAATAATCCTGTAACTGCACAATTCGGTTGTACAATTCAATTGCACTGTAACTGCACCTGTATTGAAATCAAAGCAAGAAAAGAAAAAAAAATCCAACAATATCAAAAACAAGTTCAACACTGTTCAGAAATAAAACACTATCAGAAAAAGAATTCAAGATTTCATTTCAGTTTCATAAATTGCAATAATTAAAACTCAGAACAATTTATTTATTTCACACAGGTTTCAAGGAGGGAAAGGTCAAAATAACGGATTTAGAAGTTTTCAGCGGTCAAAAATAAAACTCAGAATATTCTCTTTACTTCACCAATGAATAAGTCGAATCACTTTCGGATGGTATAAACTGTACAGTATTGAATCGGGGCGCAAAATATTTCACTGAAACTCTATTTCTGACGGTCCCTGCTCGGGCGCCATTTTTGTAACGTGGTTTTCTCGGCGAAACTTACCTCGAGCGCCAGCTATTCTTTTTTCTAATAAGGGAGAATAGCAAACCTACCAGGGCAGCTGCTAGTCAGAGACAGAGTTCGTCGTTATCTAAGATATTAGCGATAACAGAGAAAATCAGAAATGAAGCAAATTTACACAGTTTATTCAGATAGCGAAAAATAGTTATACAAAAATACAGTGAAATAAGACGCTATATGAAATCAATACAAAATATAAATTGGTCAGTTTTGTCTGACTGCGAGCACTTTCAAGAGAAACAAAGATTTTCCCGGTACGAGTCAGCCAGAATAGAAAGTAAGTTAATTTAAACGGTTAATTCAAATATATGATAAAATCAGGAAAACAGGAATAAAAAGGGTCAGTATAAGAGTGCACAACGGTTATACTTGTCCGATATTCTTTCAGTCCTAGAATTCACCACGTAGTCTACCACTTTGCTTGTTTCTCGTATAAACAGGTTGGGGTTTGGCCAGGTGAAATTAGAGGGTTGAAAAGGATATGTCGAACTTGCTACAGCATTGGTTCGGTTATGCCCTCCGGTCTGACTATGAGTGACACGCCATAAAGGACAGACTAACTACGGGCACTAAGGAGCAGGACAAAGCAGGAAAGGTATTCGGTTGAACGTACTATAGCATTGGTTTGCATCAGCCCTCCGGTCTGACTATGAGTGACACGCCATAAAGGACAGACTAACTACGGGCACCGGTTATACGGACAAACGTACTATAGTAGGCTAACTACGGATACCTGGACAAACTAGGAAAGGTATTGTTAAGGATCTGACGGAACAGCTATGTAGGTAGACTCAACGAGGTATAAAAATAGGACTGCAATAAATCGGCTCGGTACTTACAATTCAATTGCACTAGCACTCACTGAAGCAAAAATGTAGAAGAATTCAGAAAATTCGGATCTCAAAAAGAAAACTTAGAAGACGTTTATAGCAGCGAATAATTCGAACTAATTTAAGGTATACGTCTCAAGTAGAAAATATTTCGGAACTAATTTAATAAGGTATGCGTCTAAAACAGAAAATAATCTGGAACTAATTTAACTCAAGCAGAACTGATTCGGAACTAATTACCGATGTAGGGAAACCCCGCCTTTTATAATCTTCCGGAGGGGGGTGGAAAAGGTAGGCGCAGAAACGTTAAAATTTGCAGGAGAGTACCTCGGTAAAAACATCTTAAAACTGGCTTATCGTACGTATATGCAAAAAACGGCGTTATCGGCGATCGGCGTTGTTCTTGCGGACGGTTCTACGATGTTTTATGTATGAAAAACAACATCAATCGCTAAATGTTCGGTTTTTTCGATTGTTTTGAATTAATTCTGAACGGAATAAAAATTCACGAATTTAAAAAGAAAACTCGGATAAATTAAATGAAGACTACGGTTTTTCCTGATTGTTGTGAATTAATTCTGAACGGAATAAAAATTCCCGAATTTAAAACGAAAACTTGAATAAATTATTTTAAAATGAAGATCAATTACTCAGTAACTCAGTTATAAAATTGAACTTCATTACACAAACCTATTGTTTCTGTGTTCGTACAAATAATTCCCGAGGCAAAATGCTAGATCTTGAAGTAAAGGGTTCTAATGTGTCTCTTTCGTTCAGAGTTCTTCTATTTTTTAATTCAGTCGCCGTTTTTAGGTCTTCAATAGTAGCCGACCGGTTCAGATAAACTCAATCTTTGAGAAATTCACAGAGAAAGTTATCTATTAGTGTTAACTCGGGATATCTATAGAGTCATTCGATTATATCACGTCATCTAATTCAGCGTCTAGCAAATGAGCAGTTTGTCTTATTTCCTAATAACCACATGAGTATAATAAAAAATTCAAGAAAAGCTCTGAGCAAGACCTTTTGAGCGCTCATTCTTAGTGGCAAAGATAATATTACCTCAAAATCTTATATGGGACTTGAGTTACACAAACTGAATAAATGCAGAATATCAGCACCATCGGAATTATATTCTGGCTATTATTCAATAATGAAATATATGAAAAATGAATAATTGAAAAATCATTAAGTAGATCGCTCTGATGATGCGATCCAATTGAAATCTTGCATTTCAGGTATCTACGACAATACCTTCGAAAGTTGTGGTACTAACGGGCGGCCGGCCCCACAAACAGAATTGAATTTGATCACGAATTGGTCATAGAGGAGTCGAACCCTATCGTCTGAAACCATTTTTTGCTCAAAATTCAAAAATTACAGGCATTTGGGCAAAACGATATAGCACGCGTTTAAAAAATCAAAGAAAATGAAATTCTTCGTTTCAATTTATCAATCTCCATTAACAAAATAAATTTCAGTCGAATCGAATATCCTGTTATGGATGTATGACGATTCTTCGTTTCAATATTCCGATTGAATTTTCTATGGTTCTGTTAACATTATAGCCACAAAATTTTGCATGAGGCTTATGAGCATCTCGCAAGTGTCAGCAACATTTCATTCCGATTTTCCGATTTCGTTTTGTCTGAGATATTGAGGAACAAAAATTTTCAATGGCCATATTTTATGGAACATCCGGTACGATTTGGCTGAATAACGAACCAAACTGAGGCATTTGGGAACCGAACTCATACTGAAAATTTAATTTCTCTAAGTTTTTCCAGACAGACGGACAACAGGCCCCACTGACAGAATTGAATTTTACGACGGATTCGTCATCAGGGAGTCGAACACTGTCGTTTGAGACCATTTTCGGCTCAAAATTCGAAAATTACGGAGATTTGGACAAAACAATATAGCGGTCGTTTAAATAGATCGAGCGCTTAAGAATATCGATTATATCAGGGACTTTCGCCCAACCTAACATATTTCCCTACAATCCCTACACGAAACAAAATCAGAGAGAGAACTGGTTTTCACATCTCATAAACAGAACTATTCATCAATTTCCAACGCCTTCTCTCATTCATTTGTATATTGTCATTACTACAAATTAATTAATCTCAATGAGGAATCTGCTTCCGCTCTCTTGGCTTTCATATCCACCTCTAAAAGTGGTGTATACTTGTGAAGATGCACCAGTTAGCGAGTTGCAACTTTCGAGAGTCATTTTGTGTTCAATTGGCCATGTCAGCAAGAAATTTACAAAGAAACCCCTCGTCACATCTTGCAAGCTTATTAAAAGTTCAAGGTTCGCGTTGCCTGAGGGTATTTAAGATTCTCCAGATAATTTCGAATGAGGAATGCTGAATACCAGAATTTCTGATATCATTCAGTCTCCCAACGTTGCTTGCTGCTATGAGAGAGGTCAGAAGGGTCGTTGAGGTTGATAATGCCCGCATATACTTCGATGTTCGTACAGTAGGCGTTGGGATTTGTGCAGGGATGGCTCTAGGATTATTCCGAAATATACAAGGAAAATCCCAAATCCGGAACACACAGATAGAAATTCGATTGTTGGGAATAAAATCAATTTTTAATTCGTAAAATCCCATACCGAAGAGTAATCTTCAAAACAAACAAAAAGGAAAAGCATCTTAAAACTCTTCAAAAATGTGGAACCTTGTTTATTTGTCTAAGTTTCACATGTTTCGGCTTTCGCCATTTTCTCGTCAACGTTCGAAGAAGTATGTAAGTACACAGCGAAAAAATATTCTTTCGTCAATAAGATGGTAGAATTGGCCATTTCATACTGCAACCAAGCAATAAATGCTCATCAACAGCTAGAGTTGATTGAACAGTGATATTTTCTCAACAGTGCTTAGATAAAATAATTTTTTGTCAATCTTAGGAAAAAGGGTCTTTCAAATCTGTACTAAATTGAACATTAATGACACATTTTAATGTTCAATGACACATTTCAATGTTCAATTTATGCTATTTTTCCGCCGACCTCGAAATAAATGGTGATTTTGAAATTGAGCATTAATGACCCATTTTAATGCTAATTTTTTTAGTCATTTGAATGTGCAATCCTCATGACAACCGTACACAAATAATTCAGAAGCAATACGAGAAATGTCAAAACTCTACTGGAACATAGAAACATAGAAATTCCATTGTGTCAAATGTATGTCTTGTGAAAAATGAAAATGTATTTCAATCAAGAATTTATACACTATTCATGTTGAGATCGTCAGAAAAATCTTGTAATCAACACGGTCATTAATCTAGCGACTAATGGTCTCGAACTATTAACGCGTTAAAATATCTTGACCATTAGTCGCTGTCTCTAATAACCTAGTTGATTAAATAACTATTGATGTGCGATGTCCATATCAACCGAATTCAAAGCATTCAGAAGAAATTTATATTATGTCAAATGTATGTGCAAAATAAGAATGCATTTCAATCAAGAATTTATACACAATTCATATTGAGATCGTCGGAAAAATTTTGTAATCAACTCCGTTATTGATCCAGCGACCATTAGTCGCTGTGTTTAATAACCTAGTTTATTAAATAAATATTACTGAACCTCATTTAATTGAGTCAAACAGATAGTCATTCCAATAAATAAAAAAAAACCATGACAACAATTCATTTGTTAGAATCCGTCATCTAATTATTTCAATCAAATAAGGAATTCTTCCAAGGAACATGAAAATATATTACTATTGGAGCATTGGTTCGAGTAATAGTTCTTTTGACGTGATCGTACTGTTTGAATTCAGTAGGAACTAGTCATTTATGTGAGAAGATAAATTGATCTTGATCCCATACTTACGAAAACAGTGCGAAAAAGAAGTTTTTCAGGCACGGTTGTAAGAAAATAATTTTTTCTACAGGCGTGAGCTCTCAACCTTTTACCCACACGCATTTCAATTGGTAAAGACTTACCTTGCCAAACAGTGCAAAAAAATCATAGCAGGTATTTTTCTGCGACCTTTTATTAAAGAAAAACTGAATATGTCTCTATACAACGCCACCGACGACGTTAATATGGAAACCACATGTGATTGAACATTTATTTTGTCATAAGCATGGTATTATTTGAATGTATAAAATCGAATTCAATTAATGTGTTAAAATCTCCATTGAAATACATTCATTTGATGACATGCGTGACATGCAATCAGAAATATAAGTAGCGTCTTATGAAGTTACTTTGAGTTTGCTAACACCATAGACTTATAAATGAATGGACAGGACGTGTGAGAGAGAATATTGACTTCAGACAAGGATAGAATAATATTAGTGCGAAGTCAAAGGAGAAATAAGAGAAGTAATATTCTGATTTCATTGATTGGTGTCCTTATTCCAAAAACCCGAGTACGACGGTAATGACATGTAGAAGCCCAACCGAACCCTGCTTCGTATCCCTTTCCGCACTTGTTTGGAAAATAACTACTCTGAATATTTTAAAAGGGAATCAATCTGTTAACATTAATTGACCAATAAAAATTTGTTTCTTGAATAGAGTATACTATTTCAATACTGAGGTGTTCGAGAGAATAGAGAAGAGATTTTGAATAAAAGCAGTATGAACGATTTTTTTGTTCGATTGTTATTTGACAAGATCAACTTTGATGGTATTTCGAACGCATGGAGAATATTCATTCATCAATATAGTCATTCGATGGATTTCAATCAACATTCAGTAAATAACTGAAATTACTGAATACTCGACTGGAAAAATTTGCCGCTTGTGTCACGTTGCTGAATTTTGGACCCTTCACTTGTATAACTTATTTAACCCTTTTTATGCATATAAAATTTCAGCGGAAAGAGGAATATCAATCAATTAATTACTTGTTTTTCTTTAGCTGCTTTTAAGGAATTATGGAAATGTTTTTATCGATGCATCCTCTCATGGAAAAATCTTGCAGTATCACGCCAATGTGAGATAAATTAAAAGTTATCGATATTTACCATAAGGAATATTGGTGAAGCATCAATAATGAATAATAGACAAATTTTTATCACAAGTCAAACGACGGGTCAGGATTCAAGCTGATATGGATTCAAATAAAAGGAAATTTCTCTAAAACATTTGACAGTTCAGTTTAGGTGTCTACAACGGAATACAACAATGTTGAAAGCACTCTTATTTTTCTGTTTAGTGGTTATCGCTGTTGTAAGTATTCAGTTGAGTTCATATTGACTTTTAGTCAATATGCATGCACCAAGACCGAGAAAAAGTTATTGAAATTGCCATCAGTTTTATAGAGCTAGTTTTTTTGAATATGTGACAATTCAGCGTCTAATAACTCTTATGGAATTTATTTCATAGGAATTCCTTTCTTTATAACAACAATGAAACCTTTTCACCTATCTTATAGAAAATTCTAATGACTTCAATGATTACTCTATCATAAATTCATTTGAACTGTTTACTTCATAAAAAAAACATAAAAGGAAGCGATTTATTAATACAAATAAGGAGTTTCATAATAGATATTAAATGATCTAGTTTATTAATGACAGCGATTGATAGTCAATATACAGGGCGTTTCCTAAACATGCGGCAAAAATTCAGGGGGTTGTTCCTTGGACTATTTTAAGCATGTTTTGTCCTTTGAAGATTTTTGAAAAACCTCTTTGTTACGAAGATACAGGGCGAACAACATTTTTCATATTTTTAAAATTAATAATAGTTTAAATAAAATGCGTACCGAACTGTGTTTACTGAGTAGGTACAATTTATTTTTAAATTTGTTTAACAACATTCCGATTACTAAAAACGGCCAGTTTTTTGACTTAAAATTGATAAGTTCAGATGGTAACGGAATACAGATTAAACACGGTTTTCATTTGAATTCGTTTTTTTGGCTAGAGGTGGTCATTTTCAACAGTTTTTGTAGGTTAAGTTAAATTTTCATGTAATTTTTCATAATAAAATGTTATTATCTTAAATGTTGTTTCCCCTGTATCTTCGAAACAAAGAGGTATTTCAAAAATCATCAATGGACAAAATATTCTCACAATAGTCCAAGGAACAATCCCTTGAATTTTTGCCGCATGTTTAGGGAACACCCTGTATATCAAGGCGTGAGTGTAGAGAGCGTGTATATAATATGTAGTCCGAGACCATTATAGATTGAGAATAAATGATTGATTGAGATAACTTTTTTCCAAACAGGACATACATACGTTTGAGATAATATAAATTTCTATATCTTTATATTACATTATAGTTCTGACATTACACGTATTACTTCTGAATGCTTTGTGTTCGGTAGACCCTGATAATTGCATATTTAAATAGCATGAATTGAAAATTGAAACGAGTCATTGATGTTCAATTTCGTACATATCAAAATCAACTTCTATTTTGAGGTAGACGGAAAAATGAATGAAATAGCCTCATCAAATAAATGAAGCTAATTATATTGAACGGTAAACTTGTGAAATGTTATTTCAAGCAAACCAAATACTCAAATTCACTATAAAAAGAAATATACACATTATAAAAAACACAGAATATCATTTTCATTTAATTATTCTATCACATTGAGAATGCTATCCCATTCATGATTATGAAATACTTTTTGATTTTTTTTGCAATTACTTTTTTATCCATATGTTTCGCTCGTGTTACGTGAAGATAAAATTTATTTGTGCTGTGAGTGCTACATTGCAAGTTTCTATCTAGGTGAGTGAAATTGAAAACCATCTCATCAACTTCGTAATAAGTCTTCACAATTAATGAATAAATATAAGTTTTTCTGCAACCTCGAAAGACTTGCAGGGCGAGCCTAGAATGTTGTCAACTCTTTTAAAAAAACCGTACTTTCCGGACTTGTTACGTAAACTACTATTTTTATATTAATTTGCGAAGTACGCATCGAAATTGTAGTGGCATTCGCGAGTCAATACTTTATACTTTTATCAATAAATGTGTATAAAGATTCTCTTGTAGCACAATAATAGGGTAAATGGGGGAAATCCCGGCCGCTTAAGGATATTGGTCAAAGTGTTTTTAGAGTCCAAATAAAAAAAAAGTGAAAAGCACAAAATTCTTGACTAATTTTCAGTTGTTAAAAATCTCATAAGGCAACCTTCAAATTAAAAAAAATAACAATGAAAGGAAGTGATGGCCAGGATTTCCCGCACAATGGTGTAATAATGGCTATCGTTTACGAACAAAAATCGATATAAATTTCTTCTTTTTCGTTATATTGGAGCATGCTTTGAGTGCCCATTGGCCACAAAAAATATACTTCAGCCAGACTTCTCCTCTCTTTACAAATTTTCCGCACACAATACAAATATCTCTATTGACGTCCTTGTCCGATTCATCGTTTTTCCCCTCTATTTCTTCATTTTCCCCTATTTCTTTTTAGATTCTTCTAATTCTAATGCTTCTCTTGAAGGCATGGAAGTAAAACTCACAGAATGTTATTTAGAATGATTTCTTTTAGGTTTTGCCGAATCATTATTAAAACATTACAGAACAGAGGTTATTTCTGTGAAAAAAAGGTAAATTAAGTAGCCACCTGTCTCTTGGATAACCCATTTGCTCTATCACTTAGTGTAGCTTCTGACTGTTCCTTAGTCCAAGACGCTTTTGTTGTTTTTTTTCTGCACAATTGCGTGATATCGATCAGAAATGAAATAACACTTTTTATTTTATTTAATTTAATTTTTTCGAAAATAGGGAAATATCGGCCGGCCGGAATTCCCCGTCTTATACTGGTCGGTATTACCCCATATGTAAGCCATTTTTGTTTCGTTTGTCGAAAATTTTTCGTTAGGAATAGAAGGAAAACAAAAAGGACGATTCGAATAAAACCCTATAATCGATAGCATAAAATTTTTTTTTCACTTACACTGGAGCTCTACATCGAATGTTCCATACATATAGAAATGTTTTGTTGGCTTCTTATCTGCACTGCAACCCACAATTAATAGAAATTTAAATTTTATGGTTGCCAATACACAAGAAAACGCCAGGATTCCCCGACTTTTCCCTAAATGGCGGCACTTCAAATTTAGCTTATTATAAGTTTCATGTCTAGTTCAACTTCCTACTGATGATTCATTGATTCAATAATAGTGAAAATATGGTTTTTACTTACCTAGAAGGTTTTACTTACCTAGATATATGTGAAATTAAGGGTTTGTTACGTATATCGACTTTGTTATTTTGGTTAATAACTGAGCGTTCCGTAAATATCACATTCCTGAAAAAGTGACCATTTCCTGAAATTTCGGTCACCAAATCAATCGTACTTTTATTCCGGTGAGTTCAGTTATCACGCCCATTTGTCTGTTATTTGTCATTTCATGGTTGTGTTCACTAATTTGGTGATGTGGTGGAAATAATTAGTCAATGAAAGATTAAATATATAAGCTATACGCGTTCTATGCTATCAGGTACCATCAAAACTTTTGTCGATGGAATTTTCAAATAAGTTTGTCAAGCATGACAAGAGACGAAAATGGTTACCTGAAATATTAAAAACCGCAAGTTACCGCTCTGAAATTCCTGGCGATGTATGGACTAAGCAGCACAAATGAAATTTACCCAAATGTAACACCAACCACTAGGACATACAAAATATTCGAGGTTTACTGAGTGGTTAACTGAATTCAAAATAAAACTTTCAAATAATTATACTTACGAGCCAAATAATCGATTCACACAATATATCGATGAAGTTTGTTAGGTCATAAATGTATTTTTGAGTCCGATTTAATTGATTTTTTCGTTCAATTGTAGGTTTATTCATCCGTTAATAATCCCAGGTTTTGAATTTAAGGAAAACTCGGCTCACGTCATTTTTTCATATACTAAGGAACGAAATATGCTTTTTTACACTTACTTTAAAACCATCTATGTTGTTGTTCCACCACTTGATCTTTATTTTATCTTCGAGACAATGTTTTTTCAACAATCTCGTTTTTTTATTGCTGAAAGTACAAGGCTTTCAGTAAAACATTTTATGTCACAATTTCGCCATGTCTATTACACTACTTTCACAAATTTTTCTCTGTGAAAAGATAAAAAGATAAAGAGTTTCCCATGTGCACGGATAACAGCCTCTATTCGTCTGGGCAGGCGTTCAATAAGGTTTTGAAGGGAGTATGATATTTGGCATGACCCCATTGAAGGCATGCCAAGACGAGTTTTAACTGTTGAAATAAAAGGTTTAACTAATAACCTTGCATCTTGAATAAAAATTGAGCTATTATAATGAATGAAGAATCAAATTCTCATGAAAAGATGTGTTCTGATGATGATTTAAGAGATCATAATATGTTGGAACAACTGGTATACGCCACAGGGCGTTTTAAAGTTAGAGTAAAAAAAATATTTTGTTTCACTCTGTATAAAACGACGCACGCAGTGTTTTCTCTGAATTTGAAACTGCTAATTGGCTACGGATAAACATAGCTTCAATGAAAAAAAAACATTAAAATCGGACTCAAAATAACACAATTATACATCAATTAACTTCATCGATTTATTGAGTGAAACGATTATTTTGCCGGTGAGTGTATAATAAATATTAACGTTATAGGTTGAATTATTGTTACAATCCTATTGAAAAAAAATAAAACAACTTTTGAGATGAATGAACATGAATACTGGAAATCGATAGATAATTGATTTAAATAACGAAATTTTCTTATCCCAAGGCGAATTTTGGCGATGTAACTACAGCTTACCGTAGTTACATACTTGACAGTTAATACACATATTTTCTGTAAACTCACGTAACTATGTACCTATCACGTGATGATTTGACAGAACATACGTTTATTGACTGTTAACTATGTAACTATGGTAAGCTGTAGTTACATCGCCAAAATTCGCCTCTAGTAGTTATTTGGGAGTAAATGAAACTGTTCGATTGAAATCGAAATTTTAGTTTTTTTCATAGTGAACATTTCAACTCACGTTCGACTAAAAACCATATCGTTTCTGAAAACTCATTGAGATAGTTTAGAAGATTCGAAAATGAAACACTTGTAGATTTTCTATTCCATGTGTTCATATCACTGTTTTTCATATGTTCCATCGGTTCAATGAACAAACCAGATGAACGGATTTAAAATTTGTTTCAGTAAAAAAAGCCCTTGGATTTATATATTTATTCATTTCAAATTGAAAAATACACCATTCAACAGCCTAGGTTGATTAAAGAATGGAGAAAATTAACAAGGAAAAATAATGCACTAGTTTAATTTCCGGTACAATTCGTAAGTTGTTAAACAAACTTTATCATAACCAATACAGGACATGTGCTGAAAAAATAAATGAAGCTTCTTCTCCTTCTTTCTTCTTCCAAAATAGGCATATGTCTGTTGCTCATCGAAAATTGTCCATTTCATACGTTATCTGGGCAAGTTGTCACAACTTCTTTTCCAAGGTCTTTTAAAACTCTTCCAAACGGTATTTATCCCTAGATATTCTCGCTATGCGATCTTGGTTCATTCAACTTAGATAATCGTTCTTTTTGTATATTATGCTCTCCCAGAACCCATTCATTGATGATGTCTATTTCACAGGTTCTTCTGATGTCTTCGTTCCTTTCTCAATTCCACAATTTTTTCTTGCTATTCTTCGAACTATTTTCCTCTCGGTTGTTTACATTATTTGCTGTGTTCTTGAGGTTTCACATCTGGTTTCCGCTTCTTGAGTTAGAATTAGTTTTATGGTTGTTTTGTTAATTCTGGATTTTGTTCCGATGTTAAGGTTTTTATCTCGGAGAATAGTATCATTCAATTGATCGACTTTTTTGGTCGCTTTTACAGCTTGTTGTCGCACTTCTGTTTTCACGTCAAAATAACTTGATATTTGTACCTCCAGGTAGGTAAATTTCAGTTTCTGATGTCGTCCACCATCATATCACACCTTAAAGGTGTCTTCCATGTGGTCGTACAGTTCGTTTTCACTGTGGATATGGTCATGCCAAGTTCCTTGACATCTTTATTAAACAGAAGTTTCTTGAGGTCATGCTCATTTTCTGCTATTAGCACAGCATCACCAGCGATTCAGGGATGCTGGGTGTCAAAAATTTATAGTTTTTTAACTTTGAGCTAATATCTTTCATTCGAATTAAAGAATGAAGTTTTTGCATGCACATTGTCACTAATAATAGCTAATTTCTTGCACTTCATATTGTTTTTTTATAAGTGTCAGTGACGAAGATATTGAATTTGCACAAACGTTTTGCCCCATAAGATTCACACCACTGGACAAATCTGCATTTACATGGCAAATTCGGGTGCGCCTATGTGTTCTACATAAAAAGGTATATTCTTTGCTCTAAAGTGAACCGTTTTCAAGAAAACTGACATAATATGTTCGAAAATTAATTTCACTTCATTTTAATTACGAGCAATTCTTGTAATCTCGTTGACTATGTTCGCTAAAGATAAATAACTTTGCATAACTTTATACCTGATTAAATTTTTTTGATATTGAAAAACTTATTAATTATCTCGAATCTTTTTTTCAATAGCAAGTAATTAAGAATGCGTTAGTAAATTGCAAAGAACCAAGAGTACCTACCTTTTTATGTAAAATAAATTGGCGCATCTAAATTTGCTGTGTATATGCATATTTGTCCAGTGGTGTGAAACTTGGGGGTAAAACCTTTGTGCAAATTCCATAGCTCCGCCACTGGCATTTCTAAGAAAAACAGGGTAAAGAGCAAGAACATAGCTATTGTTAGTGACAATGTGTATGCAAAAACTCAATTTTGTAATTCAAATGGTTCCTAGGATATTAGCAAAAACTGAAAAAATATAAATTCCCCTGTATCGCTAAAACGAAGAACGGGACCAAAATATGGAAGAAAAAACAATGTTATTTTATCATGAGGAATCTACAATTGGCCGTTGATAAACTCATTTAGGAACACCCTGTATACTACTTTGTTTCCCATTTTGTATCGCCATAGCTTCCGAACTTGTCTGATAATCTCCTCCATTATACGAGTAATATTGAATAGAAAGGGACTATGGAGTCTCCTTGTCGTATGCATCTTTCCACTTTCATTGGTTCAGTGAGAGCATTGTTGATCTTTGCTGGGACCTTATTGTTCTTGCACATGTTCTCTATCGACCTAATAATGTTGTTCGGAATTTGCCTATCGTGTAAAATATGTACTGTATCTTGTAAACGGATCTCATAAAGAGGTCCATGAAACACAATAATGCTGGTTTGTTGTATTCAATTGTTTTTTCTGTTACTTGCCCGATAACAAACGTAGCATCAGTACAGGATCTTCCATTTCTGAAACCTTGTTGTTCATTGGCAAAAGGAATGTGTTTATGATGTTAGTTATGATTTTTGTTATCAGCTTCGGGGGGCAGACAACAAATTTATTTTTCTATGATTGGCAGGTTTTTTATCACCCTCTTGAAGAGTAAAAGAAGGTGACTTATTCGGCATTCATCAGAAATCGTGCAATATATGTCCAAAAAACTCTCAAAATCCTTCTGAAGAATATTTCCGATTTCTTCTAATTTTCACTCTTCTTTCAGGCGAAAGAGAAGACAGAATGCGAAATCAAGCACAATGTGAATGAAGAAGATTGGAATGTCCTACGTGCTGACCCTACTAAACCTTCCGAAAAGATGTTGTGCATGTTTAAATGCTTCCATGAAACAGATGGAACCGTAAACAGTGAAGGTGTATTAGATGTTGAAAAATATATTGAAAAAGTTGGAAAGAGAATTACACTAACTGAAGAGGATAAAACTTCCATCCGGGAATGTTGCAAGAGCACAGCACCAATCAAGACATGTGCTGATGTTAATCCCCCCTATAACTGCGTCCGAAAAATTTATCAAGCTAAGCATAAGGCATGAAAATCAAATCATGAATTCATGCTGAACCACAACAAGGCAATGTGAACAAATTTCTTCAATTTGAACATTAATAGCACCATTTTGTACTCGTCCTCATCTCAATTTGTGATACAGAAAAAGCTGTAACTTTAAGCGATATCAATGTAAATAAAGTAATAACATAATTCAAACGAGTTTCAATGAGAGTTTTCTTTCATAATTATTATTAATCTTAATGGTGAAAGTGGATGCTATCGTTAGGCTTCTGTTCGAATCGTTTTCAAGCAGAAATATATGCAATCGAAATATTCTCAGAAAGAAACCTGAAGAGAAAGTATCATGGTGCCATGTGATCAATTCTGATAATCAATTTGTTATTAAAGTACTGAACTCCTTTGTCACGAACTCAAACCTTATACAGGGTGTCCCGGAAAATATGGAAAATCTCTCGGATTCAGAGAGAACATAAAATATGAAGATGACAACTTCTCATAATTATTTTTCCTAGCGGCCCTCCCTACGAAGATACGAGCTCCTAAATGACGTCACTGGGAATCCATTTTAGTGAAATAAGTTTCAAACTACTCGATATAATTTGATGGAAATTTGATATAATTAATAGTATTAAGGACCTCTTAAATCACCGCACTCAAATTTCGATCAGATTGCTCAGTTTACCGGGGGCGGACTAGGTTGTACATTCTAATACTTACATTTTCAACACCTTGTATGATGAGGTGCTGAAAAAAACAAATTTGGGTACCTTGAACATTAAGTTGAAGAAAATAGAATCCTATTCAGTGTAGATAAAATGAATCTTTTTCGAAAAAAAAAAATGAAAGGAGTAAGTAGTTGAAATTTATTTCACTGAAATTAATTTCCAGTGGCGTCATTTAGGAGGTCTTATCTTCGCAGCGAGGGCGGCTAGGAAAATAATTATGGAAACTTGTCATCTTGTTTTTTATGTTCTATCTGAATCCCAGAGATTTCCCACATTTTCTGGGATACTCTCTATATCAGTATACCGAAGATAACTTAATGAAGAAAGTGTAAACAGTTTGGACTATTTAGTCTTTAAAAATCGTAGAAAATTATGAAGAGGTCAAAAAAGGAGCACAAACACCAGTTACTGGCTCGAAATCTTTGTGGTGTAGGCAAATGCACCTGTAAGAAAAAGTTTTTGGAGAAGGAAGAAACTGAAAGGGAAGCACTGGAATAATCTTCTTGGAATGAACCATTCAAAATAGTTCTTTATTGATCATCCACATATCGTAATCCGCAGGAAGAACACTCTATACAGTGTTACTACAATTATAGAATTTGTGTCGACTTCAAAGCGGAATAAAAGAGTGAAAAAGGATTTATTCATCTCCTTGAAAGTAGAGCTGATAAGGTTATTCAGATTTGAAATTACTACCTCATTTTGATAAGTACCTGTATTATTCATTGAATGAACGAATAAAATCAATTTCGATCCTTATCTCAACAAGCAGCTTTGAGGCGACTGTTTTGAAGTATTTTATACAGTTAAGGATAGTTTGTGGTATGATGTCTGATGGTGGAAAGGAGGATATGCCATTGAGGCAAATCTTGAAATATTGAATACAAAACTGGTAATAAAATTTTAGGAGAAGCCCTGATCGAGTGCTTTTGAGCACTCGTTCATTGGTGGAGCAATAATTATATTACCACAAAATTTTTTCATGCTAAATATATGAGTGCTTTCATTTAAAAAAAATAATTTCAATCGAATCGGATATCTTGTTATGGAAATATAAAGATTATTTTTTTCAATATTATATTGTTCTGTTAACACTATGGCCACAAAATTTTACATGACGCTTACGATGAGCATCTTGCATGTGGCCGCAAAATTTTATTTCGATTAGTTTCGTTTTGTCTGAGATATTGGGGAACAACAATTTTGAATAGCCATATTTTATATAACAGCCTGCATGATTTAGCAGGTTAACGAACTAAACCGTAGCATTTGGGAAACGAACTCACCCGGAAAATCTCATGTCTCTAGAAATATTCCTCCGAAAGATATCGTGCTCACGACCGGCAGGACGGACGGCCCCACGGACAGAATTCAATTTTACCACGCATTCGTCATCAGGGAATCCAACCTTATCGTTTGATACCGTTTTCGGTTCAAAATTGAAAAATTGCAGACATTTGAGCAAAATGATAAAGCACTCGATTAAGTAGAACGAAAGCTCAAAAAATAACAAGATACATTATCTATATAGTTTGCATAAAGAACAATTGAGAAATGAATCCAGAATTCGGATGTCAATAACTAAATTGCAGATGTTACTATGTTGACGGAAAATATTGAGCAGAAAACCACTGCGGTCACAGTAAGAAGAATAAGAAAGAACTGGATTAGGTGGAAGACAGGTTCCTACTCACCTGTGGCCCAGTGAAATACCACCACATCAGTCGTATTAGCTCCTTAACCCTAGAATGGTATCCTTATATTCTAGTACATGAATGGTACAGTGGTGTCGTATATGACACATCAATATAATTTTAACTTTTATATCGTTTTCAGCCAAAATAAAAAGAAAAGTATTATTTTACATTTATTTTATTATGGAGAATAAAATGGAAGAAAAGTATAACCCCTTACTGCATGATTTTTTTAAAATCGGTGGTAAAATTATATTTAGTAGTTTATGCTACTAGACAGCAGGAAAAAATGATAAAAAAAATTTAACACCTCTATTTTTCGAAAAAATTGACATTTTCGACATGTTCCGTATATGGCACAGATTGTATTAACGGAATATCATTTTTTAATTAGTAACTAATTTCATTTAGTATTTTATGGTAACAGATTACAGGGAAAAAACAAAGAAAAAAGTTGAGAGTTTCAATTTTTCGAAAAATAAATACATTTTTGACATGTGCCAAATTCTGCACAAATCACATCAAAGGAAACGACTAGAAATATATGGTCAATAAGAAATTGAAGATGTCAACAGGACCATCAAGTTCACTTGAATAGTTTGGCAATACTTCACTTCCTTTGAATTCCGCAGTTTCTTCAGAAACATCTGAAAACTGTTTTGCCAGTCGATTATATTTCTCTCCTCTCTTGGATTCGACTGTTTTGATGTCGAGGGTAGGGCATTCATCTGGACCATGGATATTTTTTGACTGGTGCTGCTGGCTACTTCGCTGCTGAAGAACATGGAATAGAATTTCGTAATCATCATCGCTATCAGTGTCCGTGTCCATAATCACATCGTTGTCACTCTCTAAATACTCTTGTACACCTCTGATAGCGGATGCTTTCGAAAAAATTTACTTTTCTTTACGGTGATCTTCATATGAGGATAGATTTTCGTTGCTGTTATCATTAGTTTTTGGTATTTGAACACTTTTTATCGTATAAAACCGTTTGCAATCCATCTGAAACCGAATAATAGACTGCAGTAATTATGTTTTATTTATACCATTACCTCTAATTGTGCCATATATGGCACATGTAAACAAAATCAGTTTTTGCTGTATCAATATGAAAATTCTATTCAAATTCTGATAGAAGGATATATGTAAACACTTACCTTTGCGCCAATATTTATTTTCTCACAATATCACAAAAAACAACCGAAATATTTTGAGGTAAATATCATCCAACATGCTCTAAAGTGTTGAACAGCCGATATCAACTAAAAACTTGGATAAATATGCAAATAATTCATCAGAGGGGGCTACGACTGTTTTCCGCGAAAGAAGCGAACGTGCCGTATATGGAACAATTTGATGTGCGGACTTTAAACGAACCGGGACTTAAAAAATAACATTTGTTCAGCATGTGCCATATATGGCACAGTATGCAGTATGCAATTAATTAGATACAGTCTTCACTGCAGGGGGGACAAATAGGTCTTCTATGTTCAGCACAAATATGTTCACCGCATCTCACACATAGTTCGCGACCTTTTCTATTTGCATTTCTAGGGCAAAGTTTAGTATCAGAACAAAGCTTCTTTTTACATTTTTTCAAATTAACAGCTGCTCAACAACAAAAAGTTCTGCAGAAGAACAGGTGGCAGTGTTCCAGAAAAAATATCACCCTGTAGATCTTCTATCGAAATTGCCATGTCACGTGGTGAGAACTCTCAAATGTAATATCTATGCCAAATTTCAGTTGAATATCTTGTGAAGTGTAGATACTATGAAAAAAAACTTGAGAAAAATTCAAACTTCGACACTCTGTATCTCGAAAACGAAACGTTTGCGACCCCATGTTTATGGGACTTTTTTTTCTTAAACTCACTTAAGGAGTCTCCCCTTTTCGTTTGTACTTTCAATTTAGGAACACCCTGTATATTGTGATTAAAAAAAATAATTTCGAGAATAGTATCCTGGAGTCGTATGTGACACAAATCAATTGCTATCGATACGTAAAACAAAACAGAGCACTTAAAACTACCGCATTCAAAGCTGTACTGACACGCCGAGAGGTACATAGGCGGTCGCTAACTTTTCTCTTCAACTGAACGTTTGGGGAAGGGTAAAAATGTATCTGTGTCATAAGCGACACCAACGTACCATTCTAGTGTAATGCCATCATCAGTGCATGTTTCCGAGCTTGACTGGTGGGCCGGTTCCCAAGAGTAGGAAGTTACGACCTCTTTAAAGAGAGAAATAGGTGGCTTTTTAAATACAAGAAAAAACCTTGATGTCGTCTTCTGGGATAAAATATTCCGGAAGTAAACTCGTCTCCCAGTCGGATTTTCCGGGGGGACTATCCCGGGAGATACAACATGGAGAATCAACTACAACTGAGGCCGCAAACACCTATTGTGACAACACCAAAGAAGACAATACCACCAGGCAACTACTTATAGAGTTTTGCAACATAAGAGGAATAGGACATAATAATATTAATGTCTGTTGCGTCCATCAACATTTGCAATCAATTAAACCCCATATCCTTGCATTATCTGAAACTCATATCAGTCCAAATTCCGACTCCACATACCTTTTATGTCCTGGGTAATCGTACCCAGGAATGCAAATGCAAATCGTTGCATTCCAAGTTTAGATTCAAAAGAGGAGTTTGTGTATACATCCGAGCAGACGGAAAATAGAAGAAGTGGATGCAATTTTGGTCAAACTGGCAAACCATCAATATATTCTTTAATATAAAATACCTTTCAAAAGAGAAGTTAATAGGAATACTCTGCATAACGTTATAAATTGTTGAGGGAAGAATACTTCCCCTCTCTGCCCACTCATGCCTCCGCCAAAACGAACTGTCAAATGTATATAAGATCTATGACTAATACGATGACTACCGAATCCGAACAGTATTCGATGAATAACCGGCGGACAATGGTAGTCAAGTGGGTTATGGGCCATTAAAGATTGATAAAAATTGATATAAATGAAGGCATATTGAGTATTTGTGTTGTGAAATTACTACAATTAACATCAAATCTATTTATCTTCGATAATACATATTATATGCATCTATATGTGTTATATCTTAGTACAAGTCGCAGTACAGAGAAAGTATTTCAAAATGGCATCCGCATCCATAAGCAATGCGGAGTCTGGAGATGAAATGGGTTGTTTCACCATTGATGAAAATATTCCTTGTACTGAAGGAAATAATACTATCGTATCAATGACGGAACAGGAATTTCAAGATAAAATTCAACAAGAGGTATTAAAATCTATTTCGAGCTTGACTGGCACACTAGCTCCCTTACTGACGCAAATGAAACAATCACAAGATTTCACCAGCAATCCATTGTTCTTCAAAATTGATAAGGAAGATCGACTGACTGGTTCCAATAATTTCATCCCGTGGAAGCAAAGGCTTGAATTGGGTTTAAGATCAAATGGACTGTCATCGTTTATCATTGAAGTATTAAGGTGCTGATGAGGACCTTTCTAGAGAGAGACGTGTTCAACTGGATGCACAAGCACTCCAATATATCAGGTCCACCGTCTCCACTGAAATTACCAACTCTTTATTGAGATTCAATATAGCATATGCTGCTTTCCAACACATAGCAAGGACGTTTGGTAATCAATCGCTGCAGGAAAAGATTAAGTTGGAACTTTGGGACATGAAACTTCATTTTGCAGACCATTACAATCCAGTTAAGTTTGTTAATGATTTTGATGATATAATTGCAGAACACAAAGCCTTGGGAACTGAATTTGATTCTGAAGTCATTGTGTCTAAGTTTCTGGTCAGGATTGATGATAAATATAAGGTAGGCCATCCATACTCAATATTCTATAACAAAATGCTGCAATGCCCTAAGGAGATGAGGACTATTGAGCATGTAAAACAAAGATTTTTAGATGTCGATAAAAGTAATTGCCGACAAAAACATGTAGAAAAAAGCTCCTTTGGAGAAATATATGACTCCAGGGTCAAAAGACCCAGAACAGAGGAGTTCAAAACCCGACATGATTGTGACTCGAGAGGGTCGGGTGACAAGAGTTAAAACTCCAACTGAGTTGTTCAAAATGTAGAAAGTTGATCTGACTGATCTATATTTAAATGACGAAATTGTAAAACTTCGAAATATGACAAAGGAGGAAAAGATGCAAAATAGGTGTGGGAAATGTGGAACTTATTTTCACAAAGTAATGCAAATATAAAAGAAGTTTTGCTATTGCTGCCACCAATTTGGGCACATAGTAAAAGATTGTTCACTTAAAAAGAAAGAAAATTCGAAGAACGATTGGATTGATACACGTCGATCATACTTATTCCGTTTGCTGACTAAAACTCACTCTCAAGTGGATAAGTCTAATAGCATTCTAAATAATTCATATAATAATGTTTCTGAAATAAATGAATCCAACAAAGAGAGTCTCATATTGTCTTAAACAAAAATAGTTTATCCATCACAAAATCAAAAAAAAAAAAGAAAGTCAAGAAACTCTCACCAAAACAAAGGGAGTGTAACGTGGTTTTCTCGGCGAAACTTACCTCGAGCGCCAGCTATTCTTTTTTCTAATAAGGGAGAATAGCAAACCTACCAGGGCAGCTGCTAGTCAGAGACAGAGTTCGTCGTTATCTAAGATATTAGCGATAACAGAGAAAATCAGAAATAGAGCAAATTTACAGTTTATTCAAAAAGCGAAAAATAGTTATACAAAAATACAGTGAAATAAGACGCTATATGAAATCAATACAGAATATAAGATTGGTCAGTTTTGTCTGACTGCGAGCACTTTCATACGAAACAAATATTTTCCCGGTACGAGTCAGCCAGAATAGAAAGTAAGTTAATTTAAACGGTGAATTCAAATATGTGATAAAATCAGGAAAACAGGAATAAAAGGGTCAGTATAAGAGTGCACAACGGTTATACTTGTCCGATATTCTTTTAGTCCTAGAATTCACCACGTAGTCTACCACTTTGCTTGTTTCTCGTATAAACAGGTTGGGGTTTGGCCAGGTGAAATTAGAGGGTTGAAAAGGATATGTCGAACTTGCTACAGCATTGGTTCGGTTATGCCCTCCGGTCTGACCATGAGTGAACACGCCATGAAGGACAGACTAACTACGGGCACCGGTTATACGGACAAACGTACTATAGCAGACTAACTACGGGCATCTGGACAAATTAGGAAGGTATTGTTAAGGATCTGACGGAACAGCTATGTAGGTAGACTCAACGAGGTATAAAAATAGGCTAGGACTGCAATAAATCGGCTCGGTACTTACAATTCAATTGCACTAGCACTCACTTTGAAGCAAAAATGTAAAAGAATTCAGAAAATTCGGAAGCTCAAAGAAAATTTAGAAGACGTTTCGATCAGCGAATAATTCGGAACTAATTACCGATGTAGGGAAACCCCGCCTTTTATAATCTTCCGGAGGGGGGTGGAAAAGGTAGGCGCAGAAACGTTAAAATTTGCAGGAGCGTACCTCGGTAAAACATCTTGAAACTGGCTTATCGTACGTATGTGCAAAAAACGGCGTTATCGGCGATCGGCGTTGTTCTTGCGGACGGTTCTACACGATGTTTTCTGTATGAAAAACAAAATCAATCGCTAAATGTTCGGTTTTTTCGATTGTTTTGAATTAATTCTGAACGGAATAAAAATTCACGAATTTAAAATGAAAACTCGGAAATTATTTTAAAATGAAGACTACGGTTTTTCCTGATTGTTGTGAATTAATTCTGAACGGAATAAAAATTCACGAATTTAAAACGAAAACTTGAATAAATTATTTTAAAATGAAGATCAATTACTCAGTAACTCAGTTATAAAATTGAACTTCATTACATCCCCCCTGCTATGGAAAGAAAATTCAATCAATAACAATTTGAATTTTCGCGGCTTCCAACTATCGCAACAAACAAGTCAACGAACCAATATAGACGCCCCCTTGTGCTCGAAATCAGACTTACAATAATCATACAGCTAGTAGTTCCTCTTCTTAGTTCCTCTGGGTAACCAAGCAGGTCCAAGTCCAATTCGTAGTTCCATATTATGTTCTGTGGTTCAAAGTCGTAGTTGGTGTTCTGTGCGCAGTTGTCATCGCTCAGCGCAGGTGTCGCCGCCATGTCGTTCCGCCATTGTTGTTTACTTCATTCTGTTCTCGTGGTTGTTGGTCGGTGTGAACAGTGAATTAATTTAATTAGTAAATGTGTAAAGTGGACTGGCGATGGAGATAATAAGCCGAGGATTGTTCTTACACTTGATGCACAGTAAGTTTGCAATTATAAGTCTTTCTCGATGTGGTTCCAAAATAGTGCTTCGCAGATGGTGAAAGCACAATGACGACGGCCCCATCATTCATGTGTACAGGTGTGGATGTTCTAATTTCCCATGGTGGAGTCGGCGTCCGGGACTGGCGTAATAGGTGGAGCGTCGGCGTGGGTGGAATATCGACGTCGGACCAGACAGATGACTTACAGGTGCGTAGTTGACTCTCTTAAGTCCAACCTGCAACGTCCTCGTTGGTGAGAGTCGGGCAACGTTTCTTTGAAACGGCAAATAGCAGGCAATGGCACCGAGGTCCTTGGGCTATCCCCCCATCGACCCGCCACAGCTGGATATGGAAAGAAATAATACGCCTCGGATGATGAATTATTCTTGCCGGTCCACTGACCGCGCCAATCCAGCTACTGATCTGCAGTTGAGTAGAGGCATAACACCAGCCCAGAATACTTCTGACCTAACAGCTGGTCAAAACATCTCACCTGATGACATTCCAGGTCCATCCAATACCTTCAAATGCAGGGCGCCCAACTGCCAGAGATACTTCTCCACTGCAATTGGTCGTGGGGTCCATGAAAATAGAGCTCATCGGGACTGGTATGATAGAGAACAAGTCGCTCAAAATAGGTATGTAAAAGAGCGCTGGACGAGAGAGGAACTGGATTTGATGGCGAGGAAGGAAGCGGAGCTACAGAGGATGGGAGTGAGATTCATGAACCAGGAGCTCTTAAAATATGTGCCTAGAACACTGAAGGCAATTAAAGGACAAAGAAGAAGGGAAGAATATAAGGAGAAAGTCAGAGAGTTCGAGAGATTAGCGGAAGAACTAGAGGAGGAAGAGGTGGTGACAGTTAGTGATGAGGAAGATAGTGATGGAGAACAGGAGGAAAATGACATAGATAGAACACAACAAACTACACAAGATCTTGAAACTTACCTGTTATCGGCCGAACCACTACGTGGTCAGGAATTCAACGCCTCACGTCTGAATGGCATATGTTCCATGATCCGTTCAGCTACTAAGGATCAGGTCCTCCTAGAGATGGCTGCCTATCTGAGGGAAACATTTCCGTCTGAAAAGGATGTGATGAAGAATAAAATAAAACAAAAAACATCAAAGGAAAAAAGCAGGAAAAAAGAAAGAAGGGAAGAATACGCACGCGTGCAGGATATGTGGAAGAGGAACCCGGGAGAGTGTACGAGGAGAATACTGGAGGACAGAATGGATCAGGAGGAGGAACAACCTAAACAAATCATGGAACCCTTCTGGCATACAGTGATGACAAAAAAACCAATGTGTCGCCCAGTCTTCCAAGACCAGATAACGTCCTGGAACATCTTTGGAATCCTGTCTCCGCTTCGGAATTAAAAACTGCCCTCCCCTGCCGGAAAACTGCTCCGGGACCCGACGGAGTGTCCGCAGATACATTGAGGAAAGTGCCTCGGGAGTTGCTAGGCCGGATCTTCACCATATTAATGTGGTTGGAGAGACTGCCTGAGTAGCTGTGTCTGTCCCGTACTGTGCTCATCCCTAAGAAAAAGGGTGCCAAAAAACCCGGCGACTTCAGACCCATAACGATGTCTTCCGTAATTACACGAGCCTTCCACAAAGTCTTAGCAAATCGTCTGAAGATCATCGAGCTAGACAAAAGACAGAGAACTTTCCGGAATGCAAATGGCTGCGCGGAAAATATAACCCTGCTCGATATATCCCTGCGTTTTCATCACAGAAAGAAGAGGAAGATGTTTGTGGCGATCTTAGATATGGCAAAAGCCTTCGACTCTGTCTCCTTTCCCGCATTATGGTCCACTTTAAGATCGAAAGGGCTACCAGACTCCATGAGGAATTATATTAAATCGGTGTATGAAAAGAGCATGACGATTATCCAACATGTCTCATGGATGTCCTCAAAAATCCATCCGACATGTGGAGTGAAGCAAGGTGACCCCCTTTCTCCCATACTGTTTAATCTCCTTCTGGACGGTATGCTGAGGTCTATCTCTATGGCGATTGGGGTGGACATTGAAGGAACTAAATTAAACATACTCGCCTTTGCAGATGACCTGGTTCTGATGGCGTCATCGAAGGAGGGTCTCCAGAGTCTGATAGACAGAGTTTTTGACTACCTTGAACTCTGTGGACTGGGGGCCAATGCTAGCAAATGCGCTTCAATATCTGTCGTTACTATCCCGAACCAACAGAAGACGGTTACCGACGCGTCTTGCACGTTTAAGATTAAAGGACTCAGGATACCAACTCTAAAAAGGACAGATAAATTTAATTACCTGGGTTCCGTATTTTCGGCTGATGGCGTAGAATCCCCCAACGAGTTGCAATCTTTGCAGCGGAAACTGGACCTATTGAGCAGAGCTCCTCTCAAGCCCCAGCAAAAACTTTGGGCGCTAAGAACGGTCCTTATACCAGGATTAATATATGGACTGGTCCAGGGCAAGGTCAAGTTCGGATACCTGAGATCGATAGACAAAAAGATTAGGAAAGCACTAAGATCGTGGATACACTTACCCAAAGACTGTCCGAATGCCTATTTCCACTCGAACATCCGAGATGGTGGACTTGGCGTTCCCTCTCTAAGATGGTGGGCTCCCCTTCAGCGCCTAAAAACTTTAGAACATCTCAGAAAGAATCACTTCCTCAATACACAGGGTATTACAACTTACCTGACCTCGGAGATCAACGACGTAGTTAAGCGCCTACAAACCAACACCGGCAGCACAATCCGCAGTGCGAAGCAATTGGACACCTTCTGGTCCGGAATGCTCTACAACTCAGTGGATGGAGGACCTCTGAGTAAGTCCAGCGATGTGAGAGGTCAGCATGGATGGCTTGGAGATCCAACACGATTCCTGTCAGGAAAAGATTTTGTTAACTGCAGTAAAGCACGAATAAATGCCTTACCAACCATCTCAAGAACTTCTAGAGGCAGGACAAATGACAGAAGCTGCAGAGGGGGCTGTGGAGTACCTGAAACAAATAATCATGTGATACAGAACTGTCCACGAACACATGGGGCCAGAATCAAACGACATAATGCAATCGCGCACTATGTAGCAAGACACCTTCAAAATCAGGACTATATGGTCGAACTAGAACCTACCTTCAAAACAAGGTACGGCTTGAGGAAGCCCGATGTGGTGGCAACGTTGGGTAGTACCTCCGTGATCCTTGACGCGCAAATTTTGGGGGAGCAAGTGGATCTGAAACAAAGGAACGAACAAAAAATTAATTACTATAAAAATAACAGCTCACTAATAGAAGAAATAAAAAAGAAGTATAAAACAACTAATGTACTTACCACTGCGATAACCCTGTCCTGGAGGGGGCTTTGGTCCAAGGAGTCTGCGGAGAGTCTGCTACAGCTGGGGGCAATCAGAAGAAAGGATCTCCGAGTGATATCTACCAGGGTTCTCATTGGATCACTGACGGCCTGGAACATATTTAATAAATCAACAACCTATAGAAGAAGAAGAGCAGGCGGAATTAGATAAATGGGATAAGTAACCAAAATGGAAGTGGAAGCGGGCATGGAACTCGAAAGGGAATGTTATGGAAGCAGAAACTGAAATAGAAGCGGATATGGAGGCGGAAACGGAGATGGGAAGGAAGTTGAAGCGGAAATGGAAGCAGATATGGAAGCAGATGCAGAAACTGACATGGATATGGAGAGGGATGTGGCCGTGGAAGCGGAAATGGGGTGAACACGAGGATGAAGAAGCGGATAAGGAGGAATGGAGCGGAAGATGGTGAATGTGCGATAGATAATGTCGTGAAAGTAAATATGATTATATTATATGATATTACTTAAGAACTATTGTTAATTTAGATTAAGTACTTACCTGTAGAACAATAAGTTGCTGCTATTGTATATTCATATAATAGTATAATGTCATTTGTTTGTTATGTAACTATGTGGTGAATAAATGATTATTAGTTCTAACCATTTGATTCCAGTGAAATTTCTCCCATATTCTTCTGTTTTCCTGGCGAGTTTTCTTCGAGAAACTGTGTTTCCCATTTCCATAGACGGTTAAATAATGAACGGTAAAACAATAATGTCTGATTCGGAATGAAAACGGTGTAATTGGAATCATAAGCGGATTTAACAGTTTTGAATTAGAAATAACCTTGTTTCATTCAACGGTAACAGTTCAGAAAACTATATCGGTCATGCAGAAAACGAAAACAAATATTCATTAAAAGCTTTAATACAACATTTCAGACAGTTTACCCAATTTGTTGTCGTTTTCAGGTAGAGAAAGAATTAAGATCAGACAAAATTACCAGGTACTGTTATGAAACTGTTATTATCATGTAGTAGGTTATTTTGAACGGTTTTCAGGTAGTAGTTGGACGGAAAATAAAACGGTTGGTTGGAAATGACGATATAATGCTACATAATATGAAACTAATTTGTACGGTTTTCTTCCCAGGTTGCAGCGCGCCTCGTGCATCTGGGGCAGGCACGGAGAGCCAATTCCCTGCTGGTGGGGAGTCTCACTCGTCTGGAACCTCTGTGAGGCGGTCGTACCCGTCGAATCAGCGAAGCGGTCCCTCTTGGTCTGGACTGGGACGGAAGGTCACATTGAACGGCCACCTCCCTCTGGTAGGTGTGACAGGGACAGTTCCGGGAGAGGGTGCCTAGCAAACCACAACGGCTACAGAATAGGGACGGTGTTTCCGTGCAGTTGGTTCTGCTGCTGTGTTCCCCTTGGCCACATTTCCAGCACATGCCAGGACGGAGTTCTAGGTATACATTGTGGCCCATGGTACCAACAGTACGGACTCTGGAAGGTAAGTTAGTTCGGGGCTTTTTGGGATGGAGAGGACGGGATTTTTGATTATGTTCCCTGGGTTCTTCCCAGGTGTCTACTTCCATAGGAGCTGCTCCAGGCTGGATGTGGCGGTTTCTCCATCTTTGTTCTTGCCGGACGGTTCCCTATGGTGGTGTTGCCCAGAAGTAGACGGTGAGCTGGTCTTGTTGGCGGTTCCCAATGGCAGCGGAACGGTGTCGGCAGGAGTCGGGTATTCATAGGCGTTCCCCTCAAAGGGGTCCACGAAGGACATGTCTTCGCTGCAGGAATACCGGGGTTCTTGTTCGGACATGGTTAAGTGACCTGTGGATTTAAGAAACAAAAATACGGGTAAGCATATAAATGGATGGGAAGTCCTGACGGTACCAGCGGATCGGAAGCGGTAAGTTGACAGGATTATCATCAACAGTAATTAAACACAATTAAGGGAACGGTTATTATATTCGTATTTAAGTTTTAATCATGATATTTAACCACAATTACAGGAACGGTTATTATATAAGTACTCAAGTTTTACTCACATAATTACAGGAACGGTTGTTATATAAGTTTTCAAGTTTTATTCACAGTATTTAAACACAATTACAGGAAAGGTTATTATATAAGTATTCAAGTTTTATTCATGGTATGGTTTAAGATCTTTAATATGTATGTTTGACACTCTCTTACCACTTTCATCTTTCAGGTCGTACACGACGGGGGAACCACCTTTACCACATTATACGGACCGACAAATTTTGGCGCGAGCTTGGCAGCGAAATTGTCGACGGCGGACGATAGAGGACGATCACGGCGCAGAACTCTATCTCCCACATAATAACGGACATCCCTACGGCGAAGATTATAACTATGAGCTTGCTGATCAAAAGCACGGTACAACCTAGTACGGACAAACTCATAGGCCTCCTGGAGATGTTTGATCTGTTCAGTACGGTGAGTCAGGTCTTTTATTTTTCCTTCCTGACTGCTGGATTCATTGCCTGTTTCTTCCTTATGGGGGTTTGCTGAATAAATCGCCCTTGGAACTTCTAGTTCCCTTCCATAATTCAAATACGCAGGTGTGAATCCGGTAGACTCTTGTTTGGCAGTGTTAATTGCAAATGTAAGCTCTCCTATCTTTTCATCCAGTTTCTTTGGTCGGTTTCACAGAATTGAGCTATCATTGTTTTCAGTGTACGGTTGGCCCTTTCCACTGGGTTACATTGCGGTGTGTAAGGAGGAGTAAAACGGTGGGCGATGTTCAGCTCTCGAAGACTGTTCTTGAATAGCCGACTGTCAAATTGTACCCCATTGTCAGATATTACCAGTTTCGGACAACCATACTTCAGGATCACTTGTTCGTAGAGGGCAGAGTAAACTGTTTTGGCGGTGGCTTTCCGCAACGGACGGCATTCTACCCACTTTGTGAACCGGTCTTGCATTACTACGATGTAGGAGTTTCCCTTTTTAGATCGTGGCAGTGGCCCAACAATGTCGGTGGATACTTCTTTGAACAGCGCATCCGCCATTCGATGGGGTTGCATCTTCCCAGGAGTTTTCTGTTGCGAAACTTTGTACTTTTGGCACGAAGAGCAGTTTCTTACGTATTTCGAAATGTCTCTAAACATCCCTGGCCAGTAGTAGTTCCGGGCTATCCTGGAAATGGTTTTGGCAATCCCCATGTGACCGGCTAATTCGGAATCGTGATTTTCTTTCAGTACTTCGGCTCGTTGTTCGGTAGGTACACAGAGCTTCCAGGGTTGGCCGGTACCATCTTCAGTAAAGTCGGATGAGTCCCAGAAATGTCGGAATAATTTTCCCTTTTCTACGGAGTAATCAGGGAAATTTGCTGGGGCTTTTTCCACCTCCTGTAGCTTCTTGTTATACCATTTGCAACGGGGTGTTTCTACCTCGGTTAAACACACAGAATCCAAGGAAGGTAACGGGTTCCGGGACAGACTGTCAGCAACTTTGTTCATGGATCCTTTTCGGTATTGGACTTCGAAGTCGAATTGCTGGAGAAAGACGGCCCATCTAGCGATTCTTCCGGACGGTGATTTGATGGAATTAAACCATTTCAGGCTCATGTGGTCGGAAATAACGGTGAAATGGAATCCCTCCAGGTATGGCCGCAGTTTTTCTATTGAAAACACTATGGCTAGGCATTCCTTTTCTGAGACTGGGTAATTTTTCTCTGCTGGGTTTAGTGTACGGCTTACATAGGCGATTACTCTCTCATCTCCATCTATCACTTGTGTCAGGGCTCCTCCAAGGCCCATGTCACTGGCGTCTGTTTGTAAAACAAACGGCTGGGTGAAATCCGGACAGGCCAGTATTGGTGATTCGGTGAGTTTTTGTTTCAGAAGTTCGAAGGCTTTCTGCTGGTCTTCTTCCCACTGCCAACGGTGTTTCTTCTGCAGTAGCCGAGTTAACGGAGAAACCACATCGGAGAAGTTTTCGATGAAACGACGGTACCAGCTGGCAACTCCAAAATCGGCGCAGTTCTCGGACGGTTTTCGGTACTGAAAAAGCCACCACGGAAGAAACCTTGTCAGGATCGGTGCAGATGCCATCGGAGGTGACTACATGTCCGAGATACTTCAAAGATTTTCGAACGAATTCACACTTATCTGGGTTCAGACGGAGATTGGCTTCTCTTAGTCGACGGAATACCTCTCTCAAGTTTTCAAGATGTTCTTCAAAAGTTTCACCTAGTATTACGAGGTCATCGAGGTAAGCAAATGCGTCCGGTTCCATCTCTGGGCCAATCACTTTGTCTAAAAATCTTTGGAATGTTGCTGGGCTTGCATGTAGACCAAAAGGCATTACAGTGAACTGGAACAGGCCTCTTCCGGGAACGGTGAATGCAGTAATCGGACGGCCCTCCTTCGCTAGTGGTATCTGCCAGTATCCCTGTTTTAGGTCCAGTGTTGAGATGTATTTGGCTTTGCGAAGTTTATCCAAGATTCCGGAAATATACGGTAACGGGTATGCATCTTTAACAGAGGCCTGATTAACTGCACGGAAATCGATACAAAAACGGTATTTTCCATCTTTCTTTCTGACCAGTACAACAGGTGAACTCCACGGTGATTTGGAGGGTTCTATAATTCCCTCAGCCAACATTCGGTCTACTTCTTGGTTGAAAATGTCCTGCATTTTTGGGTTCTGAGGACGGTATCGTTGTTTTTTGGTTCAGTATCCGGTTTTAGTTTGATTTTGTGTTCGATCAAATCAGTAGTACCCTTTAGTTTCTCAAATTCTTTGAGTTCCCTTGCAAGAAATTCATCTAGTTTCTTCTGTTGTTCACAGGTTAGTTTTAGAAGATGTTCACCGGCGAGATGCACTTCAGGGATTGGTTCGTTGACAGGAGTCGGTTTGGAGATCGGTCGGCCTTCTGGATAGCATTCTGCGGTTTTCAGATCAATGCTAAAGTTGTAGTTCGAGAGTATGTCCATTCTGAGTATGACGTCCACCGGTAGGTCAGGAATTAGTAGGAATTTTAGGTCGGCCAGGGTATAATCGTCTATCCTGGCTAAAGTGGTGTAGCGTTTAGGTGTGACGGGCTATCACTACAAATTCATTGCCCGTAGGCTCTCCTTTTATTCCTCTCTCTTCCAAGTGTCCTGCCACTTTCTGGCTGCAAAAGCTCTTGGCGGCTCCGGTATCTATTAGTGCTCGGAAAGATTTACTAGCTATATGAATCTCTACTAACGGACGGTTTTCATTACAGATAGAAGGTGACAGCGGAGTCAATGTCCCCGGAGATATGGCCGACCCCCCTTCCATACCTCCATTTAGTTTTCCGAGCACGGACAGTCTCTGGAGAGAATATTCTTCCTCTGGCACCGGGAACAGAACAGTTTCGGTGGTCTGCGACACTCCCGGCGCATGTGGCCATATCCACCACAGCGGAAACATTGAGTCTGGAAAGACTCTCCTTTCGTTCTGTCGTTCGGTTCGGTCCGGAGTTACAGAGGTCTCAACTCGACGACGGTTGGCGGTCGACGATGGTCGAGCAGTGCTTGTCGACGTTGATCTTGAGGTCACAAGTGGTGGTTCAGTCGCCTGGTTCGGTCGGGGTTGTTCTCCCCTCGGTGTCTGTGTCCGTGCCAATTCTGCAGGTTTCGGGTTCACTGCAGCAGTCGATGCCTGGATTCGGTTGTCGGTGTCCAGCGAGCAATTGTCCTGATAGCGGTTTCGCTGCTGGGGGTTGTAAGTCAGGTGCGGTTCAGCAATGAGGCCCGGTTTGGAGGGTGGCCTGGTGTATTGGTTCATCTGCCATTGAACCAGTTCAAACACTTTTCCCCTCTGTAGGAGCTCATCATAAGTCCTAGTTTCTTGGAAGGCCAGGGCTTGTTGCAGAGACGGTAGTAACCTCTGTCTAATCAGACGGATCTGTTCCTCTTCGGACGGTCGGTTGCAGGATAATTTCTGGAACAGATTCTGCATTCTCGTAACATAGAGCAGAAGTTTTTCACCCGGGCACTGCATTCGCCTTTTTATTTCCTCCAACAGGTTTTCTTTGTAATTTACCGGTAAAAAAGCTTCTTTCAATTGGAATTTGAAGTCGTCCCAGTTTTGAAACGTTCTTCTACGGGGGATGAACCAGTCCCGGGTGTCTTTCCTCAGAAGTTCGTATACCGAGTCGAACACCTGTCCTAGTGGTACTTTGCGTGACTCGGCCAGTCTTTCCACCTCATCGATGAAATCGGTGACTCTTGTAGTGCCATCAAATGAAATGGTCCATTTGTACAGGGGAACAGACGGTGTTGATGTAAATCGGGTTTCGGGTTCAGGTCGGTAATTGCCTTGCGCCAACGCTCTGAGAGGATTTCTTGACGATTATTTGCCGGAAAAGATACTCTTCGGGTGGAGTTTGCCCAACGGTCCGGTGTCAATCTCTCAGGTTGTGGTGATGCCTGAGAGGTCGGTATAGTCGGCATCTCCTGTAGTATCTCTCTGCATGTTCTTCTTGTGTCATTTATAACCCGATCTAATATAGAGTTCCTTTCAGATGTGGGAGCTCGTGAGACTGCACCAGTGGACGGTGGACGGATGTCTTCCCCGATGTCAACAAGCGATGGTTGGACTCCTGCTGCTCGCTGGGGCTGAATAGGGGACACCCCAGGGTAAGGCGGGACCTCCAGGTCCAAGAGAGATCTCCCCTCTTGCTGCGAAGACGGTTGTTGAAAATTGCCCTTATGAACTTCCTGCAACGCATCCAAGGCTCTGGCTGTAGCTCTTTTTAGCTGACTGACCAATTGTGATTGTGATTCATCAGTGGTGTCAATAAAGTTCAATCTTCCTTGAACGTGTTTTAGCCTTGTGAAAATGCGCGAATATTCGTTATCTGCATTGTCGTGGTTGAAGTGTTGAATTGATTCCACTAAATCAGTGAGTTTATTCTGGCATATCTCTATATCCAAGGTAGGATCCATCCATGTCACAGACTGTAACGGGGTATTTGATTGAATGACCTGTCGTAGTAAGCATCGCTTAGGCATCACTGTGCTTGGTATTGTTTGTCCTCGGAGTTGGAGTTCGTAGGTTAACTCGTCACTCAATAGCCGATTCACATCCATGTTCACTATTTGCGGTTAAGTCTTTCTACGTAAGGTTCGGTTGTGCTCGATCAAAAGTATACTCAGTTCCCGGTTATATCACTCACGAACTATCAACTATTTGTTCACTCGCACAGAGTTCAAAGCTGTAAAGGAATTATCGATAGCAAGTATACAAGTAAACAGCAATGCCAGTTACAACCAGGCTAAAGTTTACAATTGGTTGTAGAAGTACAATTATACCAGCAATAGCAAAGTTTATAATAGCTTACAGATCAAGATCAATCAGATAAACCGCAAATCAATTAATCAGAATAGTTTAAAGAAAAGGTCAATTCCATATAAATTCAAAGTCCAACAACAACCGAAAATTCAACAATGTTCAAGTAGTAACCAGAAAATATAGCAGAGCTAAGGTATACCAGAAGCGCAATAGCAATAGTCTAACTAGTCCACTGCTAAAAATGCACCAAAAGTCACACAGTTTACGAATGTCCGGTTTAAAACAACTCACTTGTGTAATAATCAGGTATCACTAAAATAGCAATAGTTCATAAACCGTTGGCCGAAAAATTCACTGTCCCAGCAGTTCAATTCAATCGCACAGATAATAGTCAAAATATAAATGTCGTAACAGTTACCAGCTTAACCAGCAGGAATAAAACACCAAGTCTTTTATTTCATTCACCAATAAATGTTCAGGTCAATGGAAAATGTTCAGTCTCAAGCACAAACTACAAATCCACCTACCTCGGAATAATCCTGTAACTGCACAATTCGGTTGTACCTGTATTAAAATCAAAGAAAGAAAAATCCAACAATATCAAAAACAAGTTCAACACTGTTCAGAAATAAAACACTATCAGAAAATGATTTCAAGATTTCATATCAGTTTCATAAATTGCAGTAATTAAAACTCAGAACAATTTATTTATTTTACACAGGTTTCAAGGAAAGGTCAGAAATAACGGGTTTCAAAGTTTTCAGCGGTCAAGAAAAAAAACTCAGAATATTGTCTTTACTTCACCAATGAATAAATCGAAAATCAAATCAGTTTAGTATATCACTTTCGGATGGTATAAATTGCACAGTATCAGGTCGGGGCGCAAAATATTTCACGGAAACTCTATTTCTGATGGTCCCTGCTCGGGCACCAATTTTGTAACGTGGTTTTCTCGGCGAAACTTACCTCGAGCGCCAGCTATTCTTTTTTCTAATAAGGGAGAATAGCAAACCTACCAGGGCAGCTGCTAGTCAGAGACAGAGTTCGTCGTTATCTAAGATATTGGCGATAACAGAGAAAATCAGAAATAGAGCAAATTTACAGTTTATTCAAATAGCGAAAAATAGTTATACAAAAATACAGTGAAATAAGACGCTATATGAAATCAATACAGAATATAAGATTGGTCAGTTTTGTCTGACTGCGAGCACTTTCATACGAAACAAATATTTTCCCGGTACGAGTCAGCCAGAATAGAAAGTAAGTTAATTTAAACGGTGAATTCAAATATATGATAAAATCAGGAAAACAGGAATGAAAGGGGTCAGTATAAGAGTGCACAACGGTTATACTTGTCCGATATTCTTTCACTCCTAGAATTCACCACGTAGTCTACCACTTTGCTTGTTTCTCGTATAAACAGGTTGGGGTTTGGCCAGGTGAAATTAGAGGGTTGAAAAGGATATGTCGAACTTGCTACAGCATTGGTTCGGTTATGCCCTCCGTCCGGTCTGACCATGAGTGAACACGCCATGAAGGACAGACTAACTACGGGCACTAAGGAGCAGGACAAAGCAGGAAAGGTATTCGGTTGAACGTACCATAGCATTGGTTTACATCAGCCCTCCGGTCTGACCATGAGTGAACACGCCATGAAGGACAGACTAACTACGGGCACCGGTTATACGGACAAACGTACTATAGCAGACTAACTACGGGCACCTGGACAAATTAGGAAAGGTATTGTTAAGGATCTGACGGAACAGCTATGTAGGTAGACTCAACGAGGTATAAAAATAGGACTGCAATAAATCGGCTCGGTACTTACAATTCAATTGCACTAGCACTCACTTTGAAGCAAAAATGTAAAAGAATTCAGAAAATTCGGAAGCTCAAAGAAAATTTAGAAGACGTTTCGATCAGCGAATAATTCGGAACTAATTACCGATGTAGGGAAACCCCGCCTTTTATAATCTTCCGGAGGGGGGTGGAAAAGGTAGGCGCAGAAACGTTAAAATTTGCAGGAGCGTACCTCGGTAAAACATCTTAAAACTGGCTTATCGTACGTATGTGCAAAAAACGGCGTTATCGGCGATCGGCGTTGTTCTTGCGGACGGTTCTACGATGTTTTCTGTATGAAAAACAAAATCAATCGCTAAATGTTCGGTTTTTTCGATTGTTTTGAATTAATTCTGAACGGAATAAAAATTCACGAATTTAAAATGAAAACTCGGATAAATTATTTTAAAATGAAGACTACGGTTTTTCCTGATTGTTGTGAATTAATTCTGAACGGCATAAAAATTCACGAATTTAAAACGAAAACTTGAATAAATTATTTTAAAATGAAGATCAATTACTCAGTAACTCAGTTATAAAATTGAACTTCATTACAGGAGTTGCTCATATCGGAGGGGGACCTTTGGCATAATAGAATGGGACATATATCTCAAAACTATTTGAATAAACTGAGAAGTAATTCACTGGGTATGAATGATTTTATTTTTGAGAAAACAATTTCCAAATGTCAAATATGTGCTTTATCCAAAATGACTAGAAAAAGTTTTAATACTGACAGAGAAGGTGCTCAACATCCGTGTGAAATCATTCATGCAGATCTAATTCATTTTTCTTTTCCTACATTTATGAAACACAATAAGTATATTTTGACTGTACTAGATGATTACTCACGCTATTTGATGATTTTCACATTTGAAAACAAAAATGAAGTGTCCAACTGTCTTGATAAAGCATTTGTTAATTTCAAAACAATGTTTCAGCCTAATCATCATTTTCGCTTTCTAAAGTGTGAAAATGGTACTGAAATTATATGTGCTCAAACATTAGAAGTTTCAAATCCAAGCTGCAGAACCATAAGCTCATGAACATAATGGGACTATTGAGAGGCTTAACAGAACACTAGAAGAACGCATTCGAGCCCTATTTTTTACATCTGGATTTCCAAAATCATTTTGGGGTCTTGCAGGACATTGTGCTGAGTATTTATATAATAGAACACCCCATTCTGCAATTGATTATTTGACACCTTATGAAAAAGTATTCCATAAACAACCAAATTTACATTATCTTAAAATTTTTGGCTCAAGAGCTTATGTTCTAAATGAGACAGTACCCAAGGGTAACAAAACAGAATCTCGGTCATCCATTCAATAGTTAGTTGGATTCACTGATACTGGTTATGTTACATTTGATCCTAAGACTAGAAAAACAAATAATTGTTGTTCTGTTAAGATCGATAGAAAATATTTTATAAACATGATTTTCCAATGCAACATGAAGAAATGTTAACGAGAATTGATAGCAATGTTTCACATGATAATGATGTCCAAAGGGCAGACATGAATATCCCCACATATGAAAGTATTTTACATGATGATGCTCAAAGAGCAGACAAGATTATCTCTCATGATAATGATGCTCAAAGGGCAGACATGAATATCCCCACACATGAAAGTATTTCACATGATGATGCTCGAAGAGCAGATAGGATTATCTCACACGGTAACGATGCTCAAAGAGCAGACAGGAATACTGGCCTGACAGAAAATGAAATTGAATTTGTTTATATTGATAAACTACCTACTGAACCAAATATAAATTCAATTCATATTTGTAATATGAATCACTCGCCATACGAAGCTGGAGATTTGCTCTTTGACAAGGAAATGATTTCTTTGAAGGAAGTTCCTTTTAGTTTCAAAGAAGCTACCTCCAGCAGAAATCACTCAGAGTGGATAAATGCCATTAAAACCGAACTGGAATCCATAGAAAAGCATAAAGTTTGGTCATTAGTACCTAAAATGAAAGGTATGAACATAGTTCCAGTAAAATGGATTTTTGGAATCAAACCTGGTGGTAGAAAAAGGGCACGTTTGGTGGCTGTTGGTTGCAAAGATTCGGAGTCATACTCTCCATCTGACAAGGCCTCACCAACTCCCAGTGCAGATACAATACGTTGGATGTTTGCCCATGTCTCATATTCGAAAATACATCTGGTACAATTAGATGTAAAAACAGCGTTCTTGCATGGAGAACTTCACAGGGTAAAATATATAAGTATACCACCTGGGGTAGAAGGCGATCGAAAGACGCAAGTCTGCAAACTTAATAAGGCAATGTATGGTCTTATTACAGCACCTCGGTGCTCGTACTTAACCTTGGACAAGAAAATGAAAGAACAGGGTTTTGTTCGTAGTTGCAGAGAATCATGTCTGTACACCAAGACAGTAGATTCAACACTAGTGTTAGTCCTGGTTTATGTTGATGACATATTAGTAGCAAGTTCTAGCAGACAATTGTGTGATGATTTAATAGAATCTTTATCAAAGTATTTTGACATTAAAATACTAGGTTTCCCCGAAAGATTTTTGGGCATAGAAATACACATCAACAAGAATAGAGTGATTTATTTATCACAAGAAAAATTTCTGGAAGAATTTCTAAACAACTTACACATGCAAGAATCGCATCCAGTCAAGAATCCTATCCTGAGAAATGTGGATTATTCAAAGCTTGTCAAAAATCAAACTAACTTTCCCTTTAAAAGGGCACTTGGCAGCCTTATGTGGCTTGCAAACTATACAAGACCAGACATTACATATGCTACTCACTATCTAGCACGATTTCAAGCAAAACCTACAGAGGAACATTGAATTATACTCAAAAGAATTTTTCGCTACTTGAATGGAACAAGAAATAGAGGGATAACATTTGACAAGAGAAATGAGAATGTAGTTGAAGCCTATGTGGATGATATGGATCATCTTTGTAAGATGATCCGAACACAAAGAAATCCACCACAGGATATCTTATACGTTATCATGGAAATATTATTTCATGGAAATCTCGACTACAGCATAGTCTGGCACACTCAACTACTCATGCAGAATACATACAATTACTGATGCTGCTACTGACATAATTTTCTTCACTAGAATAATTGAGGAATCCATAAATTTCAAGAAAAATGTTTTTCCTGTGCCTATATTTGAAGACAATAGCTCTTAATTATCACAATGTGAAAACACACTTACTCGAACCCAATTGAAATACATTGAGAAAAAGTACCTTGATGTCAAGGACTTCTTTGATATGAAATTGTTGAGTGTTTACAAGATTGATTCAAAACATCAGATTGCAGATATTCTAACTAAACCTTTAACCAGAGAGCAATTCTCAAATTTATCTACTGAAATAATAAGCAAAATAACAAGAACGTCCTAACAAGAAATATCTATGCGATATTCAAGGACTCTATATGTATTGATATGATTTGTTACCTTAATGTTAAAATGATCTTAATGATGTTCTGAAAGAAATATCTTCGCGATATTGAAGAACTAAAATAATTGATATGATTTTTTAAATGATAAGAATTGACGTCCTAAAGAAAATATATTTGCGATATTCAGGGACCACTAAGCAATACGTTGAAAAGAATAATCCTTATTAGTGATGTCTGCAATATACAAGATAGACATGTACATGAAACTTAATGTATTATATATACGAACTTATTACATGATTTTATTTATTTATTCTTTTCTCTTCTGAGTCAATACTATTCGTCAGATGGGTGTTGACATCGAAGGAAAAATAATAAGAGGAAGACACAAGTACAAGTAATAAGACACGTCGGCATGGTAGGGGTGTTGAGGGAAGAATACTTCCCCTCTCTGCCCACTCGTGCCTCGCCAAAACGAACTGTCAAATATATATAAGATCTATGACTAATACGATGACTACCGAATCCGAACAGTATTCGATGAATAACCGGCGGACAATGGTAGTCAAGTTAAATCAAAACCAACAATGAGTACTTCCTTAATATTGAAAAAGGAAACTGCTCGATCTTGTATTGTGTACTGAAAATAATGTTGGACATTTAATTAGAAATGCAAACATATTTGTAAGAGAGGATGAATCCCATTCCTAACTAGAATTCATTTTTAATATTGATACTACACATTATTCGGAAAACAGAACGAGCCGATTCACGTTCAACTTTAAGAAAGCCAACTATGATATAAGTAATGAAAGATTTGAAGCAGTAGATTGGGTTGGTGTTCTCCAGGGTGATGTGGGTTTCGAGGTCAATAAGTTTCATCAGATGTAAAGGACATTATAAGAAGAAGTGTTTTTCCGACGAAAAGAAATATAAAATTTCCTCTTTTCTTCTCCATGAAAACTATCAAACTAGTCAAAACAAAATAAAGAATTCACAGAAAGTGGAAGAGGTATAAGAACTTGAATGATTTTCGTCAATATAAAAATTCAGTCAAATCAATGTGTAAAAATCTTATATCATCAGATCACAAAAAATATTTGAAAAATTGATGATGAAATTGTCCGAAAAATTTTTTAAGGCATGTCGCTCGTAATAGTAAACATTCTCGTTTTCCTGTCGAGATGAGTGTTGGACATGAAACAGGCCATAACTCGAAGGACATATCTGAGCTCTTTGCTAAATTTTTTTATGGGGTTTATGAAACTGAGGAAAATCAGGGTAGTTTAGCTGTTGAATACACTAAAGATTTATATTGTAGTGATTATTTGCCGAGTATTGTTCTCGAATTGGACGAAGTAATGGGGACATTGAGATCTTCTCCAGCCGCTAAAGGTATTGGACCTGACGGTATTTGTCCAATATTACTAAAAAACTGTTCACAATCTTAGGCAATCCCCTTACTCCACATTTACATATTCCTTTGAGTACTGCATGTTATAATATATTTCATTACTACATTTTTGATTCTATTGTTACAACGTTTAAAGGAGACTGCTTTATCAATTCACATAAGTACATAATGTGTATGACAGCGCAGGTATGCGCAGTATCATATTAATTTAATATACGACATCTCCCAGCAATTTTGAAATAAATTAGAATTTATAACAATTTTCAATACTTATATCTGGAAAATATGTATATTAACAAATATTTACATGGTAGGCGATCTGGTTGTTTGATTTTCCTACCATATCTGGTTTTCATAAATGTTGCTTGAGAAGATAAGCATTTGTCTTCTCATCTTCTTTGAATACTTCTTCTGAAAAAGAATATTTAACGAATTCTGACCATCTTCAACCTTTTCTCCAGATTTACATTTATCAATTTCAGAAGATTCATAATCATAATAATTCAAATTTGATTCCTGATAATATGATTTAAGAAAATATCTATTTCTTCTTTTGGACATGAATCATTTTCCTTCACAAGATAAGAATAAGTGTTGAATTTCTTTACGATTATTCCTGGTATCCAAATATTTTTATTTTCAATATAAACTTCATCATTTTCATTAAACGATTAAAATTTTTAGATGACGTGTTATAATATTTCTTTTGAATTTTTTGTCTTTTTTGTAATTTCATTCTCTGTTCTTGGAAGTTATAATGAATAGGTTTTTTATGATTCAGGCTTCACCGGTGAAATACTTCTCAACTTTCTACTAAATCACAATTTAGCTGGTGATTTTATCTGACTGTCAATAGAAGTGTTTTTTCATACTCTAATAAAACTAAATTTGATATCTTATTTATCAATGATAGATTTTTCAATATATTTTCAATAGTTTGAATAATATGTCTTCCAACCATTCCATTCGATTTAGGATATAATGGACTTGAAGTTTGGTGTAATATGTCCCATTCTCTACAAAATTGTCTGGATTTTATACAATAAGAGCATTATTTCTATAAAGTACATTATTTATGATAACAATTTCATGTCTAATATTCCAGTAAAATTTTGTATACTATTACATTTTGATTTCAGTTTTGGCCTACCATCTTTTACATTCTTTCATCTTTAGCAACCTCAATTTGTATTTCTTTCAATTTTTGTGAACTTATCGGAGAATTTTCAGTTAAAAATTTAACTTGACTAAAATAATCCTGTAAAAATTTAATTTCATTATCATTATTAGGAACTATTATACGAGATGATGCATCAGCGATGTTGTAACGTGGTTTTCTCGGCGAAACTTACCTCGAGCGCCAGCTATTCTTTTTTCTAATAAGGGAGAATAGCAAACCTACCAGGGCAGCTGCTAGTCAGAGACAGAGTTCGTCGTTATCTAAGATATTAGCGATAACAAGAAAAATCAGAAATAGAGCAAATTTACACCGTTATTCAGATAGCGAAAAATAGTTATACAAAAAAATACAGTGAAATAAGACGCTATATGAAATCAATACAAAATATAATTGGTCAGTTTTGTCTGACTGCGAGCACTTTCAAGAGAAACAAGATTTTCCCGGTACGAGTCAGCCAGAATAGAAAGAAAGTTAAATTTAAACGGTGAAATCCAATATATGATACTATCAGGAAAAAAGGAATAAAAGCGGTCAGATAAGAGTGATACTTGTCCGATATTCTTTCAGTCCTAGAATTCACCACGTTGTCTACCACTTTGCTTGTTTCTCGTATAACCAGGTTGGGGTTTGGCCAGGTGAAATTAGAGGGTTAAACAGGATATGTGAACTTGCTAGGTCAGCAGTGGTCGGCTATGCCGTTAGTCTGACCATGGGATACTCGCCATGAGGACAGACTAACTACAGGCCTAAGGATCAGGACAGAGCAGGATTGTTATTCGTTGAACGTACTATCGCATTGGTTTGCATCAGCCCTCCGGTCTGACCATGGTCTGGACAGACTAACTACAGGCACCGGTTATACGGACAAACGTATTATAGCAGTGGTTCGTTAAGGCCTTTTCGTCTGACCATGGGATGGACAGACTAACTACAGGCACCTGGACAAACTAGGAAAGGTATTGCTAAGGAATCTGACGGAACAGCTATTTAGGTAGACTCAACGAGGAATAAAAAATTAGGACTGCAATAAATCGGTTCGGTACTTACAATTCAATTGCACTTGCACTCACTTTAAAGAAAACGCGAAAATTTAGAAGCTTAGAAAAATTTGGAAAAGTATACGTCAGCGAAAAAGATTCGGAACTAATCACCGAGGTAGGGAAACCCCGCCTTTTATAATCTTCCGGAGGGGGGTGGAAAAGGTAGGCGCAGAAACGTTAAAATTTGCAGGAGAGTACCTCGGTAAAAACATCTTAAAACTGGCTTATCGTACGTATATGCAAAAAAACGGCGCGTTATCGGCGATCGGCGTTGTTCTTGCGGACGGTTCTACGATGTTTTATGTATAAAAACAACATCAATCGCTAAATGTTCGGTTTTTTCGATTGTTTTGAATTAATTCTGAACGGAATAAAAATTCCCGAATTTAAAACGAAAACTTGAATAAATTATTTTAAAATGAAGATCAATTACTCAGTAACTCAGTTATAAAATTGAACTTCATTACATCCCCTGCTACGGAAAGAAAATTCAATCAGTAACAATTTGAATTTTCGCGGCTCCCAACTATCGCAACAAACAAGTCAACGAACTAATACGCCCCTGTGCTCGAAATCAGACTTACAATAATCATACAGCTAGTAGTTCCTCTGGGTAACCAAGCAGGTCTAAGTCCAATTCGTAGTTCCATATTCATGTCTATGGTTCCAAGTCGGAGTTGGTGTTCTGTGGTTGGTGCCGTCGCAGCTGTCATATCGTTCCGTCATTGTTGTTTACTTCTGTTCTCGTTGTCTGGTCGATGTGAACAGTGATTAATTTAATTAGTAAATGTGTAAAGTGAATGGCGATGGTATAATAAGCCGAGGATTGTTCTTACACTTTATGTACAGTAAGTTTGTAATTATAAAGTCTTTCTCGATGTGGTTCAAAAATAGTGCTTCTTAGATTCGCCCATGATGCAAAGTCGGAGTTGGTACTGGTGGTAAAAGCACTATGACGGCCCCATCATTCAGGTGTACAGGTTGTGTGTTCTAATTTCTCATGGTGGACTGGCGCAATAGGTGGTCTGGCTATAGGTGGAGCGTCGGCGTCGACGTCGGCCAGGCAGATGACTTACAGGTGGGTAGTCCAGGTAGTTCTAACCATTTGATTCCAGTGAAATTTCTCCCATATTCTTCTGTTTTCCTGGCGAGTTTTCTTCGAGAAACTGTGTTTCCCATTTCCATAGACGGTTAAATAATGAACGGTAAAACAATAATGTCTGATTCGGAATGAAAACGGTGTAATGGTTGGACCCATTGGAATCATAAACGGATTTAACAGTTTTGAATTAGAAATAACCTTGTTTCATTCAACGGTAACAGTTCAGAAAACTATATCAGTCATGCAGAAAAGGAAAACAAATATTCATTAAAAGTTTTAATACAATATTTCAGATAGTTTACCCAATTTGTTGTCGTTTTCAGGTAGAGAAAGAATTAAGATCAGACAAAATTACCATGTCGTAGGTTATTTTGAACGGTTTTCAGGTAGTAGTTGGACGGAAAATAAAACTGTTGGTTGGAAATGACGGTATAACGGTAGAGAGATAATATTAATTCTTACGTTTTCTGCATTACAGGTTTCAGCGAGCCTCTTGCATCTGGGGCAGGCACGGAGAGCCAACTCCCTGCTGGTGGGGATTCTCACTTTCTGGAACCCCTGTGAGCTGGTTGCACCCGTTAGATTCTCGAAGCGGTCCCTCTTGGTCTGGACTGGGACGGAAGATTACATTGAACAGCCACCTCCCTCTGGTAGGTGTGACAGGGACAGTTCCGGGTGAGGGTGCCTAGCAAACCACAACGGCTACAGAACAGTAACGGTGTTCCTGTGCAGTTGGCTCTGCTGTGTTCTCCTTGGCCACATTTCCAGCACATGCCAGGACGGAGTTCCAGGTACACATTGTGGCCCATGGTACCAACAGTACGTATTCTGGAAGGTAAGTTAATTTGGGGCTTTTTGGGAATGAAAGGACGGGATTTTAGATTATTACCTCTAGGTTAATTCGGGGCTTTTTGGGAATGAAAGGACGGGATTTTAGATTATTACCTCTAGGTTTTCCCAGGTGTCCACTTCCATAGGAACTGCTCCACGGTTCGATGTGGCGGTTTCCCCATCTCTGTTCATGCCGGACGGTTCACCCTGGTGGTGTTGCCCAGAAGTAGACGGTGAACCAGCTTGTTTGGCGGTTCCCAACGGCAGTGGAACTGTGTCGGCAGGAAGGGCACATTCATCTAGTTTCTTCTGTTGTTCACAGGTCAGTTCTAGCAGATGTTCACTGGCGAGATGCACTTCAGGGGTTGGTTCGTTGACAGGAGTCGGTTTGGAGATCAGTCGGCCTTCTAGATAGCATTCTGCGGTTTTCAGATTAATGCTGAAGTTGTAGTTTGACAGTGTGTCCATTCCCAGTATGACGTCCACTGGTAGGTCAGGAATTAGTAGGAATGTTAAGTCTGCCAGGGTATATCGTCTATCCTGACTAGAGTGGTGTAGCGTTTAGGTGTGACGGTGGTCTTACCATTGGCTATCACTACAAAGTTATTGATCATAGGCTCTCCTTTTATTCCTCTCTCTTCCAAGTGCCCGGCCACTTTCTGGCTGCAGAAGCTCTTGGTGGCTCCGGTATCTATTAGTGCCTGGAAAGATTTACTAACTACATGAATGTCTATTAACGGACGATTTTCATTACAGACGGACGGTGACAGTGGAGTCAATGTCCCCAGAGATATGGTCGACCCCAATTCCACACCTCCATTTCTCGAACACGGACAGTCTCGGGAGAGAATATTCTCCCTCTGGCACCTGGAACAGAACAGTTTCGGCGGTCTGCGACACTCTCGGCGCATGTGGCCGTATCCACCACAGCGGAAACATTGAGTCTGGTAAGAGACCCTCAAATTTCTTTCTTTCTGTCGGTCGGTCCGGTCCGGAGTTACAGAGGTTTCAGTCCGGTTGTCGGTGTCCAGCGAGCAATTGGCCTGACAGCGGTTTCGCTGCTGTGTGTTGTAGGTCAGGTGCGGTTCATCAATGAGGCCGGTTTGGAGGGTGGCCTGGTGTATTGGTTCATCTGCCATTGAACCAGTTCAACCACTTTTCCCTTCTGTAGGAGCTCATCATAAGTCCTAGTTTCTTGGAAGGCCAGGGCTTGTTGCAGAGACGGTAGTACCTCTGTCTAATCAGACGGATCTGTTCCTCTTCGGACGGTCGGTTGCAGGATAATTTCTGGAACAGAATCTGCATTCTCGTAACATAGAGCAGAAGTTTTCTCATCCGGGCCCTGCGTTCGCCTTTTTATTTCCTCCAACAGGTTTTCTTCGTAATTCACCGGTAGGAAAGCGTCCTTCAATTGGAATTTGAAGTCGTCCCAGTTTTGAAACGTTCCTCTACGGGGGATGAACCAATCCCGGGCATCTTTCCTCAGGAGTTCGTATACAGAGTCGAACACCTGTCCTAGCGGTACTTTGCGTGACTCGGCCAGTCTTTCCACCTCATCGATGAAATCGGTGACACTTGTAGTGCCATCAAATGAAATGGTCCACTTGTACAGGGGAACAGATGGTGCTGATTAAATCGGGTTTCGGGTTCAGGTCTGTAATTGCCTTGTGCCAACGCTCTGAGGGGGTTCTTGACGATGTATTTGCCGGAAAAGATATCTCCTGTAGTATTGCTCTACATGTCCTTCTGGTGTCATTTATAACTCGATCTAATATAGAATTTCTTTCAGGTGTGTGAGCTCGTGATACTGCATCAGTGGACGGTGGATGGATGTCTTCTCCAAGGTCAACAAGCGATGGTTCGACTCCTGCTACTCGCTGGGCTGAATAGGGGACACCCCAGGGGAAGGCGGGACCTCCAGGTCCAAGAGAGATCTCCCCTCTTGCTGCGAAGACGGTTGTTGAAGGCTGCCCTTATGAACTTCCTGCAACGCATCCAAGGCTCTGGCTGTAGCTCCTTTCAGCTGACTGACCAATTGTGATTGTGATTCATCAGTGGTGTCAATAAAGTTCAATCTTCCTTGAACGTGTTTTAGCCTTGTGAAAATGCGCGAATATTCGTTATCTGCATTGTCGTGGTTGAAGTGTTGAATTGATTCCACTTAAATCAGTGAGTTTATTCTGGCATATCTCTATATCCAAGGTAGGATCCATCCATGTCACAGATTGTAACGGGGTATTTGATTGAATGACCTGTCGTAGTAAGCATCGCTTAGGCATCACTGTGCCTGGTATTGTTTGTCCTCGGAGTTGTATACCAGTTCCCGGTTTACACTCACGAACTATCAACTATTTGTTCACTCGCACAAAGTTTAACAAAGTCCCGTTACAAGTTAGCCGGTTGTTGCTTAAATTGTCCCCAGAGACACGCACTACGTGTAGCTGTAAGGAATTATCAAAAAAAGTAGCCAGTATACAAGTAATCAATAAGCAATCAAATAGAAGGCATAAATGAAAAATAGGTCAAGTCCAAGGTCTTATTAAAGCAATGTTCAAATAATTTCAGAGTATATTGGCGTGCGGTGTCAGGTTAAATAGCAATTATAAAATATAACAGTGTTAAGGTATACCAGAAAATAGTCCACTGCTAAAAAATGCACCAAAAGTCAACAGTTTAAGATAATTTCAGAGTATTTTGGTGTACGGTGTCAGGTTAATAGCAATCAGAAAATATAACAATAGCAATATAGTCCACTGCTAAAATGCACCAAAATTCAAACAGTTTACAAATGTCAGGTTTAAAACGACGCACTTGGGTAATAATCAGGTATCACTAAAATAGCAATAGTTCATAAACCGTTGACCGAGAAATTCACTGTCCCAGCGGTTCAGTTCAATCGCACAAGTAATAGTCAAAATATCAAGGTCGTAACAGTTACCAGATTAATAACAGGAATGAAAACACCAAGTTCTTTATTTCACTCACCAATAAATGTTCAAAGTCTCAGGCACAAACTAGAGATCCACCTACCCTCGGAATAATCCTGTAACTGCACCTGTATTGAAATCAGGGAAGAAAAATCTAACAATATCAAAAACAACTGATCAACATTGAAAGTTCACCCTGTCAGAAATAAAACACTATTTAAAAAAAATATTCAAGACTTCATATCAGTTCCATAAATTGCAGTAATTAAAACTCAGAACAATTTATTTATTTCACACAGGTTTCAAGGAGGGAAAGGTCAAAAATAATGGTTTAAAAGTTTTCAGCGGTCAAAAATAAAACTCAGAATATTGTCTTTACTTCACCAATGAATAATCGAAAATCAAATCAGTTTAGTAATATCACTTTCGGATGGTATAAATTGTACAGTATCAGAACGGGGCGCAAAATATTTCACGAAAGCTCTATTTCTGACGGTCCCTGCTCGGGCGCCATTTTTGTAACGTGGTTTTCTCGGCGAAACTTACCTCGAGCGCCAGCTATTATTCTTTTTTCTAATAAGGGAGAATAGCAAACCTACCAGGGCAGCTGCTAGTCAGAGACAGAGTTCGTCGTTATCTAAGATATTAGCGATAACAGAGAAAATCAGAAATAGAGCAAATTTACACCGTTTATTCAGATAGCGAAAAATAGTTATACAAAAAATACAGTGAAATAAGACGCTATATGAAATCAATACAAAATATAAATGGTCAGTTTTGTCTGACTGCGAGCACTTTCAAGAGAAACAAAGATTTTCCCGGTACGAGTCAGCCAGAATAGAAAGAAAGTTAAATTTAAACGGTGAACCAATATATGATACTATCAGGAAAACAGGAATAAAAGCGGTCAGTATAAGAGTGATACTTGTCCGATATTCTTTCAGTCCTAGAATTCACCACGTTGTCTACCACTTTGCTTGTTTCTCGTATAAACAGGTTGGGGTTTGGCCAGGTGAAATTAGAGGGTTAAACAGGATATGTCGAACTTGCTAGGTCAGCAGTGGTTCGGCTATGCCGTTAGTCTGACCATGGGAATACTCGCCATGAGGGACAGACTACTACAGGCCCTAAGGATCAGGACAGAGCAGGATGTTATTCGGTTGAACGTACTATCGCATTGGTTTGCATCAGCCCTCCGGTCTGACCATGGTCTGGACAGACTAACTACAGGCACCGGTTATACGGACAAACGTATTATAGCAGTGGTTCGTTAACCTTTTCGTTGACCATGGGATGGACAGACTAACTACAGGCACCTGGACAAACTAGAAAGGTATTGCTAAGGAATCTGACGGAACAGCTATTTAGGTAGACTCAACGAGAATAAAAAATTAGGACTGCAATAAATCGGTTCGGTACTTACAATTCAATTGCACTTGCACTCACTTTAAAGAAAACGCGAAAATTTAGAAGCTTAGAAAAATTTGGAAAAGTATACGTCAGCGAAAAAGATTCGGAACTAATCACCGAGTAGGGAAACCCCGCCTTTTATAATCTTCCGGAGGGGGGTGGAAAGGTAGGCGCAGAAACGTTAAAATTTGCAGGAGAGTACCTCGGTAAAAAACATCTTAAAACTGGCTTATCGTACGTATATGCAAAAAACGGCGTTATCGGCGATCGGCGTTGTTCTTGCGGACGGTTCTACGATGTTTTATGTATGAAAAACAACATCAATCGCTAAATGTTCGGTTTTTTCGATTGTTTTGAATTAATTCTGAACGGAATAAAAATTCCCGAATTTAAAACGAAAACTTGAATAAATTATTTTAAAATGAAGATCAATACTCAGTAACTCAGTTATAAAATTGAACTTCATTACAATGTACATATCTTTTCCAGGTTTAAAAATTACGTGAATATCATAAAGTTGTATATTTAAAATCATTCTTTGAATTCTCATAAGACATTTTGTTGAAGATTTTTTTTTATATTAACCAATGGCTTATTATCCGACTCAACTGTTTTATGTTTGGCATATATACAGGGTGTCTGGTGAGGAATGGGACAACGTTTGGGTGGTGATGAGGTGATGCCATTTGATATCATCTGAGGTACATTGTTCCTGATATACAGGGGGTTTCAGAAAAAATTAGGAAATTTCAAATGACCATAATTCAGGAAATAAAAGAGCTAATCCGATGATTTTTCGTATGAACAATGATAGAGTGAGTACGAATCTGTTTGAATGAAAAATTCGAAATGAAATCAGATCCGGACTCAGAAATTTCAGTTTTCTGAAATTAGGTAAAAACAACACCTTGTACTTATGCGGTTTTCAATTTTTTTGACTTCAGATTCTGAGAGAGCAGGAAAAATACTTTCGAACTCAACTATCATCCCGAATGGCACAAATTTTCCCTGCTTTCTATGACCCTTCGAAAATCAATCTTCCGATTTTCGCTCCTTACATATTATTTTCTCGACATTTCAAATGACCATAATTCAGGAAATATGAGAGCTAATCCGATGATTTTTCGTATGAACAATGATAGAGTGAGTACGAATCTGTTTGAACGAAAAATTCGAAATAAAATCAGATCCGGACTCAGAAATTTCAGTTTTTCTGAAATTAGGTAAAACAACACCTGTATGCGGTTTTCAATTTTTTTGACTTCAGATTCTGAGAGAGCATGAAAAATATTTCGAACTCAACTGTCATCCCGAATGACACAAATTTTCCCTCCTTTCTATGGCCCTTCGAATGTCAATCTTCCGATTTTCGCTGTCGTACAAAGACAATTACAGAGACGTTTCAGTGTTAATGTGTGGTGCGCAGTTTATGATAATAATTTAATAGGTCCTCATTTTTTCGAAGAAAGACTCACCGGAGAAATTATAGAGATTTCCTTATGAATGTTCTTCCTAATTTATTAGGGAATATTAATCAAAGAGGACTTATCTTCCAGCATGATGGAGCACCCCCACATTACTCAATTTTAGTGAGAAATCATTTGAACGAGGTCTATCCAAATAGATGGATAGGTCGTGGTGGTCCAAGAGCATGGCCACCTCGGTCCCCTGACATGACACCGTTAGATTATTTCCTTTGGGGACAGCTTAAAACTATGGTGTACGGGCGAGAAATAAATACAAGGAAACAATTAATTCAGCGCATAATAGACGCATGTGACGAAATACCAAACAACCCGAATGTGATAAGGAAAGCAGTTTTGAACTTGATGAAAAGAGCAGATAAATGTGTAGAAGTTGGTTTTCATTTGAACAATATTTGAAGAATTAATTATTAATTTTCCAAATTTCGCATTTTTGATTATTTTTATAAAAATTTTGATTCGTTTATGATCTTTTTTTACGTATTGGTAACTATCTGAGATCTCATGTTTCTGAAATGTCGAGAAAATAATATGTAAGGAGCGAAAATCGGAAGATTGACATTCGAATGGTCATAGAAAGCAGGGAAAATTTGTGCCATTCGGGATGAGAGTTGAGTTTGAATTATTTTTCCTGCTCTCTCAGAATCTGAAGTCAAAAAATTGAAAACCGCATACAGGGTGTTGTTTTTACCTAATTTCAGAAGAACTAAAATTTCTGAGTCCGGATCTGATTTTATTTCGAATTTTTCGTTCAAACAGATTCGTACTCACTTCATCATTGTTCATACGAAAAATCATCGGATTAGCTCTTATATTTCTTGAATTATGGTCATTTGAAATGTCGAGAAAATAATATGTAAGGAGCGAAAATCGGAAGATTGACATTCGAAGGGTCATAGAAAGCAGGGAAAATTTGTGCCATTCGAGATGACAGTTGAGTTTAAATGTATTTTTCCTGCTCTCTCAGAATATGCAGTCAAAAAAATTGAAAACCGCATACAGGGTGTTGTTTTTACCTAATTTCAGAAAAAATAAAATTTTTGGGTCCGGATCTGATTTTATTTCGAATTTTTATTTCAAACAGATTCGTACTCACTCTATCATTGTTCATACGAAAAATCATCGGATTAGCTCTCATATTTCCTGAATTATGGTCATTTGAAATTTCCTAATTTTTTCTTAAACCCCCTGTATATCAGGAACCATGTACCTCAGATGATTTCAAATGGCATTTTCTCACTCCTTGAGACATCCCTCATCACCACCTAAACGTTGTCCCATTCCTCACCAGACACCCTGTATACTGATGAAATTTTTTTACATCCGTATACAATGGCTAAATGCTCCTTTTCTATATGAGCATAAGCTTTTGTTCATCAGTTAGTGATTTTAATGTGTATTACGTTCGCTACCAAGGGGGGTCGGAAAAAACACTCCTGATAGACCAAGATGTTGTAGGTCGTTTTATGAGTTGATATTATGTACCAGGTTCGACCGTCGAACGGAATGGATGTGTGCCGGTACTGCTCCGACAATTTCATTGTCAATACGAAAACTGTTAAGTGTAATATTTGCGAATTGAAATTCCATACGAATTGTGCATCAATCAAAGATGCCTGGATTAAAATACTTGTTGAAAGTCCAAATTTGAAGTGGTTTTGCAACTCGTGCATTGTGAGACTACCTACGCCATGGTCAAATATAACAGCTAGTAAATCCGAAAACAATACGAGTTATGTCCTGCTCAAAAAGGAAATTGATTGTTTGAATCGAGAAAAAGCCCTTTTATTGAAGTCAATACGGGATCTCGACTATACTGTAAGTCTGCAAAAATCAGTTATCGAGTCCAGAAAAAATGATATTAACCAGCATAACAAAGCAAAAAGTGTAACATCCAATTGAAATATAAATAGTTCAATTCATCAATGATCGCCCGATCTAATCACAATGTGGTGGAACTACCACAAGATGTTTCGAAGAAATCTGTCACTAATCAATCAACACAAGATAAAAATTCCTAACCGCAATCTGGTAAACAACAAGATTCCAATTGTTGAGAAATCAATAATGCCAGCTCAAAATGTATCATGGATCAAAGAACTTCAGCAGTTGAATACTGGTGGAAATTCAGACGTTGATTCCCAAATTTTAAACAGAACCAATTCTGAATGGCAAACCGTGAGTAAACGAAACAAACCGAGAACCCGAAAATTCGTTATGGGTACTGGTGGGACGAACTCGGAAGTCAAAACAGTCCCTAAATACACGCATCTCCATCTCCATGTCTCAAGACTTCATCCTAGTACCAAGCCAGAAGATTTGCAGAAACTATTAATGTCAATATTCCCAGAGGTTCAATGCGAATTGTCACAATCTAAACACCCACTCATTTACTCGTCAATTAAGGTTTCCATTCACCAGGAAAATTTTGAGAGAGCGTGGTGCAGGGATATATGGCCGGATGGCGCTCTTGTTTCTCGATATTTTTTATTCAAGAAAGAAACTCCCCCCTTGGATGGTGGCCCAAAGAAGAAAGATGTAGGGACAGCAGTAGTGGGATCAGCAACAGCTGACTGCAAATGGAGATTTTGACTTCCTAGCTTTCACAGAACACTGGCAAAGTAATGAACAACTATCTTTTATTCTATTCCTGATTTCAATCACATAACAAGTTTCTGTCGTCCAATTAATAGACATGGAGGTTGTGTACTCTATGTTCGTAAAAATATTGAAAGCTGTATTATAAGAACTGATATTAACAACCTCAGTATATCATATGCATTTGAATGTTGTGCAGTACAATGTCCCATTGACGGAAATATTAAATTAAATATAATTTGTATATATAGGTCAAATCATCCTGCTCTAAGTGACGTTGACTTATTTTTCGAGAAGATGTCATCCTTGTTTGACCTTCTCACTAGGGAGAAAAAAAAACAAATTTATAATAATTGGTGATTTCAATATTGACCTCAATTGAGTAACTGTCAAAATTTATTGAATATCTTGCGGGCATTTGGAGCCCAGGGGTGCTATTCTTGACATCGTTCGCAACTTTGCGCATACGCACACTTGCGAACGGCTATTTGCGTATACGCACTAGAAACGGTATTCTTGAGCACTGTTCGCAATGATGACCGTTCGCAACTTCTGTTGAACGCGGCAACAATGCAAAACTTGGATGAAATGCAACACAGAATACACGAATAGCATCCTGTGCTGATGAAATAGCCGGAGGTGATTAGCAAACGACCGTTTACTGATGTGGATAGTCGTTAAATTTTATATTTCAAATAGGCTTTTAGAGGTTAGTTTCATTTATATTTGTTTTAAGTGATATTCGAGATTGCAAATTATAATGGAAGGCACCAAGACAGAAGAAGTACAGAGCAAACACAGTTATTGTTAAAATTAATGAAGAAAATTTCGGAAAATTGTCCGGATTCCCCACGAAAAATGTGTAAATTTTGTGGTGAATACTCAAATATACTTATTTAAAAGTTGTGTAGGCGGTGTATTGAAAGAAAGGACATCTTACAAGAGGAATATGCAAAAAAATCATAAATTCTCAATCATTTTCAGACATAGCATGACATACATATGCTGAATTATGCTTAGAAATAGTAAAAAAATCTCTGAACACGCTCAAAAGTACTTCATGTTTCAATCAAAAAATATCAATTCGAAGAACCTTCTATATCGTTACTAAGAACATTTGCACATTGTGACAATTTTTTATGATTTCACAAATGCTAACATATATTGCAAATCGTCCATTAACCATGTCAACCCTTAAATATGTCACTACATAAATCTCCATCTTATTTCTGGCACGAAAAAGGCACTTCATTTCGTATTTGGTTGTTAAAGTTATGGATTCAACATTCATAGAAGTCATAGAACTCGTTGAATATGACTCATTTCGATGGTTGCGCCGTACGCACATCTACTGCGGACGCTCAAGACCGTCCGTTGCAAAATGCGAACGTTCGCAGTTCGCACGGTATTCGAACGGTCAAGAATACCAAAACGTCACTTCCATTCGCAAAGTCGGGAGTTGCGCACGACCCTGAAACTTACGAACGGTCAAGAATAGCACCCCAGGTCATGTTTCATGAACCTACTCGTGTAACTCACAATTCTTCATCCTATTTAGATAATGTTTTCACTTATATTGTAGATGGAAAAGTGGAAATATTTCAACCTCATCATTCTGATCACAATGATCTCGTTTAGTTTCGATGTGTAGCACCGTAATTTCAGTCAAAATAATATAAGGGAATTTATTGCTGCACTTTCTGAAGTAGATTGGTCCACACTGTATTCATTTGACAGGGATGATATTGATCATATGTGGAGTTACTTTTTTAGTAAATTTGAAATATTATTTAAGGGTTCTTTTCCTATAGTTCAAAATAGACATCGAAAAAAGGTTGGAAATCTATGGAGTGATCCGCGACGAACAAAAATGAGTTGGATATCTTGTATACAATGTCTGGAACTGATTCGAAACACTTGCTGCACTATAGGTCGAAAAAGCGTGAATATGACAAACTCATCACTGAACTGAAACAAGAATATTACAGTAATTTAATCACATCCCACTACTTGGTCGTTAATAAGAGAACTAAGTGGTGGAGGCGCTAAGGTATCAAAGTTTCCTACTGGTAATCCTACAACGTTAACCAACAAATTTAACAGCTACTTTGTAAATGCTGGAACCAACTCTGGCACGCCAATCAATGATACTGATATTATTCATTCTGCCAGGTGCTCGAAGTCATTCTTTATGTTCGAACTAACATCCTCAGAATTGATGAATATTGTCTCGAAACTAAATAACTCGTCATCTCACGGCTATGATTAAATTCCTATGAAAATCCTAAAAATGTGTATACATAAGATCGCTGAACCTTTAAGTTTCATGATAAATAAATCGTTTACTGCAGGCATATTTCCCAATTCTTTGAAAATATCAATTGTTAAACCAATTCATAAAAAATGATCTTATGAAGAAGTGGAAAATTACCGCCCTATAAGCTTGCTGACATCATTCTCTAAAATTTTTGAAAATGTTTTATCTGTTCGACTGATTTCGTTTTTTTCCAGGTTTGAAATCTTTAGTAAATTTCAACATGGATTCGTACCACACAAATCCACCGAGACAGCCGTATTTGATGCGATAAATGAAATTCTTCTGCCTTTGAAAGCGGCAATATTCCCCTGGGTATGTTTCTTGACCTGTCGAGGTCATTTGATAGCGTCGCTCATAAGACACTGCTGTCAAAGTTGGAAACATGCGGCATTCGTGATAATCAGCTCAAACTTATACAGAGAGCTACTTGAGTGGTCGCAAACAGAGAGTCGAAATAGTGAAGGATGGCAGAGTCTTCTATTCTGACGATCTTTTAATTCTGAAAGGCATTCCGCAGGGCAGCATATTGGGACCTCTGCTTTTTCTAATTTATGTTAACGACTTGCCACATCTAATTAGTCTCCTTTTCTGGATTATTCTCTTTGCAGATGATACCAATGTCATTGTATCCGATGCTGACATAGCTACACTCATTCGAAAGGCTAAGAACGCGTTAGAGTACATTACCTCCTGGTGTAACGACAACCACCTCCGATTGAACGTAAGCAAGACCTACCTTGTCTTTTTCCACACTGATCGTTCCCGTCTCTCCTTCCCAGATACCATCAATATTGGTAGCACCGACCTTCCCATAAGTAAGTCAACTAAGTTCTTAGGTGTCTATCTGGACGCCTCCCTAAAATGGGATCTCCAGATAGAATATCTTAATGAGAAGTTACTCTCTGTACTATATTCTATAAATGTTTTGAAACGACAGGTAACGGTCGATGTGTTGAAGGTCGTTTATTTTGCAAATTTTGAATCGTTGATATCATATGGAATTATCTTTTGGGGCAACAGTCCGCATATACGACGTCTTTTCATAATCCAGAAAATGACTTTAAGATCTATATTACAACTACCTTACAGGCAGTCTTGTAGAGGTTCATTAAAAAAAAAACAACATTCTGACTCTATCAGGTTTGTTTGTATTCAGGTCTTTGTGTTTTCTTCGCAAACATACTGAGCTTTTTTCACGTTTTTCTAATTCCAATGATACAAGAAAAAGGATACCTTACCTCTTTCCCAAATGCTCACTTACTCTCACGCAACAAAGTTGTCAGTATAGCTGTATGAAATTCTTTAATGCTCTTCCCAAATCACTTCAACAGATCAACAACCTGCGATTATTCAAAATGAAGGTACGCAAGTTTATACTAAATATGGAACCCTACAGTTTGGAGGAATTTTATAATTATTGTCGATCAACTAATGAATTATAAGTAAATCTGTTAGACTTGTTTCAATTTCGTCACTGTATTTATATATGTGATAATTTTTGAAATAAATGTGTGTTATTATTATTTTTATTCATGTTAGATGATATTAATGTGAATGTTTGGGATATGGCAAGGTGGAATCCTTTTTTTTTATTGTCACACATATGTGACGTCGGTCTATAAGGGTGATTTACATATATGTGATAGTAGAAAAAAAACCAAGTACTCAAAAGGAATCATTTGTTCAATCCGTAAATAGCTATACATTAACATGGTACTCCTTAAAAAAATTTTTATGCATAATCCGATAAGTTCACCAGATTCCTTGCATACTTTATGAATTTCTGCCTCTGATAGTGGTTTATTTCGATTTTTCGATATCTAAAAGCTTATATTTCGCATATGTAGGAAGTGAAGCACTCATTTATGTACATACATACCTGTTATATTCAATTTTTCAATAAGAAGCCACTTAACAAAGTAAGAGCAAGTTTATACACAAGACTTCCTAAACCTAAACCTTACCTAAAACATTTTATAAACATTGGACCCCTAGACCATCTGTCACCAATATGTGACGATCCTTTCCTCAGACCATGATGCATCCATATGCACGGTAGTATAGACCGCAAGTATAAAAACTCACATTGAATGAAAGGAAACATTCGTCGCAGATATGTAACGCCGGTCTCTCAGGAATACCAGTCCGTCACATACAGATGTGGAAGGAACGGATGGAAACAGGGGAGGTGCAGTGTTAAATTCAAGAAGGCTCGGGCTCCAGTGGAACAGTGGAAGAATCGAAACCTCAGAGCCAACTTATTCTCTGTTTTTAGTGTAATCAATTATTCAATTTATTGGTTGAAAGTTTTCTTCGAATAATTCAGTTTCATTAGTGGACATTATCATTTGATTTCTTGATGTGAACTCTCTACTTAATCATTAGTATTCTCTTTCAGTAATAATAATAATCGTAATATTACCCACAGGCTGTTGCGATATCACCGAAAAAAGTCTTGAATTTTGCATGTCCGATTCTGTTTTTTCAAATTAAGAAAAGATTGAGAAAGACAGCAAGACAGCAAGGGAGGGTAATAAAACTAGGGGTGTAAAGCATAGATTCAAAATTTTTGTATTGAATTGATTAATTGTGATCACGTTAAAGAAAAAAACATAATGTTCAAGGACAGAGTGTTCTAGTATTCACTGAAATAGAGAACGTCTGAACTTTTTTTAATCCGGATCTGATTCAATTTCAGAAATATTGAAAGACAATCGTAAAGGTGACAGAAAATCATTCGATCGAACAGATTAAGAGTTATTGAAATTTGAAATTTCACTCATGGTAATTTTTCTTGACTACTTCTTGAACCCCTGTATGAGAGTATCAAGCAGAGATTTTATATTTTTCTTATTAATTGATTCTTCGAGATAACGAAATTAAAAAAAAAACGTAATGTTTAAGTACAGGGTGTTCCAATATTAACTGAAATAGAGAATGTCTGAATTTTTTCTAGTCCGGATCTGACTTTTCAATTTCAGAAATTTTGAAAAATGGCAATCGCAAAAAGTGACAAAACTTCTGAATTTGAAATCATTCGGTCGAATAGTTTAAGAAGTATTGAACTTTTAAATTTCACTCATGAGGTAATGTTTTTTTATCACTTCGTGGTTACCCTGTATGACCGTGTCAGACAGAGATTTTTAATTTTTCTCATTAATTGATTTTTCGTGGTTACGAAAATGAAAAAAAAACATAATGTCCACCTACATGATATTTCAATAATACTGCAAATAGAAAAAGTATGAAACTTTTCTAGTCCGGATCTGATTCGTTCAATTTCTGAAATATTGAAAGATGGCAATCATATAGGGTGACCAAACTTTCAAATTTGGAATAATTCGATCGAACAGCTTAAGAGTTATCTAACTTTGAAATTTCAGTCGAAAGATGAATATCACCCTGTATATCCCAAACAAAGGACCTCATACGATTAAAACCTTTGTTGCATTTTTCTGATGAATGCCGACTACCTCAAGTTTTACCGAGCAGTTAAAGGACAGGAAGACAATGTTTTATTACAACAGGACATCAACATAGGTACTATTGAATTTTTGTGCAAAGAATCTTTACCTAAACTATAACAAATGTCATAAAGTTATTTTCAGTAGAAATGTTCAACACGTGGAGTGCCAATACACTATAGCGAAATATCCTCTTTTCCAGGTAGAACATTTTGGAATAAAGTTTGACAGAAAACTTTCATTCAATCACCAAATCGAAAATCTTCTTGGGGATGCCAGTAGGTTGCTCGGATGTGTCCTTCAACACTGCCGAACCTTCAATAATGACAAAACTTTTTTGGTACTGTACTTTTCGTTTTTTCACAATCGACTAAATTTTGCGTCAACAGTTTCAAATCCTCAATACAAAATCTATATAGAGATAATTGAGAGAATACAAAATAAACTCCTCAGATTCTTAGCCTTCAATAATAATATCAGTTTCGACAATCATGAGTACTCGCATATCCGGAAAAAATTCGGTATAATGGAATTGAAAATCCGTGGACAAATGACTGACATTGCTGAGTTATATAAAATTGTCAATTGATTGTTTCGTATGACGGATATTCAGCAGTCAATTCCATTCAGAGTCCCTGATCTCAGATCGAGAAACAGAGATACATTTTATAGGTACTCACTCATGCCCCCTTTCGAAGAACGAAGAAAGCACATAATGCACTTATCTTTAAAGTGATTACAACATACAATAAAATTTGCATTGACTTAGATGTTTCCAAAATATCATTCAGTGATCTGAGGCGAAGTCTCAGGAATTCTGTTTTTGGGCTAAGCCTGTTTGTATTCATTATGAGCATTAAATAAATAAATGACCTTTCATATTGATAAATGGAGCAGATCATTTATATGTGAACGTAGGTATAAACAAAACTCTTTTGGAAGATCATGGAATACTAATAGCGGTTAGAGAAGATGAACTCTCCAACATTCAAACATCACAAAATATATATTAATACTGTGATTGGACATAGAAATAAAACAACATTCTATGTATCTGCAACTGAATTCATTAATCGCTGTTGACTTCTTCTCAATAAATTATATTTTTCATGAAATAACTCGATGTAAATTTACACATTCACAGTTGAACAAAAAATGTTATTTGTATTTCGTGCGTATAAAATTCGAGTTTTAATGGCACGTTCAATTGAATTTTTGACCTCGTTCTGCGGTCTCTGCCAAAAATTGTTACTCTCATGTGCCATGAAAAAACACTCATTTTACGCACTTAATACAAAAATGAAGATATCGTTCAAAAAGTCAAGTTTTTTTGACAGTTATACAAAATAGTTATTTTGTAATAGGTGGGTAAACTGGGTGTTTTTTTACCACTTCAATACGCAGGAAATGAAAACAAAGTTTTTGTACAACTGTGAATGTGAATATACATCGTCTGAAATATAATTATTAAAAATGATGCTTCAAATGAAATATTTCTCTGCATCCAGTGATCTTTCTGTGTCGTTACTATAAAAACGCCTTTTTTCAACGGTGAAATGAAGTAAATTCTTTTTTCAACGGTGAAAAAAAGACTTTTTGCAATGGAGAAAAAAGTAATCATTTAATCAAGAAAAGTTTTTCTGTCAGTTGTACAAAATATTAAGTCGGTGGTATAAAAAATAATTAATTTCCGAAACATTCTGGACGGACTATATAAATAAATGCTATTTTTAGTATAGTAAAAACATCATAATTATTATGTCTACTTCGATTATGGTCATTAGAAATATAATCACTTCGGAAATTTACAGGTCTTATCAGTCATATAGGTGGATCGGTATAAAAAATTTTTATTGTTCTGCATAAAATGGTGGTATTATACGAATATTTCCTCAGTGCTGATAATAATGATTCGAGCAGTGGTATTAACTTACTCCTTATTTGTAGTTGGAGCTTTCGTGAGTAATTCAGTTAGCTTAGTATAATATACTCATTTTCTACTACTATAATTAATTCGAGAAGAAACAGTCAAACAAAACATCGCTACAAATTTCTTTCCTTTCCATTGTGTTGTTTCTGTTTTCATGAGTAAGGAACGGTTTTAGTTTGCTTACATGAAATAAAGTACCTGGACAATATATGACCTATGGTTTTCATGAGTACATTTTATTTCCTCATTTATCCTTTAGAGAAGGTCAATTTTATTTCAATAGTGTTTTGGTCTTGAAGTGCCTGGCTGCTTCTGAAAATATTATATGTTGTGTTTGTGAGAATATTTATGTATCGACTCATTTCGAAGTTTTTTTACACCGATAAAAATTTTCAGTTCTAAAGAAGATTCGAATATTAGGATCGAAACGTTGACAATTCGAAAAAGGATACTTACAATTTGCTCCTGTCCTCGAACCGCAAAATAACTATTCCAATTTATCATGAGAACGAGAAGCAAACAATATGATATTAGAAAATACAGACAACCTGTGAGGCTGAATTCAATTCAGCCGAAACGATGGGCGGCTAAGGCTGTTTTTGAGCACTCGCTTTACCTAAACGAGTGTTATATCGTTTTGCCCAAATGAATGTGATTTTAAAATTTTAGGGCGAAAATGGTTTCTAACGGAAAGAACGATTTTCAGGGTGAGTTCGGGCTCCAAATGCAGTTTGATTTACTGAATGTTCATGCTAAATTATGTGGTCATAGTGTTAACAGAATCATGGAAAGTTCAACTGGAATATTAAAAATGAGAATCCTTATATTTTCATAACAGGATATTCAAATCGGGTGGAAATTGACGAAGACGCTTCAATGGAAATATTGAAAAGAAGAAACTTCGTATTTCTATATAAAGATATCCGATTCGAGTATAATTTATTTTGTGAACTGAGTTCGATTTACTGAATATTCGTGCCAAATTTTGTGGCCATAGTGTTTACGAAACCATAAAAAACTTAATTGGAATATTAAAAAGAAAAATCTCCAAATTTCCATAACACTGCCTTGGTAATTCAATTCTCCTTGAAATTTGTTTCTATCAAAAGTATGGTTCTTTTGAATCTGTTGCGTATGGCTATTTGCTATTAAAATTTAATGGTTATTCGGATGTATCCACCAAATAAGTATCATGACACTTATTGCCTTGAAAAACAGAATTGGTAAATATCGAAAGAGAAAAATTGCATTTTCTCGAATTCATGTATCTCATATACGCCCTTTCGAATTAACACAAAACAAAAGGATATCTGGATCGAGTGAAATTTATTGAGTGAATGAAGAATGATATACTGAATATAATTCAGATTGTGGTGCGATTTCGCATTTATATATTCGGTATCAATACCAAGTCCTATATAAAATTTTGAGGTTATACTCTCCTTGCGCTTCCAATGCACGAGCGCTCAAAAGCTCTTGCTCAGGGCTTTTCCTAATTTTTTGTTTTTTTTTTTAATTTCTCTACAACCATTGGTTTATTCTTGCATTTAAATATTGCTTAGTCATGCCTACATCTGCAATACTTTCACTTTATTGATTATACCAAATTTGACTTCAGGGGGTTCGGTGTGGAAACTTTTTGTTTACTAAAGGAATGGGATGATAATTAAATTATACGTTGACTACAAAACTTTGAGTATATCACGAGAGAAAACGAATGAAGTGGTTGAAGCATTCAATAGAGTACTGTGTGCTTTTCCCTTCCTAACATATAATCTTTTCCGTTTTCAGTTTTTCCGGTCAGTGAGTTCCACTCTTTCTGTGGTTATTTCTGGAACAAAAGTAATCATATCGAAAATATTGTTAGCTTATCATGGCTTATTTGTTATTAATTATAGCTATTGTTGATATTTTGTGAAAAGCTTCTACAAATTACTTCATCGTCATGTGATGAAGTTGGAGCATAGACCTGTGTGAGCTACTTGAAGACTCTCCAATTTTTCTACCCTTGTTGAGTTACCTTGTGGAGCTACTTGAAGACTCTCAAATTGAATTTCCTGCAAAGAAGTAGTATGCAAAATTGTTTTCCTTTGCAAGTACGTGCCAACCCAAATCAATCCTAATGAGCAGCATCAAATATGATCTTAGGTAGCTAGGTAGTTACTGAAAACATGAAGGAAATAGCACATATTAGTGAGTTTCTTACGAGGTTCGTAAATATGAACGGTCAAGTTCAAAGATTGAGTTCTCGAGACGTATCAAAACATGCATGACTAGTTTTGAAAAAAATATTGGCTTCTCAGCATTTACTGAGAGGCAATTGTCAGCAAATCACTCTAAACTCTCAACCATAACCTCATTGACCGGTTAGGAGGTGAAGATCCTATCCTGTGTTCCCCCGGTTCCGGGTTCGAATACCGGTGAGGGCATGGATGGTTGTGTATGTCCTGTTCGTTAAAGCATTGTATATTATACAATGTTTATACAATGTATAAGCATTGTTTAAGTTCTTAAACAATGGTTAAAGCAATGAAAGTTTAATGTACTATGTAGTATGAACAATATGTTAACGACAAAGTGAATCCTGTGTTCTCGTCCATGTTCAATGATGAAAAGATTTCGTACGGAATTGGACAAATCAATTAGATTATTTCTATGATTTCGTCGATGTTTCGGAACCGTTGGTTCTTTTCTCAAGACTGAAAAACTCTTATTTGAACAAATGATTACATGAAAACAATCTTGCTGTTATTACCTCGTTTTAATGGTAAAAATCTCAAGTTGAAAAGTAATTTTGGATTATAATTGGATTACTTCGCTTCATTAGATCGAAAATTAATGCTTATATGCGGCGAATTTTGGCGATGTAACTACAGCTTACCATAGTAACATAGTTGACAGTTAATACACGTTTTTTCTGTCAAATCACGTAACCATAGTTAGATAGTTAGATGTAACCACAGCTCGCCAGAATTCGCCTCTGCCCTCTAGTTATCTTGCACTCAACGTGAACATCAAAAAGTTGTCAATTTTGACATACGTCACAAAAATAAAACTTCAATTGACACAAATCATGAAATATACAATTCAAATGGCCTCTATGAATATTTTTCCCCAGCTTTGTTGTTAACGGCAAAGCTTAAACATTGAGATTGTGTACATAGCCCTCATGAGCTGAGCACACTTGAAGAGAAAGTGAGTCAGTGATAACCTCATTGACAAACCGTACGATCTCGGGATATCTCAAAGCTCACATTAAAAGATTAGTGTCATCAGCCTAATTCATCATAAATATGTTAAATGTTTCATGATAATGCATTGAAGATCAATCTTGAGGATAATGAAGAACAGAGAACCCAGAATGCTGCCCTGTGGTACTGTAGAATGAATTTCAGCTGGATCTGATTGAATTTCTCGAGTCTGGTCAGATATCACATCTTTTTGTGAACGATTCAGTAGGAAGATTTTAAGCATTTCCGAGCTTTAATTTTAACACTATATTTGAAAAGTTTTTTCAGTAACAAATCGACATCGAATACCTTACGCAAATCAAACAGGCCGACAATCATCTCAGAGGATTCAAGTTCATTAACAATAACTTTGAGGAAAGCCGTAAACTGATTGCATACCACCATCTCAAAAATTTTGAGAAATTGCTCACTACACCAATAGACCCTTACTATGCAAAAGTTTTACAACTGTTTCTTTCAAAATATCCGGGAAAAAACTATTTTTTAAAGGGTTATTAATTATGTGAGTGACTGAGTGAGTGAGGCTTACCTATCTCATCCATGCATTGTTTTACGACAGTGACAGAAACACCACTAGGACCAACAATCTTCTTGTTCTTTCTTTTCCAAAATATCTAATTCAGTGACCTCATCAAATACAAAGTTTTCTTCAGTTTCTTGAACATGAGTTTAATTACCATATTGCTGTAGGTTTGTGAGGAATAGATGTCCATTGAATTTATTGCCAAGGTCTTCAGGACCTTGAAATAGCTGTGGCAACTTCCTTGGTTCCTTCCCTTTTATATCTCTAACAGTAGCCCAGAGACTTTTACTTTTGTTTTCAGACTGCAAAAACTATTCCTTGTATATTTTCGTTCTTACACCTTCAAAACAATCATCATATTCCTTCCTTATTTTCTCATGGGCCTCCTTAAAAATTGAATTTCTGACTTGTCATGTTCAAAAAATGTACAGTCTTGACTTGCAATTTCTTAGTGATCTTTTTGGATCATGCCAAGTTGACATTTTGTGTAAGGGACATATTCTATAGAACTCGGAGTTGAATAATTTAAAAAAGCCTCCCACTGTAAAGTTACTACATGATCAACTACAGTTGGCAACATTTTCTTAAAAGATTGATATGTTTTGCACACTTCACCTGAAATCTTATGTAATGTAGGAAGTTTATTTCGAAATTTAATATTATATCGTACTGTATTTTTTTCTTGAACAAACTCATTATTATTATTATAATTAATTGTGCGGTAATGAGGTCAGACATATTCGTATTAATCATTTTCGTTCAGTAATCGACCTGGTTTGTGAGTAAATAATCATTGCATGTAGATAATCTAGTAGAGTGAAATAAGGTGTGACATAATTCATATGGATGTAAGAGGTCAGTGAATCTTTGTTTGTACTTGTTTTTTTGTGGCTGAGCAGGTTGATATTTAAAAGGCCACTAATGATTATCGTTCTGATCGATTTTGAAATTATCTCAAGTATTTTTCAAGTTCTTTTAGAAATCCTACATTCTTCCTTGGAGAAGAGTAGACTGATATTACCAGGAGATCCCTTCCAGAGCATATTACATCCACCGCAGCAATCTCCATAACATTCTTCATAAAAAGATTGAGTAAATCCAAACTTTCACTAAATTTAACACCCTATTTGACATAGATAGCTGCTCCTCCATGTTCATTTTAATTTTCTCACTAGCCAGTAAAAAACCATCAATTCCAAAATTTCACAACTTGCTAATTGACGAACCATGTAAAATTGATGGCAATATATTATTAATTTATCTTCCAGTAATGCATATAGCAAAAAATTCATAATTTTTCTAAAACAAGCATATTCAATCGATAGGTTGAGTTACCGAGCGACTATACGTTTTGGTGTACCTACTACAGGCAGCATAATATCACTTTTTAGATGACCTCTTATTATTACAGGGGTCTCCTCGTGGTTTTCTAGCATTTCGGTTGAATCGGGTCTCTCCTAAAAGTCTTCGAAAATGAATATTTCCTGAGAAGAAGTCAGTGCCATACATAACTACTAATTTCTTGCTATTTTTCATCTGCCTTTTTTTCTTCCCACTACTGTGCTAGTTTAATCACAAGCCTCATCTCTGCTGATCTGAAATTTTGAGGTTAGGTATTTCATTGTTTTCACTTACCTTTACTCTGAAAGTCTCCTAGGTTTTTACAATAGTTTAACGAATAGCAAACAGCAAATGTCAATAAATGTTTACATCTTTGCTTTACCGGCAGAATGAAAAATAGAAAGAATTGAAATTTTCCACAAGATCGATTACCGTCAATAATTTCGGAAACCTTGAATGCTCCAAAAATAATATTATTTGAAAGATAAAAAAATCCAAAAGTTTCTTATCGCACGTCTTCAGTTTTGTGTAGGATTTTGAAAATTTTGTTTCATTTTAGGCTGGAGATGATTCGCAATGCGCGAAGAATTATAATGTTGGCAAGGAGGACTTTGAAATATTGAATGCCAATCCCTCCGAACCAGCAGAAAAAATGTTATGCTACTTCCAATGTACATACGAACGAACTGGGATTGTAGATGAAAAAGGTATAATAAATGTGAAAAAACTGATTGAAGAAACTGATAAGTGGAAACAGGTAGATGAAGAATCCAAATCTTTCATCAGGGAGTGTGCCAAAGAATTAGGACCAGTCAAATCGTGCGATGATGTGAACCCTAGTTTCCAATGTGTCCAAAAGGCTACCGGTGATAAGGTTTGTTATCAGTTCATTGAAATAGGTATTCCAGGATAAGAAGAAGAGGTTCATATAAAATATTTTAACCGATGATTTCTGAGATCTTGAGAAACACCATTTTCTCTCACCATTTTTTTCTGATTCGGGTCCGTTGGAAAATCCTAACAAGAGATTCGATTTTTGTGATATTGCTTCTGAGTGCTCATCATTCTACTTCAACGAGTGCTATATCGTTTTGCAGAAATGTCTGTACTTTTCGAATTTTTGCCGAAAATTGTCTAGAACAATAGGTTTCGACTGCGGCCGTGGGGCTGTCAACACGATAACTTTCGAAGGGATTGTCCTAGAGACTTGCCTTGGTTCAAAATTCTTTTAGTGAATGGAGACTGATATACCTACTAAATCTTCCTGCAAGATCTTGTGGCCATAGTATCAACAGAATCATAGAAAATACAATTGGAATATTGAAAAGAAGAATCTTCTTAATTCCATTACAGGATATCCGATTCGAGTTATATTCATTTTATGAATGAAGTTTGATATACTGAATCTGTACGCAAAATTTCGGGAGGATCGATCATCAGAACCATAGAATTTAATTTTTTTATATTTCTGTATTTCACATAACTATTTCAGTTTTTGTATGATTTTCAGAATAATATTCTGATTGTACTGAGGTTCTGCATTTATATCTTCGGTTTCAATCTCAACTTCCATATAAAATTTTGAGGTAATAGTCTTATTGCCCCACCCATGAACGAACGCTCAAAAGTACCTGCTCAGGGATTTTCAACGAAATGAATTCTGCCCATTCAAAATTTCATCCTCATTTTTCAGTTGATTGAAATGACTATTCTATTCCATAAAAATAAATTAGTTTTCTCAAAACAGTTATGTCAACTTGGTGCACTAACATCGAAATCAGCGGAACAGGCGTTAAAACAGGCACAGTGTCCATCAATAGCAGGGTTAATAATCCAACAGACACCTTTCACCTTATCTAACAATGCAGGCAGGAGATCTATACACTTGAAATTAGCAAAAAATTTTGTAGAGGGAAAGCGATCCAGGCTGAAGCCCAAGCAGACCAACCTGCGAGTAAGCCCTTCCGTAGTACGAATTCGATTACGTCAATTGTCGGACATGTTTCGAGAATTTCTAAATCTGAACTATTTGTGTTCAATTTCACTTTGGCCAGTTATAAAGGGTGAGTCGTACTGAATATTGAAGGACGTTATTTTTCAGGAAATTTCTGATGAATTTGGTCCAGTAATATGTTATCCGAAATTTCACCGTTATTGAGATATTGAGTTTTGAATATTTTTTTGATCCCTCATTTTTTGTGTTTTTTCATTTTATTAAGAATTAGAGCTTCTAAGGTCACTTTTTTTATGATTGTAGTATGAGACGATGACAAATAATAAAAATGATCGAAAAAAACAAAATTTTCCACTAACAGATAAAAAAACAGCTCGACGAATGTTGAGAATAATGCTATTGCTAATCCGGACGAATGAGAAATCCAGAATATCGCGTCTCACAATGTAGTTGAGATTAAATTTTTCAAACGGTAAAAGCAAATATAATATTTGAAATATTCATATATTTTACGTTATTTTCTGATTGTGAGAGACAAAGAATGCTCAACTTCAGCTTCTGGTGTAAATCTTTCAGGAGCAGAATAACAGTAATTATTCATAATTACCATGGATTATGGTGTAAACTATTTTTTAATGCATTTGCAACATCATCCTCGTGTTGGAGTATCGAAAGAATATGTACTATAAGGCATTTCCGTGATTTCAGTTTCTTTAATTCGATATCATTTTGATCTATGGGCTGTATCAATGCTGAACAGTTTGAAAAATTTGCAGAAGTTTTTCTATTTTCAGTGATCAATTCTTGTTTAGTATCTCACTCTTTTGTTACCCGGTCGTCAAAATAATAATAATTCCCGCAGTAACTTTTAAAACTAATGTATTCATGGATGCAAGTAGTAAGAGTAATAATAAGAATACAAATGACTTTGCGTTTAGAAATCAAGTTAAGACAAATTAGAACCACGTACACAACGATAGCAAATTTGGATTTTTGAGTCCTGCGATCCGGATTAAAAGGTCAGTACAATCTGGATGTCAAATCGGGCTAGTAAGATATCCGGATTATGGTTATCTGGATTATCGCGTCTCTGCTGTGTGTGAATGTTACTTTGCAGATGGTTTCAAAAGTTCTCCGTCTTCTCAGCTTTTCAGAAAGGTATAACACTTGCTATTAAATAGGTAAAACATTGACTCAAAGTAGTAGAGTATCATAAATGAAACAAAGAGACCAAATTATTCAAAAACTCTTGTTCGATATAACCGCCGCTATTCCTCACACAAGTTCCCATTCGTTTTCTTAGTTACCTTTACCGACAGAAGTTTGCAGGCCCTTCTAATTTACTCAGCTGCATCAATAATCCTCTGTCTCAGAATATCGAAATTTGCAATCGGCTTCTCATATATGTAGACCTCACACAAAAAATCCATCAGCGTTAAATTGGGTCTCCTCGCCGGTTTTGCTATAGGTCCACTTCTTGCAATCAATTTATTTGAGAAATTCTTGTCCAACCATGCTTGAACATTCTGTATCCGAATCCAAGTAATTAGGCAGGAAGTACGATATGTAATTTTATATGATGGCCGTCCACACGTTTAGACTGAATTTCAGTCGTGACTGCCTTTTCCAATTCATTCATTTGGGTACTTCTCCTTTAAACATACCTACTTCAATATTATTGAGCACTCAAAGCGCAAGGAAACAAAAAAAAGGAATCGGTCACAAAAGATATCCAGTCTAAACATGTGGATGGCCATAATTTCAAATTACATGCCATACTTCCTGCCCAATGCAGCTGAGGAAATGAGGAGAGCCTGCAAACTTCTGTCGGTAAAGATAATTCAAAGAAACAAATGAGAATTTGTGTTCAACAAGAGTTCTGAAAAAAAAATGGTCTCTTTATCTTTGTTCCATTTATGTTAGTTTCTTCTACCTCGAAGTAAACAGGTACTTTATACTACTTCTCTGCAAATGAGTAAATTTTTTACCTATATTTATTAGCAAGTGCAATACCATTTTGAAAAGCTAAGAAGACAGAGTAATTTTCAAAAGCATCTGCAGAATAACTTTCTTATAAGCAGTTCAAAGTTGAAAATTCTTCCATCGTAACACTCGTCGAGCTGTTTTTTTTATTATTTTTATTAATTGGCATCCCTTTTTGCTGCATACTTCAAAAAAACGGACCTTAAATTAAATGACCTAAAAAATAAAGTCCTTCAATATTCCGTATGACTTACCCTGTATATGTCCTTGTATTATACAGGTTTGGAAATTCACATCTGAAATATACGATATACAATGCAGACAGACAGAGAATTCTTTCCTCCAGTTGCACAGATGAATAGTCGAGACAATCACTTGCTGTAACACACTGAATTCAGTTGTCTTACTTCATTATTCTAGTCTTGTCTCTCTCTTATCATTTAGAGGAGCGTAGTTCTTTAGTATGGTAGGCAACAGTAAATACTTGAATCGAGTATTACGGGCAGCCTGACAAATTAAAAATTCTTTACGTGAAGTGCGGGTTCCCTACCATACTGCGATGAGAGAGACAAGACTAGATTATCGCAGTAAGACTGTTGAATTCATTCAGTTATCACACTTGATTATCTCTCCTATTCATCTGTGCAACTGGAGGGAAGAATTTCCAAATCGGTATATCCAAGGTATTCGGGCTCTACTTCAAATTACTAGCAATGTATATACCCAGAATTTAACCATTGGAGCTCCTGCCTCACCCATCAAAGCCGCATGACACTATTGTCGCCGTGCGACAAGTGTTATAAACATTTCATTCGTCCATTTGCTTATATCTACTATGCGACTCACTCATTTTGCGTACAATCTGGCGTACACCAACCTCAGTTGGTAAACCTTCGAGAATAACTCTCCTCAATTTATAGTCTTCCAGACAATCAAACAACATGTGCTCTCAATCCCAATTTCACCACAAACGCATCTGTCATTCCCACTGAGACCCCTCTTATATATTAACTCATTCGTCCACCCATATCCTCCATATACTCCAAATACAGTCTGGAAGAAAACCATTCCTTCATCTCAGAGAAATTCACATCAGGCACGAAACCGCATGTAACACGCCCCTTACCACATATATCCCATCTTGTCTCAGTGTTTGTTGTAACACACCCACACTTTCCATGAGATGATATTTACTTTCATTATTAATGATTAATGATCAAAATCAGTCAAGTGAGTCCCTTTCTTGAGTTTATTACTCACACCTATCTTCATTGCCAAAAGTCCCCTGCTTTGGTCGAAGCAGTTCTAAATACTCTCAGGCATGCTCTCATCACCCCCCTCTGACACCTATTCATACTATTTATTGCAACCTTTCGCCATTTGCTCATACCAAACTGCCACCTTGTGCATGACGCATGCTTCGAACATGCATCTATATACCACATTCATGAACTTTTTTTCGAACCCTATTTTTTCTTCGATACACATTCAATTGTCCCGCTACTAGAGCTAGCTTAGCCCTTTCTTCCGAGTAGCTACCTTCATCTATCCTTATACCTATCAAGTATTGCACACTGGTGCCTTTTCCATTCATCTTAATTTGAAGCTGCCTATTAGCGGCAAAACTTCCCTTACGCCTCATGCAAACAGTCTTATGTTCCGACACACTTACATCTGCCCGAGCAGCCCATTCACACAAAGTAGTCATACATTCTGTTCCCTTCGATTCAAGTCGAAGGAGTCTATTACTATTCAATATGATCAGTGGGTCGTCCACAAATGCATCACCTTCTATCTCCTAGTACGGAGAATGTATGAGAGTGCTCAAACTTTATCAAGAGGACATCAATGCCTACACTCCACTGTATGGGTCCCCTCTAAAACCCTGTGAATATCCTCTCGTTAGCATGCGCATCACAAATTTATGCTTTCCAGTCACCCAGGCATTTCCCTCGTGGAACTAGCTATCCCTCAATTCCAATTGTTCATATCCGATTGGTTAAGGATATACCACTTTAGGTGGTGAAATGCTTCCTTGAAGTCGACGACAATACCCAAGACGTTTTTTTTCCCTGGGACTCACCGACTGTTCTTACAAGCGACATCCACACATCGATAGTTGCCTTAGGGAACACTCCCTCATGAATTATTGTGCTGTAAATTGATATCAAAAACTCAGGCTCACTTCGCCACACATGTTTCACAATCTAGGGATATATTCCATCTTCCCATTCTTCTGCTTTCGTATCGCCTTATCAACTCTCTCAGTGAGTTCCTTCATCCCTAGGTACTCTTACTCTCGTCTGTCTTTCATTGCCGACTGGAAACAATCTATGCAATAAATCTTTCACACTTTCATTTCACTTTTTAGTCATTCCTTCACCCACTCTAACTTCAGTGAGTACCGCTTTTTGCCTCTTTATTCTATAGATACTCCTCAGTTCTCTCTGAGATTCTTCCTATTTCTTTGTTTTCTGATAATTCGTTATAAACTTTCCCACCTCTTCATTTTGCTTCATCCCTGCCGAGTTTCCTATATCCCAGTCGACATTCCTAATCTTCCATCTATTTTGCTGTACTTTTTTCGAATCATCATTTACTTTCATTTCCAGTGTGATCAGTATACCGTTGTGGTCACCGATACAGCAGTCAGGCTCAACATTCCACTTACCGAAGTAGACAGCGTCCGATTTTGCATTCATAAAGATGACATCAATATATATTCCGATTTTCGCACTTCTAAAGATGTACCATTCTGATCTCTCATTCAGCACTAGGAAACCTCTCTCATTTGCAATATCAGCAGTTGAAATACACTATGCGAGGGTAAGAAATTGATCTGCCCAACATTCAATATTTTCCAAACATATTTTATGAACCGACTCAAACCATGATATAAAAAACATGTTATGCTACTACGCATCGGGGACAGAGATAAAGCTACCGCTCTCTCTCAAATTATGACGTGATGTGGGGAGCAAAGCCACACCTTTAGTTAAGAATTCCTTTGAGATTTACTCAGTTTTGCTGTTTAAAAAGAATGAGAGAATGGAAACGTGGTGATTGAGAGAAATATACTTAGATCTCAGATCAATATTATAATTATTCCCCGAAGAGGAATATTTGATTCAGTGATGAAGAATTTATAAATAATGGCCAATTGCGATTGTTTTATTTTCATCATAATATACAGGGTCTCTATAAATGATTATAACAGCGCAGTTGGCGTTGGACTATTATAAATAGTTATATCCTGATGTTAACTTTAATTTAAACAAACGAAACTTTGAATATGAGCTGGTAATTCCGGAAGAAAATTAATAATGTGACTGGAACTATAAGTTTTTAGGGAAATTGTAAGAGAAGATAGGATAAAAAATTTCCAAAGCAACCTACGATGTTACAATCATTTATAAAGACCCCGTATTTTAAAATGCACTTCGTGTTTCTAAAGTTTAATTTCAAATTCTACAAAACCAGTACATATTCCGTATATCATTGGTTATCAGAATTAGGTTAACATGACATTTATACTTAAAATCATAGAATGTACACACAGTCATAGAACCCGATATACAACATCTTTCCTTCAAAAAAAAAAGTTCACTCTAAACTTAAAACTTATACATACATGTACTAAGTACTAAATATTCAACTAATAAATTTTAAAGTTTTTATATCTGCTGGGCAGATTCCCTACTTGGTATATCCAAGGCATATTCAGTATGTTTAGGTATACTTAATTCATTTTTACTACTTCTAAAGAATGAACTGTTTTTTTTTCGAATTTGCCTACCATCTGTATCAATCACGTTATATGATCTAGGCTGTCCTAATTTTGAGTAAATCTTACCACCAATCCATTTGTTATCCTCATGGATTAAAACATTTTCGTTTCCAACAAAAGTCATTTCTGACTTTACTAGACTTATCATAGTTAATTTTATCTTTCATTCGTTTTTCTTCAATAAGTAAGTTTTCTGTTCATTGAAATCTCAGCTGAACTTAAGCCAACTCCCAGGACGGGTGACGTCCTAAATTCAAACAATCCTAAATTGAGATTTTTGCATTTTCTTAATATCTTTTTTGAAATTCCAACACCTTCTTCCGCGAGGCCATTTGATTAAGGGTATTGCATGCTACTTGTTGTAATCTTTGAAGTTTCATTTCTTAGCAAATTCCCTACATTCATATGAATTTCAGGGCATATTATCTGCTATTATTCCTAATGGAAAACCGTTTACCGCAAAATTAGACATAAATGCTCTTTTTACATCATCTGCTGTTTCACCTTTCACTTCGACTACATCGAGCCTCCTCGAAAAATAATCAAAAATGACTAAATAACATAATTTTGGACGAAATGTTTCACAAACTTGACATTTTGAAATATAATCTGTAATTGTTGAAGAGTAACGTCCATGATGATAAATATTGAATGAATTGTTGACAGGAATTTGGACTAGATTTTATTTTGATTTATTGAATACTTGCCGACGTTTCGAATCTTTTGTGATTCTTTTTCAAGGCTAAAATGGTACAATGTCATAAATATAAAATGCAAAATTGTAGGGACGGATCTGCCACTCACCTCGATATTCGTTTCAATCAAAATATCGTCATAATATTTATTTTGTTCATTTCTCGTTGAAAGTCAATTCTGGTATGGTGAAAACAAATATGCTGAATGTTATCAGTAAGAAAGCAGATCCATCCCACCAACATGTTCGGCCGTCGATACGAGTACAATGACCGGAAATCTTGACGGACTAATTTTTAAAATTTTCACATTGAATACACAAATATAAAAGATAAAAACATAAAAATACAAAAACACTCGCATCACAATTAAAATATCTACATTAATATATTTGTAAAAATTAAATTATCAAGCCGTTGTATATAGAGCTTAGGTGTTGGACATCTTCCTTGAAATTGACAGTATTGTTGGACTTTATGTGGAACCTTTCGCTAATTATTCTTCTGCTGTAATTGGGTTCACGGTCAAGAACTGTGACTTCGTCAAATCTGAATTTATGTCCTTCTGTGTGTGTATGTGTGGTGAGGGCTGTTTTATGAGTGTTATTCAATTTTTTCGTGTCGTTTATGTGTTGTTTTACTCTATCCTCCAGCAGTTGTTTTGTCTGTCCTATGTAGCATTTCTGACAGTTTCCACATGTGATCTTGTAAACCAATTCTGATTGTTTTTGAATGGGGGTCTTATCTTTCAATTTCGAGTAGAATTTTTTCCAATTATCCGATGTGTTGTAGAATGCCGCTGTGCAGTTATACTCACGAAGAATTTTATTGATCTTGTACGATAAACTTGGGTAAAATGTAAGTTTGACGTATTTCGTTGGTGTTGAATTTTGTATTATTGATGTTTCTCGTGCGTTGTTGGTTGTAGCAGTTGTTCTGGTTTGTATGTTGGCTCTGTTGAATATATTCATGCATTTTCTGATGTAGTATTCTGGATAATTGTTCTGTTTTAGAATTTGGCTTACTTTCTTCAAGTTGTCGGGTTTATATTCGTTACTGCACAGTGATACTGCTCTATTAATCATGTTCAATGCTACATTTTTCTTTTGTGTGTCGCTATGGTTGGAGAGGAAGTTAATGCATCGACCACTGTTTGTTGGTTTTGTGTACCAATTGGTTTTTAGTTCTCTTTCGTTTCTGATGACCAGTACGTCCAAAAATGGAATGCTTCGATGTTTTTCTCTCTCTAGTGTAAATTGTATCTTTTGATGGAATGAGTTAAAGATACCCAATGTTTCTTCAATTTTGTTTTTAGGCACTAGGAGCAAAGTATCGTCTACAAACAGTTTCAGCAGAGGCACAACAAAGTCCAACTTTGAGATTGCGAATTCAAATAGAGCGTGCATGATTAAGTTTGCAAACGTTTGGCTTGTTGGGGATCCCATTGCTGTTCCCTCTATTTGTTTGTAGTAAACCCCATTGAAAACAAAGTATGCTCCTTCAAAGCACAATTCCACAAGCTCTAGAAATTCTCTCTTGTTCAGGCTTTTGAAATGTTTAATATAGTACCACTGATTTGTTATGGTGTTAATGACTAGTTCTTTTGGAATGTTAGTATATAAAGAAACTACGTCCAATGATATTAATTCATAGTCGTTTGGTACTATCACTGATTTCAATTCTTCAACTAATGTGAAGGAATCTCTTACATTGAATTTGGAGGTTGACAAAACACGGTTGAGGATATCATGTAGAAATTTACCAACCTTGTGGTTAGGGGCGTTTATGCAGCTCACTATGAGTCTCAGGTTGATATGCTCTTTATGTGTTTTTCTCAGAAAGTAGATTTTAGGCGTAACGCTATTGTGAGATATCAATGATTTGTATTCTGTTTCTTTTATAGTATTGTTGGTTTTGAAGGACTGTAATAATTTATTGATTTTGTTTTGTATTTTTCTGGTGGGATCAGTTGTTAATTTTCTATATGTTGTTTCGTCATTCAACATTTTTTCTGCTTCTGTGTTATATTCGTCTTTGTACATTATAACTGTAGTGTTGCCTTTGTCTGAATTGCTTATTATTATTTCCGGATGTTCTCTGATGAATTTTTCGGTCATTTTATAGTGCTTTTTTAGTGGATCTTTATATGGTCGGTGTAGTCTCATAAAGTTATTTATCACTCCAACACATCTATTTCTATTATGGTTTTTTTCATCTTCGTCTCTGGTTGCGGTTTGTGTGAACATTTCTATATCCTTTATCAGTTGAAGTTTCGGAATATGTTGTGGAACTATTCCATGTTTCGGTCCCAGTCCTAGGATAAGTTTGACCTCATTTGGTATGGTGATGTTGGTATAATTTTTAATTAGTTTGTCTGATCTAACAATACTTATAGGGTGTTTTTGTTGTTCTATTAAGTTCTTGAATTTTACTATATTACCTGTTTTAACTTTTTGGAAAGTTTTATCAAAGTTTCTTTGTCCTGCATTGATGATAGCTCTGAAGATGTTAGTTTCCAATTTGCTTGATATATTCCTTTTTATGTTTTCGAGTTTGTTCTTGGTTTGATCTCTTTTCCAAATAGATATTTTGATCTCTATGTTTAAAATTGTCTTCTGAAACTTCCTTATCCTTCTGTCCACAAGATTCATGTATGGGTGATCTTCTTGTTGTAGAGTGTGTACTTGTTTGACATTGTTTAAAATATGTGGAGGCAATACGTCGTTGGATCTGCACTGAAGGAGGAAGATAACTCTGTTATGTAGTGATGCTGACTTTCTGTTCAAATTTATGACATTCTTACATTGAGAAAATACATCATTGCCATACTTATGTTTAATGTGGCTTAATAATCCCCCAGGTATTTGAGATTGTTGAAGAGTAACGTCCATGATGATAAATATTGAATGAATTGTTGACAGGAATTTGGACTAGATTTTATTTTGATTTATTGAATACTTGCCGACGTTTCGAATCTTTTGTGATTCTTTTTCAAGGCTAAAATGGTACAATGTCATAAATATAAAATGCAAAATTGTAGGGACGGATCTGCCACTCACCTCGATATTCGTTTCAATCAAAATATCGTCATAATATTTATTTTGTTCATTTCTCGTTGAAAGTCAATTCTGGTATGGTGAAAACAAATATGCTGAATGTTATCAGTAAGAACCCAATTACAGCAGAAGAATAATTAGCGAAATGTTCCACATAAAGTCCAACAATACTGTCAATTTCAGGGAAGATGTCCAACACCTAAGCTCTATATACAACGGCTTGATAATTTAATTTTTACAAATATATTAATGTAGATATTTTAATTGTGATGCGAGTGTTTTTGTATTTTTATGTTTTTATCTTTTATATTTGTGTATTCAATGTGAAAATTTTAAAAATTAGTCCGTCAAGATTTCCGGTCATTGTACTCGTATCGACGGCCGAACATGTTGGTGGGATGGATCTGCTTTCTTACTGATAACATTCAGCATATTTGTTTTCACCATACCAGAATTGACTTTCAACGAGAAATGAACAAAATAAATATTATGACGATATTTTGATTGAAACGAATATCGAGGTGAGTGGCAGATCCGTCCCTACAATTTTGCATTTTATATTTATGACATTGTACCATTTTAGCCTTGAAAAAGAATCACAAAAGATTCGAAACGTCGGCAAGTATTCAATAAATCAAAATAAAATCAAGTCCAAATTCCTGTCAACAATTCATTCAATAATCTGTAATATCCTTGACCATATTTGGCCAATATAGTGACTCTTTATCCTCACCCAAGTTTTCCTAACTCCAAAATGTACTCTATGTGAAATATGAAGCATATCGTTAATCATACTATATGGAATAATTGATATATTTCCAACGAATAATAACCCACCTGAATATAAAATTTCACCACGTAATGGCCGATAAGCTTTAAGATTTTTAGGTAATTGTTTATAAGTTACTGTCCAACCATTTTGAACATAAGTAATTATTAGTTTCATTGTGCTAACCTCGGATACTTCTTCAATAATTTCTGTTCGTCGATCATCTGCAGCGTTCAAATACTTTTCTACAAGATGCACTATTTCAACTAGCTCTCTGTCATCATTTACTTTATCATGACTAAAAGAACGTGAATACAGATCAGCTTTATACAATTTTGGACCTGGCACATATACTAAGTCGAGAATGGTTATTTTTCAGCCATATATATAGTTATGAAAATTTTGGGTAACAAAGACAATGGATAACATTTCCTTTTCAATTTGACTGAAATTTTTCTCAGCATCGGTCATTGCCCTAGAAGCATTATGAACTGACCGTGCGTTTTGTAACAAACAACATCCAAGGCCATCTTTAGAAGCATCGGCCTGGATTTCTATTTTGAACCCCGCTTTCTAATATTTCTTCAACTTTAATCTAAAATTTGAGTATGACTTTGCAACCACACAAACTATTTATCCTCCCTACTACTAACTATTTATCCCCCCTTAATAATTGACAAATGGTATCAATAAATTAGAGTAATTTGGAATGAATTTTCTACGATAATTCAACATTCCTAAAATTCTTTGTAAATCTTCAATATTCTGTGGACCCCGAATGTCATTCATTGATATGATTTTGATCCGATTAGGCTTCATACCCACTTTACTGCAAATATGTCCTAAAAATTTCACTTCATGTAAGCAATATTGTTTCTCTCTATTGAATTTTATACCTAATTCCTTAGCTTTAGTAAAAACTTTTTCAAAAATGTTATCATAATTTACTTCTGCACCGATCAGAACATCATCAAAATATACAACAAAAACATTTATGTTTCAAAAACTTTCCTGAACCTTTTTCTGAAAAAAATCCGGTAGATTCTTCAACCCAAAGGGTGCCCTCAAAAATTCATAGCAACCATTGAAGGTGCTAAATGTACAGAGATAACTAGACTGCCAATCTAATTCCACCTGATAATATCCATCATTTAAATCTAATAATGAGAAAACTGATTTTCTGCTCAATTTGCTATCTACTACATCTTCTGATGTTGGAATCTCAAAGAATGATCTCGTCATCGCTTAATTTAATTCAGCTGGGTCTGAACATAATCTTCGACTACCATTTGGTTTCTCAATAATTACTAAGTTACTCACCAAGCTTACAGTATTTTCCACTTACTGAATAATTTTCATACGTTCTGGCTCGTCAAGTTTAAACAAAACTCTTTCCTTAAGTTGAAGAACCAAGAGCCCAGGAGGCCTTAGGATCTGCACTTAGATCTACCTGAAGGCTACATTTTTTTTCAATTTTCCTAAACCATTCAAAACATTTTCATACTTCTTTAAAATATCTGTTTAAATATCTTTTGCTTCTATAATATATACTTGAATATAGCCTGAATCTATACAAGTATCGAAACCGAAAATTGAGATAGAACATACATCAGCAACTATAAAATCTATGGCTTTAGGCTCACCCTAACTATACAGTTCAATTCAACTTCAACTTCAGGTTTTATATTGAATTCCACATATCTTCTTCTTCTTCTTCAGCCACTTTCCATCCACTCCTGGATATAGGCCTCTTCCAAATTGCGCCATCTTTCTCTGTCCCTCGCCACTTTCCACCAGGCTTGACCTGCCACATCTCGTAGGTCATCAGCCCATCGTTTCGGTGGTCTTCCTCTGCTCCGGGTTGTGGTCCGCGGCCTCCAGTTCAGGATTCTTTTCGGCCATCTGTCTTCATGTTGTCTTGCAACGTGCCCCGCCCATTGCCACTTTAACGACGCTATACGTTGCATTACGTCCATTACTTTAGTTTTCCTACGGATATCGATATTTCTTACTTTGTCCCGGAGGGAAATACCAAGCATACTTCTTTCCATTGCTCTTTGTGTGACAGACAGGATGTTTGCTGTAGCTCTTGTGATGGCCGTTGTTTCAAGGCCGTACGTCATCACTGGAAGAATGCACGAATTCTACACTTTTCTCTTTAGGTTGATAGGTGTTTCCTTGCTTTTTAATATATGGCCTAATTTTCCGAATGCAGCCCAGCTAAGTCCGATTCGTCGAGTTGCTTCTGCCCCTTGATTTGCCACTCCAAGCTTCACTTTGTGTCCCAGGTATATATATTCGTGGACATTTTCCAGCAACTGGTCTCGTACTTCAATGTTGACTGGCTCAGGACTCATTATCTTCGTCTTTTTCAAGTTCATTTTTAATCCAACTCTGAGAGATTTTTCGTTCAATTCCTCAACATTTTCTTCAATTCCTCCATTGTACTTGCAGCAACAACCACATCGTCAGCAAAGCGCAGGTGGTTCAGAAACTTTCCATCAATGTTAATGCCCATTTTTTCCCAACACAGTTTTTTAAATATATCCTCTAGAGCAGCGGTAAATAACCTTGCAGATATAGGGTCTCCTTGCCTCACTCCTCTTTTGATAGGCATCTTGTTTGTACCGACTTCTTCGTCAATTTTTACGTGCATAGTGGCATTTTCATATATGTTTTTTAACAAATTGGTATATCTGGAGTCTACCCTCGCGTTATTCAGCGCTTCCAGGATTGCCCAGGTCTCTATTGAGTCAAATGCCTTTTCATAATCCACAAATGCCAGGTACAGAGATATGTTGTATTTGTTGCATTTCTCAATCAACTGATGGATTGCTTGCAGATGGTCTGTGGTGCTATTACCTTTTCTAAATCCTGCTTGTTCAACGGGCTGATAAAAGTCTAGTTTGTTGGCAAGGCGGTTAGTAATAATTTTGGTCAGCAGTTTGTAAAGGGATGACAGTAGACTGATTGGTCTGTAGTTTTCGATGTTAGTGCTGTCACCCTTTTTGTACAGTATTTTTACTTCTGAGTCCTGCCATTCCTTCGGAACTTTTCCCTCCTTAAGGCATTTGTTTAGAAGAGAACGTATAACTTTTTCTAGCTTGTCACCCCCTAGTTTTAACATTTCATTTGTTATTCCATCCCCATCCGGGGCTTTATTGTTTTTCATTTTTCTAAGGGCTGCTTCCATCTCTGTTCTATCCACATCCGGTACCTCCTCCGAGCCAACATTTAAAATCGTACGATCCTTTATCTCGTTAGGCTTTGATTTTGTTGAGCTGTACAGTTTTCTGTAGAACTTCTCCACAACGGCAGCTATTTCGGCTTTGGTCGTTACAATCTTCCCGCTTTCATCCTTCATTTTTGTGATGACTTGCTTTCCGCAACTAAGTTTCGAACGAAGGACTTTCATTGAGCAATTCTTTTCAATCGTGTCATTTATAACCTTGGTATTGTGGTTTCTCACGTCTTTCCCTATTTTCTTTTTTATGATTTTACTTAATTTTTGGTGTGCTTCAGATCCCCTGTCTAGTTTCCGCCTTTTCTCAATTAGTAGCTGTGTTTTTTGGCTAACCTTGCTACAGTGTTTTCTTTTTGATCTAGCACACACTGTTTTAGTCGCAGTATGAATAATCCCCGATACGGTTGAGCACAATTGGTCCAGGTCCATAGCTTCAGCGTCTATTCCTTGTAGCTTTCTTCCGATCGCTTCTTGATATAGTGATTTTTGAGCGATGAGTTCTTCTGAAGTAGGAAATTTTCTTCTTTTCACAAGTTTTCTCCTCTCTAGAGTTGTATCAAGCTGAATCTGTGCTCTGACCATGCGATGGTCACTTCCCGTATCGAAACAATTGAGAACACTTACATCCACACACATTCCTTTTTTAGACGTGCATATGTAGTCAATTTCGTTTTTAACCCGGCCATTTGGGCTGATCCAGGTCCATTTCCTGTCTTTGTGCTTTTTGAAGAATGTATTCATACAGAATAAGTTCTCACCAGCAATGAAATCTATAAGACGCTGGCCTCTTGGGTTTCTTGTCCCCAAGCCGAACTTCCCAATATTTGTTGGGTCTCCGTTCTCTGGTTTTCCAATTTTTCCGTTAAAATCTCCTGATAGGACCCGAAATTGCGTTGTTTCTGAACGAATAGCTGTCGTAACGTCATCATAAAACTGTTCTACCTCCTGATGATCAGAGGAACTTGTTGGAGCATATCCATGTATAATTTGTAAATTATACCTTCGATTTACTTTAATAACTGCGTATATTACGCGATTTGAAATAGCACATGTCTTTAACACTCGGTCCTTAACCTTTTTGTGAAAGATGAAAGCAACTCCCCCTTGATGGGACTCAGTATCAGAGTTTTTCTGGTACAATAGGTTACCGGATTTCAGTAGAGTTGTGGTTTCTCCTGCCAGCCTCGTTTCGCAAATTCCCAAGACGTCCCACTTGATTTTTTCAAGCTCTGCTTCTAAATGTAAGAGATGTTCTTCTTTGCTCATCGTCCTCATGTTGTAAGTGGCTATGTATACTTCGGATTTATTGTAAGATTTGCATAGTTTTTGTTTGGTTATCAAATTTTTGCCTCCTCCAGAATCCCTGAGGCAGACGGACAAGTCCGTGCGAGATTCTGAACTCTGTGTTCTACTCGCCTGGGGTAGTAACGTGTTTAAATTTGACATTTCATAAGTTTGGTTTGTTTGGAAGGTAATTGGCGTAGCCCGCCACGCTTGCCCTGCGTGTTGGCGGCGGTTTAATTTTGGAATTCCTTTTCCTAGATGTGCTGTCTTTCTAGACTAACGAGACACATCTCCCCGGGAACGCTTTTATGGCGGCGTTTACTCGCCATGTCACAGAATCATCATAGGCTTATGTGGTTTTTGGTGCTCACCGGTTCCCACACCGGCCAGCCCACACCTCCGGTTCTGCCGCTGCTTTGGTTAGGGACTGCTTATTTATGTATATCGCAGCTGACCTCCATATCTAGAGGTCTTTCGCTATCCACCAACTGCGACCCTGTAGGGTAGCCCAGCAGCTTGAGCAATGGCTACTTGCAAGACCATACTCCCTACTTCCACATATGCTTTCAACAAAACATTTGTTTCCAATAGTTCGTAATTTGATAAACAGGGTTAATAAATTTTTAAAGGTATAATATTGACATCAGAACCTGTACGCACTTTGAATTCGACTTTTTTACCTTTGATCAATTTTTTTTCATTAATTTATTTTTAGTATCCTTATTATCAACAGCATGAACATCATATTTCTTACAGTACATACCCCTACTTTTAATTGAATCAATCAACAAACATTCAAATTCATCCTTCTCTACACTTTTGACTTCTTTGGTCATATTTACCCTGCAAGCAACTGCAAAATGATTTTTGAGTCCACATTTTTTGCACTTTTGACCATATGTTCTACATTTTTTCACTCCATGGACTCGTTCACATCTGAAGCATTTGAAAACCTTACCCTGACTTTTCGAACTGCTTCCCACTTCCTTTTTGGACTCCTTTCCCTTAAATTTGTTTTGCCTTCTACTTCCGGTAACGTTCACCTCCTTGCCCTTCTCCTGAACGTCTTCTATTTGGACTTACATTATTTCGTGTGCCATGCACAATTTGACAGCGCGTTCTAGGTTTACGTCCCCGATTTTCAATAATTTTTTTTGCAATTTTTTGTCATTGGTTCTGGGAACAATTGCATCTCTGATCAATTTACATTTTTGTTCCACAAGTTGAAGACAAGGTTGGCAAATCATTGTGAAATTGATTGAACGGCTCTTCTTCTCCCTGCTCCTTTCAAAGAATACAGATCTTTCATATACTTCATCTTTCTTGGTATTGGCATACTCCTCAAATTTAGCCATAACAATATCATTTGATTTTATTTTCTTCGGATAAATGAAGTTATTATGGAGTTCAACACCATTTTCTCCAATAATGTTTAGTTTGAGTGTAGCTACTTTTTCAGGATCAGATTTCTTTGATCTTCCACTTGCTATCAAAAATATTTCAAAACTTTGCTTGAATTTTTTTGACGCATTGATAGTTACATCCCATTCTGCTGGCAACCTTCCATCCGGCATCGTGATGCAGTAGGTACTTCTCATTAAATCTATGATCTCGTACATCCAGAACAATTGATATCTTTATTAATTTAGCAGCGCTTTGATTTATCACAATATATTTTAAAATGCACTTGTGTTTCTAAAGTTTCATTTTAAATTCTGCAATTAACCTGTACAGACTCCGTATATCATAAGTTATCAGAATAAGGTACACATGACATTTATACGTAAAATCATAGAATGTACACACAGTCATAGAACCAGATATACCTACAACAGCGATAGTCCGCCGAGACGTCTGCTCGTTTGAAAAAATCTCGTTCATTATTTTTGAGCAGCGCTAATGTATTGTGTCTAAATATGGGTATTATTCGAATTTTTAGGCGAAAATAATTTCAAACGGCTAACTAGAAAGAAGATAAAATCAACTAAAATTTCCAGAAGCAATATTGGACTTGAAATTTGTATTATATTTCTGAAATTACAGACACTAAAGTTAAGGCACACTTTTTTAATTGCTAAAGACAATATTGCCTTTGACATAGGTATACTATTTTCAAAATTACGACACTGAGGTTTGAAAATTTTGGGAAAGCATGAAAAATTCGACGAAATTCGAAATATAAAAAAAGGGCTTTATTTGACAGAAAATGTATTTCTGATTCGAAGGTATTGGAAATATATTTGCTCCGATATAATAAATTATCTGCCGATAGCGTTATTATATTATTTTCATGACGAAGAGTACTAATTGTGAAGATAACCTCAAAATGGACAACAAAATTGAATTCGAACTCCTGTAATAATATCTAAAATACATAAGGATTATTTTCATTCATTCATTATCATTTTTATGCATATTTCGTTCTGGATAGTTTTAATATGGTCCCATACACCACTACGTATTCACAACTGAGGTGACAGATTTCATAATCTCCAAAAAAATGCCGAAAACATTCAAAATAACGTACTTTGTCTTCTAATGTCGTCATTTTCCTTCACGCGTGACGTCATTGCGCGGTGACGAAGAAAAATAAGAATAGTTAGTAGCATACCACGTTTCTTATATCATGACTGGAACAAAAACATGAATACCAATAAAATGATACCTAAACAGCTCCTAGAAGAAAAATTTTCTACGAGAATATATTTTTGTGACCATGTGATGGCCTTAAAGACAGCAATATAATCCATTGGGGAGACGGGTTTTTATGATGAGTGCACATTGTTTCTAATGCCTTCCTAATCATCACCATTGCCACTAGTGATCAACACACTTTTTACGGTAGAGAACCACTCAGTACATTAACAAGTACCTTATCACTAAGTCGAAGTGAGAGTCGTGAAATTATTCCCACATCAAAAATTTATATTAATGAAAGAATATTTACATATTTACTGAATAAATTCCGAGAAACTCACTTATAATTTTTTTCATTTCAGGAATGAGCTACTTGAGGAACTTTCACTCAATTCACCGAATCGAAACAGCAAATAATCTACAGTGATATGTTTCTTCGAATTAATCATCCAAATTATGTTATTATTTATCATTCAGAATAAATATATCTCAGAAGCGATTATTTTTTTTTCATAACATCTAAATTCTATGAATTTTTATTTAGAACGATAAAAACATCTGTTCTGGTTATCATAGATCTCAAACGAAAAATGAGATATTAATGGAACAATTCATTACATTTCAGTTCCAACTTTGATTTATGCAACAGATAACTTCATCAAGGACTCAGTCAATAGATTCAGGTACCACTTGAGAATTTAAGAGTTTCACTTGATTGAGACAATTAATATATGTATATACATATGACTTTGTATGGGAACTCGCAAATTTCTTGAAACATGAAGAATAAGACAAACAATGATCACAGTACTATGGTCGTCATAATGAATAAAGTTGAAACTAATTACTGTATCTAGCCTGCTACAAAAACAGGTAACCATATCACTCCATTTGAAAAATAATAAATACACATGCCCAGATCAGATATAATCACAAATGCGATCTTCGGAAAGGGACTACTTAAAAATTCGAAACCTTCAAGTAGGTTCAGGATTCGAAAAGGAAATAGTTATTTAAGACGGCGGCTAGTGGTTAATATATTTTAACGCGGTAGCTCCGCTCACGCGTTAATAGTTCGAAACCATTAGTTGCTAGATTAATAACCGAGTTGATTACAAAATTTTTGCGACGACCTCAATATAAATTATGTATAAATTCTTTAATGAAATACATTTTTATTTTGCACAAGACGTTTATTTGACATAAACAAGTTTTTATGAATTTGACCTAGTGATCCAAAAAATTTTCAACAGAGTGAAGAATAGTGGTATCAGGATCAATGTCGAGCAGAAATTGATACTATGTCAGTTCGGTTTCGATTATATAGTTTTCCATCTTCAGGGCTGTACGAAATTATGGAGCTACATATAAGATGAAATAATACGCAAAAATACAAACAGGTAAAAAAACAAGATTTAAAGTTGAAGAATAGAAAATTATCACAGACTAATGAATGATTCAGTTATGAGTAAAGTATGAAAAAGCACACATAAAGTATAGAAAAATTGATGACATTGAAAGAATAGAATGTATATAAAAAACACAAAAACACAGCTGAGTACAGTCTAGACAATTTCATCTACCCAAAATCATTTTATAAAAATTTGATACAATCATCAAAAATCTACTGGTACGTAAGAAAAACACTACATCAAAAAGCGGGGAACAACGGATTGAAATCGATACGGATACTAGTTCGTCAACAGCTGTTAATAAAATCGACGGAAAGTAAAAATTCAAACCTTGATTTGCGTGTGTGTGAGGAATGAGTCATAACATTAGATGGTATTACAGATATTGAAGACTAAGATATTAATTCATTTATTATTTTTTATACTATTTTTAATTAGTAGAAGGTAAAGAAATTTACTCAGATGTTGAATGTCAGATCTGGAATTTATGGAGTCATGAACAACAATTTGGAGCAGTTCGAAAATTAACCGATTGCTCATTTACGCTTCCCTGTTCAGAAGTTTAGCAGCCCTTAAGATGGAAAATATATTTCCGAAACGTCGGAGAACCGACAAAGTAGTATCCATTCCTTCTTAATATTGATTCCGATATTACTATTCATCACTCTGTTGAAATTTCTATGTTCCAGTAGTAGAGTTCCGACATTTCTCGTAGTGCTTCCTAATATTTTGTGTACGGTTGCCGTGATGATTGCATATTAAAGAAGCAGAAATTGATTATTAAAATGGATCATTTATGTTAAATTTCTTACACTTCAAAATCACCTTTATTTTGCGATGAATTAAGGAAAAGTGAATTAATAAATGAAACCAATGGTCCCCACGATATTCAGATTGGACTTACCGTTTTCAAAATATAAACACGACCGTGAAAGATTCACCTACTATTATTATTCAACAAGAGAAAAATTTCGAAAATTACAAAAAAAATCTGAAAAACCTGCGGCGGACAGTCGAAAGTTCATCTGCCAACCAATTGCATGTTTCAGAATGAGGTACCATAATTTCGAGCTCTTAATCCTCAGATGATTTCATTATATAAAGTTTTCCAATAACTAAGGATTTCTGACGCATTGTTTCTGTGATACAGGGTGTTGAAATTTGAAGAAAATATTTGTTTTTCTACAATATTTTCGACATTGTTTACGATTTTCCTTTGCGTTTTGTTGAGTTTGCATAAGAACACATTTTTCTCAATTCGAATTTTCTTTTATTTTCACCGGTCTCGTCCTTACAGACTTCTGTCCGAAAAAATTCAGTCGAGAAAAAAGATATTTCCTAAGCTTTTTTTCAAATTAATAATTAGTTTTGTGACCAACACATATTTCGAAGTGGGAACAGTATGTAGAATTGTTAACCTGTGATTAAAACTTTCTTAAATAATAAATAAAATGGTAATATATCTAGAAAAAATATGAAATTCTCTCATTACTTCGAAAATCATCTAGACAGAGTATGAGGCAGCTTCGTTCGTTCATTTTCTTTTTGTTGGGACAGAGTAGGTATAATCCACACACGATTTGAGAATTTCATCACCAGAGCCAATTTTTTGTTAATGTATGAATTGGAATAATTAGTTGGGCCTTTCCTCCTACACGGTAGATTAAATGTAGTGTCATATCACTACTTCGAATCAGTTTACTAATTTTGTTCGAAGATGAAAAGGACCGCGATATGGTTTATGCACGATATTTTTTTAAATGAAGGAACAGAGCTACCTTAATATGAGCCTGAAAGATTTTGGAAGTGATCAAAGAATTTTGTAACTCTATCAGATTAAAAAGCATTTTATTTTTCATTTCTGGAAGTATTCGTAGTAGGTGAAAAAACTTAGGAAACCATTCTCATCTTGATAAGGGAAATAATTTTTAGATTTGAAAAAAAATGAGCGTAAAATTTTTTTCACCGAATTTATTCGGAGAGAAGTCGGTATGGACGCCATTAGTGAAAATTGAAAATAATTGTGCGAATTAGGAAAAATGTGTACTCATAACCCACCAAAATGCAAATTAAAATCGTGAACTGAGTCGAACACAGTAACAATGAGTTAGAGACCAATGTAATTTCATGTCATAAAATCATCTGAAGATTAATATATCTCGAATTAACATTCTAAAACACCCCGCATTTTAAAAATTAATTCCCTTACTTAAAGAGTCGGATCCAACACAGTGAGTCTGCTTCTTAAACTAGGAAAATGATATCAAGACGATTACAACAGAAATCTATACAGGGTGTCCACTTTTAGAGTGAACAAACTACTGGAGGTGATTAAACAAGTGATTTGCAACAAAAAATGTCATATACCACATGGTCGAAATATTGACGGTTGTTCTTCAATTTAACATTTCTTGATTTCACGAAAAATTTCAAGTTTTTTTCTAACAAGATCATTATTCAGTTTTTCTTGTAGTCTCATCAAATTTGACCACATATTCGGAAAGGGCAATAAATTTTTCACAAGATGAGAGAGTCTGTGTGCAGGAAACACTTTTATATTACAGGCGTGATAAGAAGTAGAATATCATAATTTCCAAGTTAATAGAATCAGTCTTTTTTCCAATGATTTTTTCGATGAAATATCAATAATTATGGACAAACTTCTCTTCAGTAAAAAAAAAATTAGTACACCTTTTCGAAGAAACCATTTCGGCATAATGACTCTCTCATCTTGTAGCAAATTTATTGCCCTTTCCGAAAATGTGATCAAATTTGATGAGACTACAAGAAAAACTAAATAATGATCATTTTAGAGAAAAAACTTGTATTATTTCGAAAAATCCACAAATGTTAAATTGAAGAAAAACCGTCAACATTTAGGCTATGTGTTTTATAACACTTTTTGTGACAAATCACTTGTACTTATAATCACCCCTCGAAGTCTGTCCACTTCAAAAGTAGATACCATATATAGACCAGTCAACTACATAAGACACATTTTAATGGGAGACAGAAAACACTTAAAGGATCCCGAAAAACTCCCACATATGTATAGGAGTTTCAGATTCTGAGTTACAGAGTGTTTTTTTGAATTTGAATGGAAATTAAAACCACTGTATCTCCTGGACGAAATCAATGATTTATCCGAAATTTTGAATGAATATGTCGCTTTCATGTTGTTACTGTTCTAGTTCAAAACATCAAGTTTGACATTAAATGGATTCTGTAAGTTCGTTAATATAAAAAATTGAATTATGCGAAGTTCAAGTCAAAGTAACTTCGAAACCGATCACCCTATTCCGCCATCTCACAGACACATATGGACATGTGTTGTTTTCAAATCAACTGTGCAAAAGTCAAGCCCCTAACTCGTTCTGTTCGATAATTACAGTGAACAGAAATTTGCCGGCCACATCGCATAAATAGTTTTTTGTCCTTATGGTACGATCATCATGATATTCTGAATGAGTTTGTACTTACAAATTCATTTCCTGATAACCAAACCTCGAACTGATTGGAAGTGTGCTTCCAGAAGTAACGACAAAACAGTAAAAATTTTATTATCAATAACTTCGAAACTACTCAATCGATTTGGTCAGAGAACTCAACCACGGCAACTGAGTCATGAATTCATCCTGGAATATTCGAAGTCCTAATTTCATCAGTTCGAGACTTATTGTGTTCCCATCCACCCGGATAGTATGACTTGACCTCATATTTTTCATCAGTGAGTCCAAATGAGTCGTTTGAGACTACTTTCAACTCAGAATTCGAGAATTACAGACAAAACGATGTTTTTCTGCTAACAAGCGAAGAAATAAGCAATGTTCATGAATCCGTGAAGTTAAATTTTTGAATGTGTTTTTAAATATTCATAACAAGGTCATGTTTGAAATGCACTTCAGCATTGACTGATACATTTGTTTTTTGTTGCTATCGAAATTCAAAATGAGGGTCAGGATTCGGGCTGATAGTGTTTAGAATAAAAGGAATTTTGTCCGAAAATTCAGCAGTTCAGTTTCGGTGTCTACAACAGGAGACAACAATGTTGAAGGCAGTCGTATTTTTCTGTTTAGTAGTGATCGCTGTTGTGAGTACAGGGTATCCCATTTTGGGCACTTTTACGGGATATCTCCGTTATTTTTAACGTTAGCGAGATGCGGTTTTCGCGACAGTGTGCTACTTTTTTGTGAAACTAAAGATGGCGCAATCAGTTTTTGCATAGCCCTCTTAGTTTTTGCTATACAGGGCTGAAATGAAAAGTATCACTTTTTAACACCCCCCGTATCTCAGTTGTGCTTAAAATTGGAGAGATGGTTGAAACGTATACCTATAAATTTTTTTCCGTAGAATCCAGTGGCGTAGTCAGTTTTTCAATTAAACGTTCCGTTTTTGAGTTATTGAGCAAACATATGTTTTTTTAAATTGGACACCCTGTATATTATTTTTTATTCTTATTGAGCACAATCTCAGCTTTCCAAAAACATATTATATTCATTTATTTTCAAACCAAGCTCAAAATTCAAGATTTTGTAATTCAATTGCCAATAACTAAGTGGTAGGCTATGACTGTTTATTAAAAACAAAAAATAAATGTCACGATTTCGTAAGAAATCGAAAATAATGTTAACATAATATCTAGATCACAAACAAGTATGTTATATTTTTCGTTATTTTCGTAAGCAGCCGTAATTAGAAAAACTTAAAACTGAATCATTAATATAATATAATAAATAAGAAAACTGAGAGAACTGTAAACTTTTAAACCAACCGACAAAGCTTTGACATTTTTGTTTTGTTTTTAATAAACAGTCATGGAGCTTACTACTTAGTTATTGACAATTGAATTACAAAATCTTGAATTCTGAGCTTGGTTTTGAAAATAAATGCATAAAATAATATGTTTTTGAAGAGCTGAGATTGTGCTTAATAAGAATAAAAAATAATATACAGGGTGTCCAATTTAAAAAAACATATGTTTGCTCAATAACTCAAAAACGGAAAGTTTAATTGAAAAACTGACTACGCCACTGGATTCTACGGAAAAAAATCTATAGGAATACGTTTCAACCATTTCTCAAAGTTTAAGCACAACTGAGATACGGGAGGTGATTAAAAAGTGATACTTTTCATTTCAGCCCTGTATAGCAAAAACTAAGAGGGCTATGCAAAAACTGATTGCGCCATCTTTAGTTTCATAAAAAAGTAGTACACTGTCGCGAAAACCGCATCCCGCTAACGTTAAAAATAACGGAGATATGCCGTAAAAGTGCCCAAAATGGGATACCCTGTACAATTTTTCATTGATTCTTTATTTTCAGGATTCGGAGTTTGATCAGAATTTCTTTTCATCAAATAATTTTTTATGGAATAACATAAAAATTTAAAAACACTAGTTTTAAGAGCGAAATCATTTGTTAGTTACAAGGATTTTTTTTTCTCGCGAAATTAAGTTTATTGAAAAAAATAAAAAATTCGAAACCTTTTCCTTAGCGAAAATTTCTAGTTTTCCAACAGCGTTCGAAAAGCATTCGAGAGTTGCGGAATTATTCCACAATATTTTCGAGAAAATCAATACACATCATCTTCCATATCTGTCGCATTGAGTTCACTCAATACGTAAAAATCTGGTTTCGCATCGAAATCAACTATAGGGCTTGCAAAATTTCTGATACACCTGAACAATTTTTAATCCTTAAAATAAACAAAATGAATGGCTCATTGAGACGCGAGTTGAGACGTTATAATATTTGGGGGAAACTGTGCTCAATGTTGACAATTTTGATCTCTGTCATTATTTCCGCTTTTCATTGATAGGAACTAGAAATGAAACTATGACGTATTATTTTCATTCAGTGTATACTCGGGGAAATTTAGCTGAAATATACGGGACAATTTCGTTTTTATTGACGAAAACATTGAATGAAAAAATCATATTTTTATGCTCCAAGAATATACAGTCTTTCAGAAAGAGAGGCCTTAAATTCAGGATATTCATCCCTAGATAATTTCATGACATACAGTTCCTATAAACTATGGGTCATTGATTCAAAAATTTTTATTTTCGCCATTAGCGTCCGTACAGTCCGAATTAATTCAGTGAAAAAATGGTACGCCAATGCTTTTTATCAAAATTCGAAATTAGTTTCATAATCAACACATAATTTGAAGTGAGAATCGTATCTTGAGTTGCAATTTCATCTAAGAATATTACGAAATTTTTTGATTACTTCCTAAATCCTCTAGACACAGATAAAGTTAGCTCAATCCCTTGCATACGAAATTAGAGAAGGTTAAAAACGAGACCAATTTCCTGAATATTTATGCATTGGAATAGTTTTTTCATAGAAACTTTATGTTATAGAATCATTCAAGAAAGAAACACTCTGTATACTACTAACTGATGAAGAAACAGCAAAACTCAGAGCTGGTTCAAAGTAAATGTTTATACTATGTCTGACGGTTTGGCCATGGGTTTGCCGCTAAGTGGTCTTTGGGCTGATATTTTTGTGGATCATTTGGAATCACAAATTAGTTCACACACTTTGTTTCAAAAGATAGTTCTGTGGAAGAGATACATCGACGACGTTTTCTGCGTATGGCGCGGCATCATCCAGGAGTTAGAGTCCTTGTTGGCGTATATCAATTCAATATCAAAAATCAAATTCACCATAGAAATTTCAAACAATAATAAAATCAATTTTTCAGATCTAAATATAACCCTTAAGCCGGGTTTCACAAAACTCCAATCAGCTTGATTATTGAAATGTCATCATTTCTGTGCAATTTTCAGTTCATTTTTGACGTAAACCATCGACTCAATTGAAAATCAACGATTTGATTGCCAATCAAGCGTTTGTGAAACCCGCGGTAAGACCTGATAACACGTTCGAGTTTAACATCTATAGAAAGCCCACACAGACCGATGTAGTTATCCACAAATACTCATACCATTCTTCTAAAACCAAAAAAACAGCTTTTCACTTTATTGTAAACCGTCTAATCAACATCCCACTTTCTGAAATGAACTATCAAATAGAACTAAATAACATCTACCAGACAGCAACGAATAACCACTATTCAAAACAGTTTGTCGATGATATCTGTAATTAGAAGAAAATCACTCAAGAAAATTTACCCACATATCACTGTCAAGACAACTTACGTAACCATCCCCTACTTCTCCGACCTGAACAGCAAACTACAATCTCTGCTTAAAAATTTCAATCTAAACCTTGTCAATGTTTCACATGGGACACTGGAAAGGGTGCTCGTCAATAACAAACCCAAAACAGACCTTAACCAGAAAAGTGGTATATATAAGATTGTCTGCAGTAACTGTCAAGCCTTCTATATCGGTATGACCACCAGAGCTTCAAAGATCAGATTTAACGAGCACATTAAAAATAGGCCCACTTCCGCCATGGGAAATCATCTTATTGAAAGCAAACATTCTACATCACTCGATAATCTGACTTTGCTTCATCTACACAACGACTTTCAAGCTAGCATTATTGGAACAACTAGAAGTTCTGAAGAATAGAAACGACGAACATCTCCTCAACGAAATACAAGATTTTCCAACACACAATCTCTTCAAAATGATTCACCCACTTACTATGTAGACTTCTTATCCACCAACCCTTGTACACACTTTCTTATATATCTGAAAACAACTGACACATAGGTACTATCAAGAAAACACAATATGTCTCGATTGAAAATAATCGATGATATTTCCATAGAATATAACCATACGTCGGCTTAATTCGCAAAGTGCGTAACTCCACATTTGGGTGAAAATAAGATTATGATGCCATTCGATAGATATAAATAGCGCGCATGTGCTGGAATACTTCTCATCTCCAAAAGTCTACTGTTTCATTAAGTATCTGCGAAAAAGAAAACCCCGTAATTCCACCCCAATCAATACAGCAATAGCAAAGTGCGTAACTCCTATAATCCTATGTTATTGTGTACATCGCACGTGTGTGATCTCCGAATTCATTGAAACATATATTTGTTTGAAGTGATTCCATTCATATTGATATTTTTATTGGGTAAGTAATGCATTTAGTTATCCGAAACATTATTTTCATGTTACAGTAATTGTTGGATAATGTTCAAATCCGTCGTAATTATTAGTTTTGGAGATACGGGTTTTTCCAACAATACAGTTCAGTATTTATCATATTCAGAGAACTGGAATTACGCATTTTTCCAAATATACCTGAAAGGATCAATTTTTTTTTTATAGAAGATGTCTCGCCGTGTGGATAAAATCTTTGAGGCTTTGAAAAATGCTCAAAGTAGTAGCATCGGAGAATGTGAAATTTACAACGATTCAGATCTTCCTACAGTTATACAAGAGTCAGAAATATTATTTGCAGAAGTGGAAAAATTTTTGTTACTGTTAATTTTCAATGTACTAATGTGAAATTATTCTGATCATCAAATTATTATATTTGAAAAGATTTCAATTATTAGATTTTTTGAAACGTTTTTATTTGTTCAGGACAATTCGATAACGACCTCCAAGAACTATTCTCTGAAACAACTACTGTGGATACCTCCTCATTTCCCACCTCTGAAGAACCTCCAATTTTTATTGAACTCGATAGCAGTACAATTGATAGAAACATGGAGACTGGCATCGATAATAACAATACCCTCGAAGACAGAAATGATGTAACATGTTACGAAAGCATTAAGTCAGGTGAAAGCAACGATGATCCAGATTTTCAGCTTGAATCGGAAGATTCTGATTGTTCTGAATCGCCTGAAAAAATTTCGAATATACTGAGTGATATAATAAATGTGGATGACGCTCAGGATATATGTAGGAAAAAACGGTCTTTAAAACATGATATAGATAAGAATACCTGGGATAAGAATAAAAATAGTTTGAATAGAGAAAAGGGAAATCTTATAGAGAAAGAAAAAGGAGAATGGAAAAAGGAGGTACGATTTACTGAAAGAGCCGAGATCCATGAAAGGGAGTTGCAACTGTAAGTTGAGTAGAAATGAAAAATCTGCCATAATGTGCTCTAGAGTTAATGAGCATGAGAGGAAAAAATTTTCGAAGACTTCTGGAAATGTACATGGTCTGAAAAAAGATGTTTGTGAGAATCATGTATGTGTACAGGAAAAATCCAGAAAACGGAGCGTAAATGAAGTGTCGAGAAGAACGTTCTCGAATACATTCTTTTTAGGTTCCCCCAGAATAAGGGTTGTAAGATAATGTTTCTGAACACCCTCGGAGTAAAAGAATGGGTTGTGAAAAAGTGGGCCAAGGGCGGTATCAAGGAACCTCTGCAAAAGCAACAGAAGGCTGTGAAAACCGGTAACGACGTGAAGCAGATTCAAATATTTTTCGATTCTTTGCCAAAAATGGAGTCACATTATTGTAGAGCCACAACCTCGAAGCTCTACTTGGAACCGATCTGGACCTGTAAAAGTCAGTTGTACAAATTCTACAAATCTGATTTCTGCAAGAATCAGAACATAAAAGCCGTTTCGATAGCCACTTTTCATAAACAATTTGACAGGAATAAACTATCTTTATATAGACCGAAGAAAGATCTTTGCGATATCTGTGTATCATTTCAAACAGGAAATATCTCAGAAAATAATTATATGAACACATCAAATTTAAAGATGAGGCAAGAGCTGAAAAAAATTACGACAAATCATCACAGAATGACGTTTTCACCATGGATCTTCAATCAGTTCTTCTTTGTCCGAAATCAACTGTTTCTGCACTATATTACAAAACAAAACTCATTGTACATAACTTCACAGTTTATGATATCAAACGCCAAAAAGGTTTTTGCTACTTGTGGAACGAATCTGAGGGTGGGTTAACAAGTAACGAGTTCACTAGTGTTATTGTTCATTTTCTGAATGATCACGTTGAAATGTATAATTTAAAAGACAGGAACTCTGGGGAAATTCAAATTATATTATGGAGTGACGGTTGTGGGTACCAAAATCGAAACAGTACCCTAGCGAATGGTCTATTGAACTTTGCCTTAGAGACTGGTATAACTGTAATACAAAAGTATTTGCAGAAAGGAAAGGTCACAGATGGAAGGTCGATAGTATGCATTTAACTATTGAGCGACAAATTCGAAATAAAAAGATTAACATTCCTGCAGATTACGTAAATATTTGCAAAACTGCTTGTCATGAGAGTCCTTATCACGTTGAATATCTCACTCACGATTTTTTCAAAAAATATGACAACTTACAGTCAGTCAAATCTATAAGACCAGGTAAAGCTATTGCCGGAGCACCCGTAGTGAATGATCTGAAGGCGCTGAAATATTCGAAAAATGGCATTTCTTTTAAGCTTCGTCATACTGAAGATTGGCAACCATTGCCGATACGACTGAATATCAGTAATCTTGTGCCAATAAAATTTTGTGAACTGCCCCAATTGCACAAAACTAGGATCAAAATACAAGCCGAAAAATTCAATCACCTTCAGATACTAAAAAAAATCTTAGAACGTGATTACCATGATTTTTACGATAATATACCTCATTATTGAATTTAATTATTTCATAAATATGAAGTTTATTGATTCAATATTGGAATTCAACTGGTTAATAAAAATAAAGTTTTTTTTCTCTAATTGAGTTTACTTTAATTCCACCTGAAGAAAACACCGTATCTCCAAAATGTGATCAAACTTGATTGGGAAAAATGCCTAACTCCTTTTTTTCGTTCAGAATCAATCAAAACTGAGAATTTTGAAAATAAATCCGATGATTTAATGTTTTTTCGGTCATACCTAAGTAGTAACATAAAATTATTGCATACACTCGGTGAAATATGAAAAAATCAGTTTTTCACGTTTCCTGAAAAGTAATAGGATTTGGAGTTACGCATTCTGAGAATAAGCCGACGCATATTAACTTGAATAATTTTAACATCTTTTAAATATATCTCAGAGGAAAAATATTATCCATACTAATATTATAAATGCGAAAGTAACTCTGTCTGTCTGTCTGTCTGTCTGTTACTCTTTCACGCCTAAACGGCTGAACGGATTTTGATGAAATTTGGTATGGTGATAGATGATAACCTAGAAATGGTCATAGGCTATAAATAATCACGCCATCGTTTTTAGGGGGTAGGCAGTAGGCAGATAACTAAATTCAGTTAGTGATTTTTAGTCGTTTTTGTTGGGACTTTTGCTCTTTCACGTCTAAACGGCTGAAAAAATTTTGATGAAATTTGGTATGGTGATAGATGATAACCTAGAAATGGTCATAGGCTATAAATAATCACGCCATCGTTCTTAGGGGGTAGGCAGTAGGCAGATAACTAAATTGAGTTAGTGATTTTCAGTCGGTTTTGTTGGGACTTTTGCTCTTTCACGCCTTAACGGCTAAACGGATTTTGATGAAATTTGGTATGGTGATAGATGATAACCTAGAAATGGTCATGGGCTATAAATAATCACGCCATCGTTTTTAGGGGGTAGGCAGTAGGCAGATAACTAAATTGAGTTAGTGATTTTTAGTCGTTTTTGTTGGGACTTTTGCTCTTTCACGTCTAAACGGCTGAACAGATTTTGATGAAATTTGGTATGGTGATAGATGATAAACTAGAAATGGTCAAAGGCTATAAATAATCACGCCATCGTTCTTAGGGGGTAGGCAGTAGGCAGATAACTAAATGAGTTAGTGATTTTCAGTCGTTTGTTGGGACTTTCGCTCTTTCACGTCTAAACGGCTGAACAGATTTTGATGAAATTTGGTATGGTGATAGATGATAACCTAGAAATGGTCATAGGCTATAAATAATCACGCCATCGTTCTTAGGGGGTAGGCAGTAGGCAGATAACTAAATTGAGTTACTGATTTTTAGTCGTTTTTATGGGACTTTTGCTTATTCACGTCTAAACGGCTGAACAGATTTTGATGAAATTTGGTATGGTGATAGATGATAACCTAGAAATGGTCATAGGCTATGAATAATCACGACGTCGTTCTAGGGGGGTAGGCAATAGGCAGATAACTAAATTGAGTTAGTGATTTTTAGTCGTTTTTGTTGGGACTTTTGCTCTTTCACGTCTAAACAGCTGAACAGATTTTGATGAAATTTGGTATGGTGATAGATGATAACCTAGAAATGGTCATCCATACTAATATTATAAATGCGAAAGTAACTCTGTCTGTCTGTTACTCTTTCATGCCTAAACGGCTGAACGGATTTTCATGAAATTTGGTATGGTGATAGAGGATAACCTAGAAATGGTCATAGGCTATAAATAATCACGCCATCGTTTTGAAGGGGTAGGCAGTAGGCAGATAACTAAATTGAGTTAGTGATTTTTAGTCGTTTTTGTTGGGACTTTTGCTCTTTCACGTCTAAACGGCTGAACAGATTTTGATGAAATTTGGTATGGTGGTAGATGATAACCTAGAAATGGTCATAGGCTATAAATAATCACGGCATCGTTCTTAGGGGGTACGCAGTAGGCAGATAACTAAATTGAGTTAGTGATTTTCAGTCGTTTTTGTTGGGACTTTTGCTCTTTCACGTCTAAACGGCTGAACAGATTTTGATGAAATTTGGTATGGTGATAGATGATAACCTAGAAATGGTCATAGGCTATAAATAATCACGCCATCGTTCCTAGGGGGTAGGCAGTGGGCAGATAACTAAATTGAGTTACTGATTTTTAGTCGTTTTTGTTGGGACTTTTGCTCTTTCACGTCTAAACGGCTGAACAGATTTTGATGAAATTTGGTATGGTGATAGATGATAACCTAGAAATGGTCATCCATACTAATATTATAAATGCGAAAGTAACTATGTCTGTCTGTCTGTCTGTCTGTCTGTTACTCTTTCACGCCTAAACGGCTGAACGGATTTTGATGAAATTTGGTATGGTGATAGATGATAACCTAGAAATGGTCATAGGCTGTAAATAATCTCGCCATCGTTTTTAGGGGGTAGGCAGTAGGCAGATAACTAAATTGAGTTAGTGATTTTCAGTCGTTTTTGTTGGGACTTTTGCTCTTTCACGTCTAAACGGCTGAACAGATTTTGATGAAATTTGGTATGGTGATAGATGATAACCTAGAAATGGTCATAGGCTATAAATAATCACTCCATCGTTCTTAGGGGGTAGGCAGTAGGCAGATAACTAAATTGAGTTACTGATTTTTAGTCGTTTTTATTGGGACTTTTGCTCTTTCACGTCTAAACGGCTGAACGGATTTTGATGAAATTTGGTATGGTGATAGATGATAACCTAGAAATGGTCATAGGCTATAAATAATCACGCCGTCGTTCTAAGGGGGTAGGCAATAGGCAGATAACTAAATTGAGTTTGTGATTTTTAGTCGTTTTTGTTGGGACTTTTGCTCTTTCACGTCTAAACGGCTGAACAGATTTTGATGAAATTTGGTATGGTGATAGATGATAACCTAGAAATGGTCATAGGCTATAAATAATCACGCCATCGTTCTTAGGGGGTAGGCAGTAACCAGATAACTAAATTGAGTTAGTGATTTTTAGTCATTTTGTTGAGACTTTTGCTCTCTCACTTCTAAACGGCTGAACAGATTTTGATGAAATTTAGTAAGGTAATAGATGGTTACCTAAAAACGGATATAAGATCAAAATGATCACGTCATCGTACTTAGGGGGAGTAAGTAGGCAGAAAACTGAATTGAGTTAGTGATTTTTTTATGGTTTTTGCTGGGAGTTTTGCTCTATCATGCCTAAACGGCTGAACGGATTTTGATGAAATTCAGTTAGGTGATAGATACTAACCTAGAAAAGGATATGGGCTATTAATATTCATGCTATCGTAGTTAGGGCGTAGGCAGTAGGCAGAAAACTAATTAAGTTAGTGCGGACGAAGTCGCGGGTGAAAGCTAGTTACAATATAAATCATAAAAATGTTTCTAGAAAGTACATATTTCATTGACGGTGAGTTTATGATACACCTGTCCAAACCTTACTTATTTTATTTTATTTTTATTCATATCAAATATAATTATTGTTGAGAAAGTAGGTGAATTGTACATACTGTATCATCGTTTATATTTATTTTTGTCATCTATGTCCTATTCAGCTGACCTGATGATGGCCTAGAGCCGAAATCGATTGTCTGAGTATATCATTATTGCAATAAGTGTGTCTCGTTTTCCTTATCAATTCTGCCTAACACACTTATGGAGTTTTTCATTAAGTAAATTATTGAAATTCAGAAAAAATGGTTTTTTCATGAAAACATTTCTGTTATTTGAATATTGTAGTCGTTTTTTGCAATTTTTTCTTAATTTTACAACAAACCAGCTCTTTGAGAAGAAACAAAGTCGATGTTTAGTGGTTATTAAAATGCCTAGAGTACGTGTACGTTCAAGATCGAATTCTAAGACCAATTTACGACAACTCGATCTTTGGCTGATAAGCGGTTAGTAGAACGAGGCCATCCTGTAGGAAGGGTTCATTGCCGAATAAGGTCTTTTGGGCTCCATCTTGTATTACCTCTGAATCCTCTGATGGTTCAGCATCGCCCGCAACGATAACAGTTCTACAGAGAACTCCAACATTGAAATGCAAAATGACATCAGGTGGTCTTTTCTAATGAATCTCTTTTTTTCTTGGGTGCACACTCGGGTGCACATGATGGTCGAGAACGGTTAGAAGACGTGAGAAAGCCGTGAACCTCAGTTTGATATTGAGCGTACAACGAACCGTAGGCAATATGGTTGCATATCGCACTTTCAAGTCACTAGGTCACCTTAAGTCTTTAATTCGAAGTGCTGCCAGAGTTAGCTTAAAATATGAGTTATGACCTACTAGCATCCCTTAAAAAAATTTTAGAATTGAAATTTTGAACAGCTCCCTCTGGGTGTTGCAGTTTCTAGTTGTTAATATGAAGTGTCTTCTACATAGTGAGAGTGTCATTCTGAAAAAAAACTGTTCTTCGTCATAAAAAAAACTCAACATCGAAAAGCCAAAAAAAAACATTTCGCCGGCATAATTATTAGAAAAATTCCATACCAATCGAAAGTATGAAGCCCATAGAATATGCAAACGTTAGGTTGCCTGTTTTTTTTCCGGTCACAACTATCGGGTACAAACAGGTAAATCTGTACTAGCATTTTGCAACGGTCTGTTTATTGAATGAAATTTGAATGAAATCAAAGATAATTTTATTCTGAATACGGTGGTATAGGGTTGCCTGCGAAAAATCAGTCCAGAATTGCGGTTGTCGAATTTTAAAAAGTAAAATATTGCTCCGAGTGAGAGGTCCCAACCGACCATCCCATGCGATAGAAGAGGACACAGCGTAGCAGCTGTTACTCCTATAATAATACTCCTGCAAGATTCGATAAACCAATAAAACGAAACAAAATCTGCAATTTTGCTTCTCAATGTATGACTAAAGTCTTGAGTACCAAAGACAAAGAAAGTATTATTGAATATGGAACGAGATGTATTTGGGCGACTTTAGGCAATAAGCCTGAACAAAAAAAAATAATCTCGAATTTTGCTTGACTTTTCCACTAGCACCATTGCCCCCTGCTCTTTTTTCATGTTCCGGAGAGATGTTAAAAACTTCAAAATCAACATTAGCAAAGGTTTTGAAATCCAAAACTGAAATGGTTGAAGGGTATTTTCAGTTGAAACTTTTATAACTTTCATTATTTCGCGAGATTTACATCATATCCCTAATCTCTGATGTTTTTTCTTGAAAAGAGATGCTCTTGTATAATAACGCCCAGATGCACCATTTCTGAAAAAGATAGATTTGAATTTCTTTCTCTTTCCACTAAGTACTCAATGTTCACTCTTATTTTTAATTTATTTTCACTTGATAATGGTTAGGCTTTTTTTTCAAGAAAAAACATCAGAATTAATGAATAAGATGTAAATCTTGCGAAATAATAAAAGTTAAAAAAGTTTCAACTAAAAATACCCTTCGCCCCCCCCCAAATGATACGATTGTGTTTGACATGAAAGAAATGCACTCAATCTAATCGATGCGTTTTCTTGATATTAGTCAATGTGTAAACTTTCAGCACTTTATGTGACTCCGTTTTGCGAATATGTGGCAAAAATTGTGGACAGGACGTCATCTTCAAAGGGCACTAGCTCCTTAACGAAGCAATTTTGCATTATATGATTTGGGTCGAATCTGTCTAAAATACGATCTTTAATGTCCCCTAGAAGTTTGTCGGTCTAATTACGGGACACCCTGTATATGTATCATTATAATCTTCTTTTTTACTGAAGATGTATATATACTTTAGTGTCACATAAAAAACATACATATAAATAATTAATTGATTAAAAAAAAATAAATAACTATTTCTCTATTTAAATAACGAACTACTCCAAAATGCATAGTATATGCGAGTCTATCGCTATCCTTTTCTTTTCCAAGCCCAAATAGCATGCGCACTCTCTTTCTTTAAATGGGCGGACTTTAAACAGCTGCTATGCTGTGTCCTCTTCTATCGCATGGGATGGTCGGTTGGGACCTCTCAGTCGCACACATTCACTCGGAGCAATATTTTACTTTTTAAAATTCGACAACCGTAATTCTGGAATGATTTTTCGCAGGCAACCCTATACCACCGTGTTCAGAATAAAACAATCTTTAATTTCATTAAAACTTCATTCAATAAACAGACCGTTGCAAAATGCTACTACAGATTTACCTGTATATACCTGGCAACCCGATAGTTGTGACCGGAAAAGAACAGGCAACCTAACCTTTGCATATTTTATGGCCTTCATACTTTCGATTGGTATAGAATTTATCTAATAATTATACCGGTGAAATGTTTAAAAATTTTTTTTATTATTAATTAAACATACTCTGGAATGAAATTTGCTAGTCAACCCATATGGATTATATTTATTGACATATCAAATTAAATATGAAATACGTTTCATCGAATGAGCATCTCGGTGAAGGTCGTTTTATATCGGGATCTTAGACTAAGTTTCATAAAACATATTTTATCAGCCCAAATTTGCGTAGTCGAAAAATCGTTGAAAATCAATAGCAGTTATGAGTTATTGTCCCAGACTCATTTGTAACAATTTTAATGAAATTTCATAGAGGTGTTGAAAACTTATGCAGATTGAAAATCTGCATCCTAGATGCAGGAACAGGACTCACCCAGGACACACTTCGATCACTGACAAATCACCTGCATTTGTTGTTAATAGCAATAAGTCTGCTTCAAGTAATTCGATTGGAGGGTGAGAGGGTAAAAGCTATGCGAGGAAGGTATGAGACGCGAGTGTCCAGGAAACAGGTGCCCAACTCTAGAGTTCAAATACAGACATCCAGTAATAATATTTTTTGTGTGTCCAATAAGTCGTGAAATACCCCGTACTGTATATGATTCAATATTTTGCTTCGATAAAACTAAATTATTCATATTCAATATCAGAAATAATTTGAAAGCTTTCTATAATATCATTTCAAATCCGTGTTCTAAGATTTTCCGAATTTTCAGGCGAGAGATAGATCACCATGCGAAGTCCAACTAAACATTGACGAGGCAGACTGGAAAACCTTGCGTGCTGACTCTGCCAAACCTGCCGAAAAGATGTTGTGCTTATTCAAATGCTGGCATGAACAAACAGGAACAATGAGCAGCGAAGGAGTTATAGATGTTGAAAAGTACATGACAAAAATAGCCGAAAGACAACCTTTAGAGGAAGCTGATAAAACATTCCTGCGGGAATGTATTAAGAACCTGCCACCAATCAAGACATGCGCAGACGTTGGCCCCAGCTACAATTGTGTCCGTAAAGTTTTTGAATCCAAAGGCAAACAGATTTAAATTCACTAATTCAAGAGTTTTTCAGGAAGTTTTTGCACTTGAATCTATATCAGTGTATGAAGAAAATTCTAAAATAATTTGGATGATTGTTTCATTTCACCATTTTCATGATGTTGGCATGACTAGAAAGTTCATTCTGAATATCTGCATTATATCTCATATAAATTCTCTGTAAAGATATTTTCTGTGGGAGTTAAATCATCAAAATACATTATAGAACTTCAAATATTCGTGTCCACCATGGTTATCAACAATAACGATATTTTGTGCGAGAAGGAGTCTCAAATACTATTGAAATATATTCAGCAAAGATTCGCAAACTCCCCTCTGCTTCATCATGCTAAAAAATATACAACTGACAACCTATGAAAAAAAGCAGATTCAATAAAAATTATATAAGTCAGACATAGGTATGAACTGCTCATAAACCTATACGATCCAGGTTTCTTGTTCTGATAACCTCATCTTTATTATTTTTTAATAAAGTGCTTGAAGAATTTGTTGTTTTATATGATATATTCAAAGTTGATTGTTTCCGTTATGTTTAAAGAAAAATCAAAATTTGACTATATCCGATAAAAGAAATCTTCCGAGTGTATGTTTATTGGTCGATTTACGGCTCGTGCTCACAGTATCCGGAATATTACTCAACCAGAAAGATTGAGTCCTATACCACCAACAGAACTCACATGCTTATCACCTGCTATAAATCAGATATTTTAACGACGTTTTCAAAACACTTAATGTCGAGAACAAGTCCCATAATCTGAACCTTCTAGAAGCAAAAGGTTAATAAACAGAAAAAACAAACTTTACTCAACATCCGAACAGACCACCAGAAATTCTCGTCATTGAAAATTTTTGAATGAATTTCTGGAATTTCCCGATTATTTTTCTCACGAACCTCTATGTGGTCTCTTTTGGATTTAAGGTAATCGATACTGTTCTTAACTGGCGGAGTCGAAAACAATTCGACGAAACAATTGTGTAAAGAATACACTTAGCGAAAATGTGTTTTGCTCTTCATTTTAAAAAATGATTGTTTATAGAGATGACACTTGAACACAAAAAAATGCCTATTTCATAAGAAATTTTGGGATATGAAGCCCTCATCACAAGAGATAAGTTTAATATAGATGCAGTTTGCTCGACCCGCACGTTGAAAGAGCTGCAGTTAATACTACACTATTCGAGAATGTGAAATTGGATGTGATACATGACTTTGTGGAAAGAACAAATAAATTGAATATCTACAGAAACCACAACAGTCAATGTTAGCCAAACATAACTTAACAAAAAAATATACAAACCAATGAATGAACTTATAAACAGTTCCGAGAAGAAGCTCTTTTCATTTGGAAGAACCTTATTTTGCGCTAGCGTGCTATTATTATGACTGTATTTTTCCAAATTTTGGACCAGAAATGGTCTCAAACGACTGGAATCACTGCTGAAGAATCCGTGATCAATGAAAAGTATGTCCGGCCGTTAACATGATATGTGTCGAAAGGATTGATTAAGGGTTAAGAAATTTTGAGAGTTAGTAAGGGTTCCGAATCAAATCAAATCAAATCAAATCAGTTCAGTAATTTCGGAGTATTTGTTATGTATTTGAAATTTTTCAATATTTTCCTGATATCTCCGAAACGAAACATCCGATCATTTCGAAACTTAGCATTCTGAAGTAGAATAATTATGTGCAAGCTCCTGCAAAATGTTTTGTAGAATATGCCATCAGAAAATTTTCACGAAGTATATTTTGTCTGTGCATTGTGAACCGATAAATTTCTATTCGCCATAACTCTCGTAAGGAGCTTGTTATGACCTTCAAACTTTCACGGCAGATTTGGGACAAATACATGTCTGTATGCTACATGTAACGGTAAGAATCGGATATTTGGCTCTAGTGTTACTTTCTCTTAAACTTCGTCTCATTGATTTTTGAATCTCAGCGAAATCACAGATCTTATCAATTAAAAGACTTAGTGTCAGTTGCAGGAACGTCCATTAAAATTTAAAGGTCCATTAAACTCTTAATCCTCCATTAAGACAAGGAACTAATGGAGGATTAAGGGTTTAATGGACCTTTAAATTTTAATGGACGTTCCTGCAACTGAGCACTAGACGCGCCTAAATGAGCTGGATTTCGTCAGATTCGTATCAGTAGAATATTCTCAGAAAAATAAATATATTGGTTCGTAATGCTGGTTTGGATGTAAAATATTGTCGGTGGCCATTATTGTCTTATGACATATATGCAGTGGACATGTCTATAAAGGTTTTAGTTATAATCGTCATAAGAGTCACAAGCCGTGTCACGCTTATTCATATTACACGAACAATAATTCAAATTTGAACATCTTGATAAGAGGGAATGTCTAGTACCAGAACCATCCCCACTCTCATATCAACAACAGGAATTATTCCGAAGAGTCTTAAGTCCAACATCAAAGAGTTATATTTGAATGAAACCTTCACAAAGTTATGCAAAAAGCAGTACTTCTCAGTACTGCTAGAACGGTAAGGAAGTTTGTAGGTCACAATGGACACCAGGAACAACAATGGAGGAAAACAGAGTAAGATCGACTACCAAGACATCAACCGAGAAATCCAGGACCAAACAACGAAGGGCGAACAACCCAGGACCCAGGAGAGGAAGTTCAACGAACACCTCAGAGCTCAATCCCCCTGCAATCCGGAATGAGCGAATGTTCCCCTTAGTAAGAAGTGTGATAGCCGATGGCTAGGGTGTGATTTCTCACACCCTTTCTACGCTAAGTGGCTCAAGTCGATTATAATAACAACATTTCTGTATTACGCAACAGGAATATTCCAATTACAGGGTAAAACTATTTTAAACAATACAGTGCAGAGAACAAAAAATCATTCAAAACAGCAACATGATGCATTACCTACTTGAAAATTCACTTCCCGAAACTCAACCAAAAACATTTTTATTTCTATTCTGTTGGCTAGCAATCCACAGGCAAACCTAGCACATTGTTCTTCATGTCTATCAAGTAACGGGGATATCCTCAACTCCTCCATAACATCAGAAAGGTCTACACCACGCTCAGGATACCGTCCTGTTCTCTTGAAAAAAAAGGTTTTGAAAAATCTCCTATGAATACGCTCCAATCGCGACAGATGACAGTCATAAATAGCAGTGAGCATACTACAACTTACTGAAAACCAGCGCGAAATAGAGATTGCTCAATATCGACCAATTCCCGAAATCACTGCTGCATCTAAAAACAAATCTTAAAGCTTCACTAGCTGATGCACAAAGCTGATTTATATTAGAGATTTCTCAGCAATATTATAGCTATATGATATAGGAGTTGACTTTCTAGTGTATGTGACCTTGAAATATTTGTCCATATTTAACACAAGCCTGTTACATAATCAGTTATAATATCACAAGTGCAAAGACAATATTCGATTGTTCACCGATTCACGAGACGTATTTCGCGAAATACGTCGAGTGAAGAGGCTGATAATCGAAAAATAGTGTCTTTGCACGCGTTGGTATTCGTTACGAATAAGATTCCAAATTCATTTATTGATTCATATTTACATTGAAGGTACAATTATTGAAATAAATATTTGATATACTTATTGTTGTTTTCGGAATTTGTTGTGTTGGTACTGTTGGTGACGTTGGAGGTGGATGGATTAGATATATTTCTCATTTTTTCAATAATTTTTTTATGGTGTTTCTCAGTAAGCTTCAAATACGGTTTCAGAGATTCAGATGATGAGTGGCCTGTTATTTTAATAATTTCTTGTAAGTTTGCTCCTGAGTGTGACAAGATACTCACAGCAGAGGAGCGATTTGAATGATTCGTGATTTTTCGTTTTTTCGTTTCTATTTTGATACTTTAGGTTGCTGTACGTGTCCATTTACTCAATTGATTTATACCTACAGGGCAATTCTTGTACCATTTTCCTTTTTTTTGCCAATCAAAGTTAGGTGTAAGAAAAAGACGATTAGTGATGATATTTGGAGTTCTTTTGCTCAACAATTTTTCCAGGAGACGTCCAAGGCACTGATTCGCAGACTCTCCATTTGGTGCCAACCATTTAGAATCAGTGGTGCGTCGTTCACCAAATTGTGCTGTTTTTGAAAACATCGGATTGTACTCGATACGTCCCGTATCGTAACTCCTTTTTCGGTTAAGCAGAAAGCTGCTTCATTACCACGCCATGCCAGTTCCACAACACAAATTTGATAAAAATTTTTCTGTGAACCATCTGGTGTATTTTCATCGAAACTTGAAATAATTTTGGTTATTTCTTCCTCGTTATGAGCGGCTGAGCTTTCTTTTTTTCTGTCGGGAATTGATTTTAATTTCTTTCTCTTGGCTGCACGAGCCTTTCTTGCATTTTCGAAAATGATATCTTTGAATGGATCCATTTCTCTGCTGAATTCTTCATGAAACATTTTATGTAAGAGTTTAGCAGAAATATTCCAAATGGTTTTCATTGTACCTTCTTTACAGGGTGTCCCGTAATTAGACCGACAAACTTCTAGTGGACATTATAGATCATATTTTAGACAGATTCGACCCAAATCTATAATGCAAAATTGCTTCGTTAAGGAGCTAGTGCCTTTTGAAGATGACGTCCTTTCCACACTTTTTGCCACATATTCGCAAAACGTAGTCACATAAAGTGCTGAAAGTTTACACATTGGCTAATATCAAAAATACACATCGATAAGATTGAGTGCATTTCTTTCATGTCAAGCACAATCGTATCATTTGGGGGGGCGGCGAAGGGTATTTTTCGTTGAAACTTTTTTAACTTTCATTATTTCGCCAGATTTACATCATATTCATTAACTCGGATGTTTTTTCTTGAAAGAAGATGCTCTTGTATGATAACGCTCAGATGCAGCATTTTTGAGAAAAAATTTATTTTTACATGTAGTACTTAGTGAAAAGAAAGGAAATTTCAAATCTATTTTTTTTCAAAAATGGTGCATCTGGGCGTTATTATACAAAAGCATCTTTTTTCAAGAAAAAACATCATAGTTTATGAATATGATGTAAATCTCGCGAAATAAAGAAAGTTAAAAAAGTTTCAACTAAAAATACCCTTCGCCCCTCCCGAATGATACGATTGTGCTTGACATGAAAGAAATGCACTCAATCTACTCGATGCGTATTTTTGATATTAGCCGATGTGTAAAATTTCAGCACTTTATGTGACTCCGTTTTGCGATTAAGTGGCAAATAGTGTGGACAGGACGTCATCTTCAAAGGGCACTAGCTCCTTAACGAAGCAATTTTGCATTATATGATTTGGGTCGAATCTGTCTAAAATACGATATATAATGTCCACAAGAAGTTTGTCGGTCTAATTACGGGACACCCTGTATATTCTTTTCCGTCTGCACGTTTCATATTGAATGCCCAATCTTTCATAATATCTGCTACTTCTTCATTCGAAATATCAGCACAAAGTTTGTAATTTCGATGTTCACAAAACACCGTGAACTGCTTCCAAACATAATTATGTGTTTTTGTGGTATTTTCTGGTGTTAAATTTTCAATTTCTTGATCAATTTCACCGCTTAAACTCAAAACAAAGCGCTGCATTTTGAAGAATTCACTGACATTTCATAGAGCTTGATCATTACTATGGAAATGACCACAATATGGTAGGAGGCGAAGCACCAAAACGATTATATCACGTCGTCAAAGGGTATATTCACTTATCTATACGTCTTAACTAAGGGAAATTCACGGATTGTATTGGTTCATTAGAACATGAGTTATAACGCGCGTTCAAAAAAATTCGTGGTCAAGTAAGCTGTGGATTCTATTTTTCTCCTCGTAGACTCTTAGGAAAAATAGAATCCACAGCTTACTTGACCACGAATTTTTTTGAACGCACGTTATAATCGGATTTATCTGCTAATGTCGATATTGTTTTCAACATAGAAAGTTTCTTTGAGCATTGAATACTTTGCTATAGAACTTGATGAAAACTCATTTTCTGCAATAGTCGTAAGTTATGCCAACAAAACCGTTTCTGAATAGTCTGAGACATTCTTCTTCTTGCGCAAAGAGATGAATTGTGCGTAGGTTCTCTCGTACAAATGTCTTATTCTATGATGTAGCACATTCAAATTGGCTGCTTTAGCCGATTCTGCCACATCTGGCAGGATATTTTCTCCATAATTCATAATAGTTAAGCGTAACTGGCGATTAGGTCAATCTGACAGCTGACAGCTCGATAGTACTTTGATTTGAATTTGTTCCTTTTGTGGAATGAAAGAATAGACATAAAATAATTTAATCGTTCTGTGCTATACAGAACATAGATAGTGATGTTCGAGGTGTTACAATTGAAATATTTGTGTTACATTTCAGACTGTGTTAACATGTTAAGTACAATTCTAAAATTGTGCAGACGTGTAACAATTTTTGTGTTCTACCTATTGTGAACTGTATGTATACAGGGTGGCCAAAATTGGTGATCCCTGAACTACAACTTTTCAACAATATGAGAAAGAGAAAAATGAATAGAACAACTTTTTTAGAGAAACTTATTATGCCGTCAACCGCATTGCTCTATCGTCATTACTTTTTGATTTATAAGCCAAAATTGACATTTGGGCCTTTTCAATTTTTGGTCATAATTTCTGTTCCAATTTGTGGTATAAACTTAAAACAAAAACATTATACAGATAATAGATTTGATATAGGGATCAAGTTGATCGATCTAATTTTTGCCTAATGACCAAAAAATTGATTCGATTTGACTTGTGCAACTATTGTATAAATTTTTGTACTTTTTTATGAACTCGATTATTCAGATTGTCTATGATGTAAACGTTAACCATATTCAGTCCACTGTAATTTGTAATGCTGTTAAATTCCAAGAATAATCAGCCTAACTCTTCTCAACAACAACGCTAGTTACATGTAAAACTTAAGAGGTATTTGAATGATAAAAAATATCGACTATCCGGATTGAAGGACCATGATAATTTATCCTAGCTCGAGGACTATGAAAAATATCTTGCCCATTTCGATCCGTCTTGAGGAATCCTTGAAATAGAAGATTTGCAATTGTCCTATGTAGTAGGATCATAATAATACACTTGCTTATTTTCTGCTGTTGACAAAATATATGCACTTGATTATATTTTGGGGTTGACAAAATATAATGATGATTAGGTGTGTGATTGAAATTAAACACTTTTTACTTAAGAGCTGTCTAATAAACACCGAATCACTAGAACTCACAACTTTGAGTTAGTAATTCCTTAACTTTTGAATACACTGATTTAGTTCTTTCAACATAAAAAAATCTTATATGTTGCTGAAATTCATTTCGTTGGGTACCAGAGCTGTGCCAAGCACTGAAGAAAAGTACTTTGAGCACAAAGCACTAAGCCCTATTGAAAAGTGCTGCGGAATCTTGAGCACTAAGCCCTTATTTTTAAAGGAATGCTCTCGATTACTAATTACTTTTGGAAAGTAATTCGTTTACACGAGCACCGAGCACTAAGCACTTTTCAAAATGAACCTTTGTATTTTCCATCCAAATGTTTCTCAGTTTGAAATTTCGATTTTAATGTCCTGATGTTTTCTTTCGAGTGTGTAGCGTTCTACATGTTGTTTGTGTCTGCCTGTATATATTTCCCCGATAATTGCCGGCGCTGCATATGTTCGGTTTATGCGTGTGAATCTTATGCGAATTTCTTTTCGATATTGACCGCCTAGCAGTGAATATAGATTTATTTACTTGCGTTGTGATAATATCGTACCTCCACTTTTTTATATCTTTACATTAATTATCGTGAATAGAAAACCCTCATAAGGGGTAAGTATCTTTTCAATTCCGCTTTGTCGCTGACTTCCTTCCTATATTGTTTGCATATTATATTAATTGCATTGCTAAATTATTGTCGTTCTACGATTTCCCTAATCGTTTTGTATTTTTGTTGCCAATGCAGAAAATTCAAAGCCTGTACCGATTTCCATTCTGTAATGATTTCTTTTTGTGCTTTGCATGTTGCTATATTACTTGATCTACACTATTTCCCACGTTGGGCGCCAAAAATTTGTAGCCTTTCCGGCTTCAAATGGTTGAACTGCCCGAGCTCAGTCGTCAGAGTGGGCGTAGGTCTAATCTAATAATTGATAGAATGGAGAAGACTCAATTACTCAGGCAAATCACGATCCTCAAATACTCACAAGAATTTATTCACAAATATATTCACAATTATCTGGTACCAGTAATGTAGTAGGGTAACAATAAAAACAGTAATTAAAAAATAATGATTAGCAGAGATATTAATTTGCTTTAATAATTGGCGATTTTGAACTTCCCTGTATTATTTTCCGATGTTGATGGTGGGTGAACTCCTGGTGGTTGTTGAGATCACTCTGTATAGTCGTCAAGGCAGAAATTGGTTAGTGAAAACTTCTTGTCGCTCCGACCACCCTGTAGGTAACGTCTTCAATCCTCAAGGTCAATGGCTTCCAGATGTACGGAAACTTTATTCTGTTCAATAATCTTCCAAGAAATCCAACGATATTCCAATCCCCAAAACGAGTTCAATTATAAGAAATCTCCCAGAAAACTGTGAAACACGAATACGAATCAGACGCTAAACATATCATAAATATCTTTCTGTCCCCGAATTAATCGAATTGACTTATCTGTCTAGTTCACAAAAAATGTCTACAAAAAGTTCATATAAACACTTGGAAGTATTCAACGAAACTTCAGCGAAAAGGAAAAATTATTTGCAGGTATTGAACATTAATGAATTCTACAAGCAATTATACACGAATTAATTCAGAAACAGAAAGATTAATTTAGAAATTTCCTGAAAAGAAATAGTGTAGATCAAGTAATATAGCAACATGCAAAGCACAAAAAGAAATCATTACAGAATGGAAATCGGTACAGGCTTTGAATTTTCTGCATTGGCAACAGAAATACAAAAGGATTGGGGAAATCGTAGAACGACAATAATTTAGCAATGCAATTAATATAATATGCAAACAATATAGGAAGGAAGTCAGCGACAAAGCGGAATTGAAAAGATACTTACCCCTTATGAGGGTTTTCTATTCACGATAATTAATGTAAAGATATAAAAAAGTGGAGGTACGATATTATCACAACGCAAGTAAATAAATCTATATTCACTGCTAGGCGGTCAATATCGAAAAGAAATTCGCATAAGATTCACACGCATAAACCGAACATATGCAGCGCCGGCAATTATCGGGGAAATATATACAGGCAGACACAAACAACATGTAGAACGCTACACCACCCCATTTCCCAAAAAAAGGTCTTTGAGTACAAAGAGCTTTTGCAGAAAGTCACGATAAAGATAGCAAAAGTTAATGGGCGCCAGTGATTCTTCGAATCACGAGATACTTTCAAGGCAAACATTCTCGACCACAATCAAAGTACGATCGCATCTGAAGAGACGCACAGAGATATAAAATCTGCAGAGTAATATTGAACAATTACACAAAAAGGATATGCCATGCATAATGACGTACTGCATAAAGGTACATTACTCCGACATAAATTAAGCGCTTTTAAGGGAGGAGAGTTCCTAATTCATCAGAAATTCCGAACTGTAGCAGAAGATAAGATAGGTAAAAGTTAAATGCACACAGCTCAGAGGTAAAAATAAGGAATAGATAAGGCAAGAAGGTAAGATACTATTATTCCCTAACGCTTGTACAGTTCTATCTTTCGCTCGTTTCGTGGTCAAGAAATGTTCAAGGTATATCATGGGGGTTGCGAGTATGTTTCAAAAGTCTAGACATTAACAATGAACGACACCTATACATTTAGTATTAGTTTAAAATTAGTCGGATTCCTCATCTGGGGAATCGTCACTGCAGTTATTTTCACTCAGATCGGGTTTGATATCCTTAATATGAAAATTTCCTATATCTTTTCCATCCAGGTCAACCAAATTATAGACCAGAGAAGAAATCACCTTGTTCACAATACAAGGCACGAATTTTGGAGCAAGCTTCGCCGAAAAGTTTTTGGAAGCATCAGAAAGTACGAAATTCCTCTTCCATACTCTATCACCAACATTGAGACGTAGGTCTCGCCGTCTAAGGTTATATCTTCGAGCGTTGACTTCATAAGAATGCTTCAACCTTGCTCGAATCTCGTCGTGAAGCTCTGGTAGTCGAAGAAGCAATTCGGGATCCAAGAGCTTTTCTCCTATGGAAATAACGTTGTCTGCATTCTCTGAAATAAGACCATAAAAAGATCCGTCAGTTGCGACATTTCTGAGAAACACTACAAAAGAAGGGGGTTAAATGCACACAGCTCAGAGGTAAAAATAAGGAATAGATAAGGCAAGAAGGTAAGATACTATTATTCCCTAACGCTTGTACAGTTCTATCTTTCGCTCGTTTCGTGGTCAAGAAATGTTCAAGGTATATCATGGGGGTTGCGAGTATGTTTCAAAAGTCTAGACATTTTTTGTGAACTAGACAGATAAGTCAATTCGATTAATTCGGGGACAGAAAGATATTTATGATATGTTTAGCGTCTGATTCGTATTCGTGTTTCACAGTTTTCTGGGAGATTTCTTATAATTGAACTCGTTTTGGGGATTGGAATATCGTTGGATTTCTTGGAAGATTATTGAACAGAATAAAGTTTCCGTACATCTGGAAGCCATTGACCTTGAGGATTGAAGACGTTACCTACAGGGTGGTCGGAGCGACAAGAAGTTTTCACTAACCAATTTCTGCCTTGACGACTATACAGAGTGAGCTCAACAACCACCAGGAGTTCACCCACCATCAACATCGGAAAATAATACAGGGAAGTTCAAAATCGCCAATTATTAAAGCAAATTAATATCTCTGCTAATCATTATTTTTTAATTACTGTTTTTATTGTTACCCTACTACATTACTGGTACCAGATAATTGTGAATATATTTGTGAATAAATACTTGTGAGTATTTGAGGATCGTGATTTGCCTGAGTAATTGAGTCTTCTCCATTCTATCAATTATTAGATTAGACCTACGCCCACTCTGACGACTGAGCTCGGGCAGTTCAACCATTTGAAGCCGGAAAGGCTACAAGTGTTATCGTGTTTTGAACTGTCCTTATTGAAATTGACAATAGTTTTTTCTCAGCAAGTCCAACATTGTCGTTCACAGACAAACATAAAGTTACCATGACGTCATATAAAAAAATTGGAACAATAGCATGTGGTCTCGAAACAGAAAACAAAATTCGAAAAGTTATAGAAAGACAATGACGTCTTGGAAACAAATAAGATGGAAATTTTTTTGTGGCGAAGCTAAAAAAATGCATAAAGTTACCATGACGTCATATAAAAAAATTGGAAGAATAGCATGTGGTCTCGAAACAGAAAATAAAATTCGAAAAGTTATAGAAAGACAATGACGTCTTGGCAACAAATAAGATGGAAATTTTTCTTGTGGCGAAGCTAAAAAATGCTACAACGAAAAAACTTTTTCTGTGCTCTTTGTCATTCATTAAGTGAACAGACTGTAACTTGAATATTCGGGAATAAATAACTTGAAAGCATGATTATACAAACTTGCATCGTATATCAAAAAAGGTCGCATTACTCCATAGAATTTTCCATATTTTACCATTCAACATAACAATTTGTTCTCCGAGTCAAAATAATGGAAACATAAAGACTTGTTCCATTCCATAACATACAGCGAGATCGTTTTTTTAACAACAGAGTTATAATGAAGGAAAAACTTAACAACTTAGATATCCATAAAGGTTCAACGAAAAATAATTATATTTTAAAATTTGATTACAAACTTGGCCATGATCCAGGATCATTTTAAATGAAAGAAAAAGAAGTTCGTACTCACTGGATTTTTATTTTACGATCAACTCAACATGTTTCGCCTGCTAGGCATCATCAGGAGCTCTAGAAGATTTATTTTACAGTTTTCAATAAAATTCTTACAATGAAACACAAAAATATGCTTACTTGTCAATAAAAGTAATATACACTGAACATTTACTTGGAAAACTGACAATCACAAACAATAAGACGACTGAAAAATTTTTCGGAATTCATCAATCAAATTTAGGGTTATGTTCTCATAAACACGGTCAACCACAGAAAAACAAAAAAACCAAAAAACAAACACCGTACCACTCAAGTCACACAGAGCGACATCTGTCTACATTAAATTATAGTCTTGGAGTTAAATTAGGTTTTCAAAAATTGGCTTGTATGAAAGAAGTCGACTAAACATGAATTTGACAAGAAAGAGAACACACAATTATTACATAACGTTGGGAGAGGAAATAAGTTGGATTTACTTGAAATTTATGAAATAAAGAAAAACTTGAAGAAGAACTCAACCTTTTGTCTGAATAACCAAACTGAGACCAATCTTTCATACAAGCCAATTTTTGAAAACCTAATTTAACTCCAAGACTATAATTTAATGTAGACAGATGTCGCTCTGTGTGACTTGAGTGGTACGGTGTTTGTTTTTTGGTTTTTTTGTTTTTCTGTGGTTGACCGTGTTTATGAGAACATAACCCTTAATTTGATTGATGAATTCCGAAAAATTTTTCAGTCGTCTTATTGTTTGTGATTGTCAGTTTTCCAAGTAAATGTTCAGTGTATATTACTTTTATTGACAAGTAAGCATATTTTTGTGTTTCATTGTAAGAATTTTATTGAAAACTGTAAAATAAATCTTCTAGAGCTCCTGATGATGCCTAGCAGGCGAAACATGTTGAGTTGATCGTAAAATAAAAATCCAGTGAGTACGAACTTCTTTTTCTTTCATTTAATTATATTTTAGTTCTTTTTTATTCCAATCAGGCTTAAGTCCGTCATTTTCATGTTCCGACAAGTCCGTAAAGGACTTAGTGCTTGGTAATTTCTGAAAGTGCTCGGGAGCACTGGAATGCTTAGGAGCACTTTGTAGAATTACTAAGCACTAAGCCCTATCAAAAAATTCCCGAAGCACCAAGCACTAAGCACTGGTTCACTCTAGTGCTCGCGAGCACTGTGCTTTCGAGCACAAAAGTGCTTCGAGTGCTTTCACGAGCACTAAGCACAAGACTTCGGCACAGCTCTGTTGGGTACTATGTGATGAGAATGAAAGCAGTGTTGGTTCCGATTGAAAACCTTTTCTATGTCCACAGTATAAAATTTCTAAAACTGAGATGGAGATACTTCAAATTTGCTGATGACACTTATTTTGTTCCATCCCCAGATAATATGAAAGAATTGAAAAAAATTAATCAAGATTTTGATTTATACTACCACTGGCTGTTACATACAGGGTGGGTCATCCATAACCTTTCACCTCGAACTTTAAACTTTGGAATGGAATAACGAAAAAACGTCCATCAGCGCGCTGATGGAAAATCTGAACATTCGATGGAGTTGCAAGTTGTGAAATTACCTGTTTTGGGATAGGAAATAGTCGTAATACTACAAAATAACTATTCACTCAAAAAATTTTTCAGGATCAGTTCCGCCAATTTGAATACATAATCGACAGCCTTCTAAATAGTGATGTGTCGAATATTCTTATTTTATTTTTGGTTGCGCTCCTTAAAGCTTTGTCCTCAAGTTTATTACGTTGTTACTTCCCTTCGCGTATACCAGCTCTTTGTAAAATACTTAAATCAAAAATCGATCCTAAAAAAAATGGATTGGGTGTATCCTATCGATTGTTTTTATCTAGGGATCTCACAAAGAGCTGGTGTATGTGAAGGGAAATAACAATAAAACAGAATGGAGGTCAAAACTCTCAGTAGCGGAAAGAAAAATAAAACAACAATATAAAGTAGCTTCAGACAATTGACACGTCTTTTTCGAACATTGCTGATTATGTATTAAAATTGAAGGAAGGGATTCTGAAAAATTTATTGAATTGTGTAGTAATTTTTCAGAATTACCTGACTTTCAAGTGTATTTCCAATCGCAAATGAGGCAATTTCACAACTAGCAATTCTGACAAATGTTTAGATTCTCCATCAGTGGTGAGTTTTTGATACCGACCGCTGATGAAATTTCTAGTAGACTAAGTAATAAAGCCTTTTTTACAGTACTTGACATGAAGGATGGCTTTTTTCAAGTCAAGATTGACGATGCATCAGCGTATTACTGTACGTTTGGTACACCATTTGGGCGTTACCAGTTTTGTCGACTGCCTTTCGGAATAAAATCGGCACCTGAGGTGTTTCAAAGAAAAAATTTTGAGCTTTTTGGAAATATTCCGGGTGTTGAAATATACTTTGATGACTTGATTATTTGTGGTCAAACAGAGGCAGAACATGGTAGGAATTTGAAAGAAGTTTTAGATCGAGCGTTAAAATTCAATGTAAAGTTTAACAAGGCAAAAATTCAATTTAAGTCCTTGGAAGTCAAATTTCTAGGTCAAGTATTTTCGAAAGATGGCATTAAACCATGCAAGTCATATATTAAGGCAATTGTTGACATGCCTGATCCTAGAAACAAAACAGATCTTTTGAGACTTCTGGGTATGGCAAAGTTTTTAGCCAAATTTGTACCAAATATGTCAAAGGTCACAGCCCCTTTACGTGGTCTTACCAGACTAGATGTTGAATGGGATTGGACTAATAAGCATGACAGATCATTGGCCAATCTTAAGCATCTACTAACAACTGCCCCAGTTCTTAAATTCTTTGATGCGTCATTACCGATAGAGATTGAAACAGATGCCTCAAAGGACGGTATAGGTTCCTACCTGCTACAAGCCGGACATCCAATAGCTTTTGCTTCACGAATCATGACCCCCAGGCTTCAACGAATGTTGCTATACTTGCTCAAGTATGATCTTAAAGTAACTTACAAGCCTGGTAAATATTTGATTATCGCCGATAAACTATCTCGTGCCTTTTTAAATGAAACTGATGAGAGTGATTTAGAGTTGGAATTTTGTATACATTCTCTTACTAATTACTTGCCCATGTCAGAAGATAAGAAGAAATTATTCAGAGAAACGACAAAAAATGATGAGCAATTGCGAACAGTTATGAAATTTATAGAAACGGGATGGCCAGAAAGTCATAAAAACGTACCACTGTTAACACGTCATATTTCAAAATGAAAGAGGAATTATCAATATCAGATGGTCTATTGTTTCTCAATAATAAATTAGTTGTTCCAAATAACCTGAGAGATGATATGTTGGTAAAACTTCATGAGGGACATTTAGGGATAGAGAAGGTTAAAGCACGAGCCAGACAAATTTTTTATTGGCCACTTATGAGCAAGGATATTGAAACTCATATTAAAAAATGCAAAATTAGTGAAAAATTTGCGCGAAAAAATTTTAAGCAAAAGTTGAAACCCTATCCTGTTCCTGAACGTCCTTGGCAACGCGTAGGAGTAGACATTTTCACATATGGATAAACTATCTCGTGCCTTTTTAAATGAACTGATGAGAGTGATTTAGAGTTGGAATTTTGTATACATTCTCTTACTAATTACTTGCCCATGTCAGAAGATAAGAAGAAATTATTCAGAGAAACGACAAAAAATGATGAGCAATTGCGAACAGTTATGAAATTTATAGAAACGGGATGGCCAGAAAGTCATAAAAACGTACCACTGTTGTTAACACGTCATATTTCAAAATGAAAGAGGAATTATCAATATCAGAGGGTCTATTGTTTCTCAATAATAAGTTAGTTGTTCCAAATAACCTGAGAGATGATATGTTGGTAAAACTTCATGAGGGACATTTAGGGATAGAGAAGGTTAAAGCACGAGCCAGACAAATTTTTTATTGGCCACTTATGAGCAAGGATATTGAAACTCATATTAAAAAATGCAAAATTAGTGAAAAATTTGCGCGAAAAAATTTTAAGCAAAAGTTGAAACCCTATCCTGTTCCTGAACGTCCTTGGCAACGCGTAGGAGTAGACATTTTCACATATGGAAATTATTCATATTTGGTAGTCATGGACTCGTACTCAAATTGGCTAGAACTTATATTTATCAAAAATAAATCAGCTGAAGAAGTTGTTCGGAAATTAAGAATGATTTTTTCAGAATTTGGCTCTCCGGACCATTTTGTGTGTGATAACGTACTATTTAACAGTTCAATTTTCAAGAAATTTGCAGAGCAGTGGAATTTTGTACTTGTTTTACGAAGCCCAAACTATCCCAGGTCGAATGGTTTGGCAGAAAAGGCAGTAGCCATAGGTAAAAAACTACTTGAAAAATCGCTAGAAGAGGGTAAAGATATATTTGTGGCCCTACTACAATATCGAAATTCCCCCCTGAAACATATAGGGTATTTACCCTCTCAGTTGCTAATGAGTCGAATGTGTAAGATGAGGCTACCTGTCTCGGCAGAGTTGCTAATGCCGAAATTGTGTACCAATGTTAGTAAAAAACTCTTGTTGAGACAAATGAATAATAGTTAGTATTATAACAGAACTGCTGCGGATCTGGAATCTTTAAAGCCTAGTCAAGATGTTACAGTTTTTAATCATGTGAATAAAATTTGGGAACCAGGCAAAATCCTGGATATATCTGAAAACCCTAGAGCTTATAAGGTTCTGGACAAGCAAGGCAAAGTCATTGAAAGAAATAGAATAGATTTAAGAAAATCATTGAACAAACATGAATGTAATGATCACAATAGTTTAGATACTGATAGTGAACAGACTTGTTCTAATGATAAGGACACAGTCAATGAAACAAACTGTACGTCCTCAAAATCTCAAATTTTACCTCAGTCTAGTTGTGAGCCCACTGTATTCTCACCTATTCATCGGTCTAATGTGTCAGGCCGTATAATAAAAAAAACCAAGTAGGTTAGACTTGTAATTTAATATCATTTAGTACTTAAGAACTTAAGAGGGGAGATGTATTATATAGTAACTATATGGCAACTATGCAACTATGCAAGCCATAGAAAGACTGACGACAATGACAGTTGTCATGTGTCATACGTCAAGAACATTCTAGAAGAATGTTAAGGCGCGAATCTTCAGATGTAAGGTTATTGTTCATAGGTAGAACGACTTTGAGTTTTGTCACATGTGATGTATGTTATACATTTGGATAATAAAGTATTAATATAATTTAGAGTGTGCTTAAATTATACACCTTATATACTTCTTCTCATATTCGAACGTTGGTGTTCATCAAAAAAATATATCATCCGATAATGGTTCCGATCATCCGTTAAGTACTCGTAAGTATTTAACGATTTCTTCAAGCTATAGATGCCTTAAGAAAGTCCAGATTTGCACATTTTCTATAACCTTATAAAAAAGTACAGATCGGCTTACAGATGACAGCAGATTAGACCCATAATTCGAGAACAAAAATCCCAACAGACACTCAGGCAGAACGATGGCATGGTGTTCCTCTAGGAACAAGCGGAACAATATTCAATGTTTATCATTCCGAGAATTTCTGAGAACTTACATTTATGTGTGTTTTTTGTGATATTCATAACAAGGTCATGTTTCAAATGTACTTGGGAATTGATGTGCATCATTTTTTTAATGTTATCGAATTCAAAATGGGGGTCCGAGAAATTCTGAGAACTTACATGTATGTGTGTTTTTTGTAATTTTCATAACAAGGTCATGTCCCAAATGTACTCGGACATTGATGTGTATCATTTGTTTTTTGTTGTTATCGAAATTCCAAATGGGGGTCAGCATTCATGCTGATAGGGTTTAGAATAAAAGGAATTCTGTCCAAAAATTTGGAAGTCGAGTTTTCGTATCTAGAACGAGAGACACAATGTTGAAAGCAGTCGTATTTTTCTGTTTAGTGGTGATTGCTGTTGTAAGTATATAATTCTCAATAATTCTCTCTAAATATTTAACCAAAGTTTCATCAGCTACTTTTTTCATGGAATGAGTTTTCGAGAGATGCAAGCAAAATTCAAAAAACATTCTTCATACGAGCAAAATAATTTTTCAATCAGGTGGACATTTAACCGCGAAATTGGATATACCGAAATGATAGAAATATTCAAAACTTTCTCGTTAGCGAAAAGTTGTTTTCAAACAGCGTTTAAGGGGCATTCCAGAATAATTGGATAATTTCAGAACGTTCTTGTGATATCCAGAACACATGATCTTTTATATCTGCCGAATTGATTTCGCTCAATAATTCTTCGGCTATCTAGTTCCGTATCAAAACCATCCACAGAACTGACTCCTGAAAACAGTTAATTATAATACTAAGAAAATTATATTTTGCTCCCAGACTAAGCGATATGTCAGTTTTTTCAAGATTTCATCTCTTTTGAGTATCAAATATACAGAGTCCGGCGAAGATGTGGCACGATTTCAAAACATCAATGCAAAAGTTGAAATCAAATTATTTCCAATTGAAAAAAACGATAGTTCTTAATGATGGATAACAAAATCCCAAAATCTTTAGTGATACCTGTAGAACTGACACCTGAAAACAGTTAATTATATGACTGAGAAAATTATATTTTGCTCCCAGACTATGCCTACGATATGTCAGTTTTTACAAGATTTCAACTCTTGTGGGTTTCAAATATTCAGATTCCGACGAAGATGTGGCAAGATTTCAAAACACGAATGCAAAAGTTGTAATCAAAATATTTCTAATTAGAAAAAACGATAGTTCTTTAGTAGAAATTAATGTTGGATAACAAAAAAATAGTTTTTCGAATACGTTGTTATATGTGGAGTGCTCAGTTGCTCGTGACTGCCCGTAAGGTTTTCAATGAAACAGCGGCGACGAATTTGTTCCTTGAGGCCTTCCAAAGTCGTTGGTGGTTTACTTTATATATTTACTAACCCCACAGAAAGGAATTTGGTGTAATAGATTTGCATACAATAATGTGTAGTTAATAATGGCACCATTTGACATATACTATATTCAAAAATTAATTTTTGTTGTCTACCATTAATTTCGACCCAAGTACGTTTTTGAGCGCTTGTTCTACTTTAACGAATGTTGCCCAAATGTCTAATATTTTCGAATTCTGGGCCAAAAATGGTTCCCAACGACAAGTTTACACTCCTTGATCACGAATCCTTGATCATATTCAATTCTACCCGTAGGGCCGTTCGATCGTAAGCACGATATCTTTCGAACGCATTATCCTATAAACTTGCGATTTTCAGGGCGAGTTTGATTCACAAAGACCGCGGTCAAGTTCGATATCCAGCCAAATCGTACAGGCAAAATGTCATGCAAAATTTTGTGGAATATTGAAAAGAAGAATCTTTATATTTCCATAACAAAATATTTGATTCGAGTGCAGTTTATTTTGTGAATGGAGATCGATATACTGAATGATCGTGGAGAATTTCAAGGAGAATGCATCATCAAAACAGTAAAGTTTATTTCTTTTAACCAGTGATTTTTTATAAATTTCATTTTTCCAATAATTTTCAGTATATAATTACGATCGTGCTGAGATTCTGCATTCATATACTCATAATGAATCTCCATTCCCATAAAAAATTTTGGAGTAAAAGCTCCACCATTGAACGAGCGCTCAAAAGCAACTGCTCAGGGCTTTTTTCAATTAATGAAAATATATTGATTAGGTACAACTTTTACAATATTGTTTTGAAATCTTGTCACTCGTCTGCCGGACCATGAATTTAACAGGTCCCGATTCTAATGAAATGACTGATTTATTTGTGAAATGTCATTATTATACTTTTGAATTATAATAACTGTATGGTGAACCTGGTGAATACATCACTTAATTGTATGGATTTCTGTAGACTTGAATTTGATTTTCACCCATTAGCTTCAGTAATGTGAATTAACCATTTCGAAATTCCGCCCAACAATCATTTCGAATAAAAAATGCTAAGCACCGACACCATTTTCGACTTCTAGACGTGCCAATGTGAAAAAAATTGAATTATGTAATGTTTCTTACTGAGTTGCAATCAATTAGAGTACCCAATTCTAGGAACTTAACAAATACTTTTCATCTTTGAAATTCGAATCACTCAAAAACCGCGCATCATACGAAAAATCATAAGTAGGTAATAATTATATATCCATCAAATAATATCCAACTCACATTCAAGAGTTATTTGAATTTTCGGTATTTTTACAGAAAATAATGACAATTTTTAACGAACTGAAGGATGTGGATGGATATTTAAATTAGAAGAATATTAATCTAATAAATGAATAACTATATCCGAAAATTGATTTCTGAAAAATATCGACATTATGGGATATAAGGATGTTTAGGTGCGTGATTGAAATTAAACACTTTCCACTTGAAAGCAATGTAACACAGCTTTTAGTTAGTGATACCTTTTCTTCTGAATGCACTGATTTGAAAGATGATTCTCTGTTTGAGAATGTGTAAACGATTCGACTTCTACCAATGCACTGCCAGACCTGTTACGTTAGGTCGATCAGACCCTTTTAAGTACCATTTGAACCTGGGGCTGTTGCTAGGCAGAGTTTAACTACATATTTTCCTGGGAATTCAGGGATATTTTCCAAATACAGACATAGACTGAATATTTGTTTACATTGAAGTAGAACGAAATATTCGAGTCCATATAGAATTCTACAATTTCATTCGATTGAATCGTTTGCGAGATATAACTGAAAATCGAATTGCCTATTCATTTTTTGGCCTGTATATTTGGTCGAATCGAAACAATGGTTAAAAAAAGTGTTTCTTTTGGCATTAAAAAACTCCAGCTAATGTATTTTACCGATAGTTCTCGAAATATTGAAAATGGAATGATGGTTTTCGAATATGATAGAGTGTGCAAAAGGTTTATCTAAGATCAATGTTATTTCAGTGTTTGAATAAGAATACCTGAGCCACCTTGTGCTCTGCCATTTGGATGTTCAGCAGAGTACGTATTATCCATATTGTGGAAGATTGAAAACAGTTCTCTCTGTGAAATGAGTTTCTGATATCCACATTATATCTATTTTATAAATATTCATGAAAGTTGATATTTCATTTTATGGTTAAGAAGACCGTTGGCGTTCCATGGCGCAATACGTATTAGCCCTGTCATTTTTGTTGTTTTACTTCAATTTATTAACAAGTGTTGTTAACAGATTAAGAATAATCTGGTTTTGATTCATCATTTGCGTTATCATAGATTTGAGATCTGATAGAAAAGACGTCATCGCGAATTCTAGGCAGGCTTGTTGGTTATGAGAAAAATTATCTTCTTGATCCTTAGTTTGTTGGAGTGCTTGGGCATATGACATTCTTTTCGGTTCTTTTGATTGATTATTTTGGCGGGTACATGTTCAATTCCATACATTGTTTCTGGAACGTTTTGTGGTATGTCAGGTTGTCTGAAGGTTTTAGTCTGGTTCTTTGTTTTTATCAGAAGTTTGTAGACTTGGCATCCTTTGTAATTGGATGGGTGATTTCCTTCACATAATGTACATCTTGCTGTAGCTGATTTTGGTTTTGTGCAAGTTTTAGAATCATGTTGTTGGTCGCATTTAACACACATAAAAGGTCTGTTGCAGTATGTTTTCGAATGACCGTATTCTTGACATCTGGTAGGTACATTGAACGATTTCGCGTTTTGTTTTTGGCGGTTCGATGGTTATTTTTTGATTGAAGGTGAATTTCATATCGTATATTTCTTTGTTGTTTGGTTTTGGTCGAAGTCGAAGTTTTCACAACATCTCTTCCAAAGTCTTCTAAAACTTTCCCGAACGGTATTTATCCCTAGATATTCTCGCTATGCGATCTTGGTTCAGTCAACTTATATGATCGTTCTTTTTGTATATGCCTTCCCAGAACCCATTCATTGATGTTGTCTATTTCGCAGGTTTTTCTGATATCTTCGCTCCTTTCTCAATCCCACAATTTTTTCTTGCTATTCTTCGAACTATTTTCATCTCAGTTATTTCCAGTATTTACTTTGTTCACGAGGTTTCAGTTCTTGTTTCCGGTTTGAATTAGTCTTATGATTGCTTTGTGAATTCTGACTTTTGTTCCGATATTAAGGTCTCCATTTTGGATACATTTTAATATATATATATATATATATATATATATATATATATATAATAGTTTTTTGAATGCAAATTATCATGAAAGAAAAACTCTAGAATCACATATGTCTGATCACCTGGCACAGATTCAAAGCTTCTCAGCGTCCGTTAATGAATCTGAAAAAAACAAAAAACCTATAAAGTAAAAAAACTTAAATTAAGAAGATATCAACTATTTAAAAAATGAATTATCAATATCCTCGAAAGATTTCTTAGGTGAGAAAAACGCACAAGACGCTTTTTCCGATTTCCATAAGTATTTTATGAGTTTAATAGACACGAAAATACCTTTGGAGGAAAAGCTAATGAATAAAAATTGTTCTAAACTTACATGGAATATTGAAAAACAGATGAAAAAACTTTAGATGCTCTAGACACAATTGCCAAAGTAAAAAAAGACCAAACATCGTTATCAGCCTATAAAGCATATAAAAAAGAGTATACTACAGAAATAAATAGAGCTATAAAGAAAAAAAAGAGGAATATGTAAACAAGGCAGAAAATAAACAAAAAGAGCTCTGAAAGAGTTGGCAGCATCAACAAACTACAAAAAACCTCCCCAGATCTTGGGTTCAAACAATGAAAAATCGTGTTTTTTTTTCGAATGCACTGTGGAAGAAGTAAAAAGTATCATATCCTTAAAATCGAAGCAATCATCAGACATTTATAATATTAACGTTGGCATACTGAAGAGCTTAAGTGAAGAAATCAGCCATCCGATTTCAATTTTAATAAATAATTGTTTCCACGAAGGCTATTTTCCAGACGAGCTGAAAATAGCAAAAATTATTTCCATTTATAAAGGTAAACGAGACAAAAATGATAGGTAGTAATAATTATAGGCCTATAGCAATACTTCTGTGTATATCCAAAATTTTTGAAACAGTGATCGAAGATCGAATGTTGGGATGGATGGAAAAAAGAAATTATTGAATAAAAGTCAACATGGCTATGGAAGAGGGCGAAATACATCTACAGCTCTAATGAGTCTGATAAATAATGTTATAGAGGCCATCGATAACGGTGATATCGTTGAGATGCTGAACTTCGATCTGAGTAAGGCTTTTGACGTTGTATCACTGGAGATCCTAATTGAGAAATTGAAAAGATATGGTTTCAGAGAAACCATTCTTAAACTGCTGCAATCATATTTGCAAAAACGGTATCAGAGTGTGTACTGAAATGGAAATGTATCAACGGGTCGAAAAATTGATTGTGGAGTGCCACAAGAATCAATACTCGGGACGATTCTTTTTTTGATTTATATTAATGACATAGACTTTCAGCATTGTAACAGCTTAGGCATTTATTGTGATGATACTTCCATAATTCTGAAGGCGAAGGAATTTAATGAATTTATGAACAGGACAGAATGTGCCATGAGAAAAGTTGAAGAATGGTTTCATATGAACTTACCAAAGCTAAATTCGGAAAAAAAAACAACAGCACCGAGGTTTGGAAGTAGGCAAAGTCGAGAAAGCGTCAAGTTTTTGGGTATAGTCCTAGACAGCAGAATAGATTGGTCATCACATATTGATGAAGTATTTGATAAACTCCCGAAAAATATGTACCTTCAGAGGGAGTTGAAAAAATGTGGTACTCACGAAATATTAAAGACAGCAGAGTGTATTGCAGTACGGTATCCTCCTGTGGGGCAACGCGTCGAATGCTTCTCGAGTTTTTATTCTGCAAAAAATGGCATAAGAATTATGTATGGTTTAAGGAAAAGAGAATCCTGTTTATAAACCATGGTATACTTACCTTCCCATCGCTTTATATAAAAGAGTGTTTGAGATATATTCACTTCAAAAAAGTCAGCATGACACCAAATGGGTCATTCCACCTATTCAACACGAGGTGCAAAGATGATCTGATTACACCACTACACAAAAAAAAGCACACCCAGAACTTTTCTACCTATTGGGGAATAAAGATGTTTAATAAATTACCAGTCGACATAAAAGACTTACCCAAGCAATCCTTCAAAAAAGAGAATACATAGTTTATTAGTTTCAAATGCATTTTATTCTGTAGAAGAATTTTTGAGATACAATATTTGTTAAAGCCTACACTTGACCAACCATGTAATCATTGATGTCAATAAATTTATTATTATTATTATTATTATTACAGTGGAACTTCCCTATAACGGACGTCTGTATAACGAATTTAGTACAGGACATTGCACTTTGAATCTAATTCCATGTTGAAAACACCCTCTAAAACGAAGTTAATTTTCCCTATAACGAAATTTTGAAGGAACATCATTCTTCGAATGGGTATTGGTAAAAAGTTATAAGGTTGGGTTTTTTCCGAAATTTTTCCGCATGTACGTATTAAATCCCGACCTTAAACTTAATCATTACGGCAAGTAGAGAGATCTTTCTGACAGTTTTAAATACATCCCTGCCTGTTTGGTTGCAATCTAACCATTGCGCTTGCGTGAAAAGTTGTACGAATATGTCTAATAGCTAAGTGCTTAAGTTTGAATGATAAACTTAAATTTATCAGCGATGTCGACCCCCATATTGCCGATGATAGAAACAAATTTTCTGTATAACGAAATTTCTTAATAACGAATATTTTTTGCGTATTTAGCGCTTTCGTTATAGGGAAGTTCCACTGTAGTATCATTCAATTGAACGAATTTCTTGGTCGCTTTTACCGCTTGTTGTCGCACTTCTGTTTCCACCTAAAAGTAACTTGATATTTGTACACCCAGGAAGGTAAATTTCAGTTTCTGGTGTATTATGATGTCATCCACCATCATATCACATCTTAAAGTTGTTTTCGGTGTAATCATACGTTTCGTTTTCACTGTGGATATGGTCATACCTAGTTCCTTGACAACTCTGTTGAACAGGAACAGGAGTCTCTGGTCGTCATCCTCATTTTCTACTATTAGTACACCATCACCAGCGTTTCAGCTATACAGGGTTGTAACGGTAGAACTCCGGCTAGCTCGAAATTCCTGTTCTAACGTACAATAATTTGAAAAGAGAAAAGAAATAATAAAATGAACTCACCAATATTTTCTTTCTTCTCTACTTGAGTGAGGGTTAATAACAAGATGGTAGGAATTATATTTTTTTTGCTTTTATTTTATAGTCGCCAATCAAATCATTATCAAAATCTCTAAATCTAAGTGGTTAGTTAGTACTATTCTATCTCGTCCTTCACATTCAAATAAACAATTCAACCTTATTTCTTTAAAAGGTAAATGGGTGCAAAATGGAAAACTCTACTGTATTTTGTAAATTAATAGACAGGTAAAATTGCACATAGATTCAGTTGAGGTATACTTAGCGTGAAATGGGCGAAATGGCACAAATGTAAGGGGTGACAACGTTTCCGGTGAGTGGCGATGTACCAGGGTGAACTGGGGTACCTGGGCAGTCGAAAGGTATGCAAAATCGGCCCAACTTTGGTAATCGGTCAATCGGACAATCGGACTGGTGCTTCCAAAGAATCGCACTCGTAGCGCTACAATATTAAAGTTTAAAAACAATCCAAATATCAAGTACTTCGGTTACCTTATTATTATTATCCAAATCCGAATTAATGGAATGAATGGTGATCACAACACCTTCTCAATACTTCTCCCAATCGAAATAAATATACGACAGATCCCACACTTGTGGTTGCAGAAATTTTCTTTCGCTTTTATTTATTTATCTCGTGAAGACAGAGCATCCAAAATAATAATGAGCCGAGAAAAGGATTTATTCCGGTCCGACCATTCGCGACCTGCGCTCGAATATTAACGATCTTTGCGCACCTTCGCGCGAATATACAAACGTTCAAATTTGAACGTTACACTCCCCTCACCCAGGGAAAAAAATGAAATTTTTTTTTATCAAATTTTTTTTTTTTTTAGTATATTATTATTACATTATATATGTATACACTGAAACTCACTACTAGAGCGATACTAGACAAGCGTACCCTTATTGTACCCCTCAAGTGCAAGATGAAGAGAAGATAGAAGAAATGAGACCAAAAACGTGAATCCGATTTGACAGCAACAATTTTATTTAAAATATTGAACATTAACAATAACCTGTGACGTAAAATCACAATTCTTAGGGTGCCAACTTCAGGTCCTTAGCGTGCCACACGCCTTTTGTTTTCTTTTTTGCGGAATCCCAAAGTTCATAAGTCCATAAAGATGGTTTTCCACGTATCACATAAGGACCGTCATACAAAGGAGCAAGCTTACTCGCATAATGCTGCGAGGCATCAGACAATTTTTTATTTTTAACATATACTTTGTCGCCAATATTGAACGGGACAGCCGTTCTACGTAAACCGTAGCGTTTTTTATTCTTTACCGCTGCGTTATTCATACGTATTCTAATGTCCGAGTATAATTTTTGGAAAAGAACTTGACGCTTCTTAAGTGACTTTTGAACGTTATTTACGCTTTTATCACTCTTACTATCATCATTTTCTACTGAGGAGTCATATGCTTCGCATACATTTGTAGGCATGTCTCTGCCGAAAACTACAGAGTAAGGAGTAAACTTAGTGGTTTCGTGAACTTGAGTACGAATGGCGCAAGCTATTTTGTGCAGTTCTTGATCCCAACATTTATGATTATCCGATATATAACAACGCAACATAGTTTCGAGGGTCTGATTTGTGCGCTCCGTGGGGTTCGCTTGCGCATGATAATGAGCTGTGAATTTTTGTGTAACCCCATAGGAATTCAATAATTCCTATGGATTTTAATTGGGGTCCATTATCGCATAAAAGGGTTTTAGGTTGACCGAAAATCAAGAAAAATTCCTCTTCCATAACTTTACATAAAACCTTAGACGATGTATTTCTTAGGGGGCGAATTATGACAAATTTGCTAAAATGATCCGTTATCACCAAAGTATTCTTAAACCCATTATTAGACCTAGGGAGTGGACCAATGAAATCGCATGACACCCATTCCCACGGTTCTGAAGGAATTGGATGGGAACTCATTAAACCCGCCGTTTCCGTAAGAGGGGCTTGTTTTTGCAGCAAGCCGTGCATTTTGCTACATAGGGCAAGTGCACCGGTTGTGGCCATTTTAAGACATTTTCCAACTTCACATTATGATTTTATCCCTATTTTCACACCGAATCGAAATGAAAAATATCAGAAAACTTCATATGAATATTGTGATTAGTGAATGACCAAGCAAATATGTTTTGGAGGCGGATAAAATTATAAAAACTAGTTAAAAAGGGGACGAGTGCCATTTTTCCAGTTGTGGCCACGTTTTCAACCAGTTGTGGCCACACACTGGTCCAGTTGTGGCCAGGCAAAGGTAATACTCGCACAGTTTGAATACTCCATTTGAAATGAAACTCTCAAAAAAATATATATATTTAAGCTTTATAAAAATATAAATATAAAAAAAATAATAATCCTTCTCATTCTAAAACTGAAAAAAATATATTGTATATAAAATAAATAGAAAATATATTAAGTCTCAAAATATTTCATCTCTGGCACAAAACATGCTCCGCGAGCATTAGCCGCCTTAGGTTCTTCAATTTTTTTTTATGATATCATCTTTATCATACCAGAGTAGATCTGGAGGTTCGGGCCATTTCCAATTGTTTCCACTTCTGGCCATTGCACAACAATAATATTGATTGTCATTGACATTCAATATTTTGGCAGGATACAGAGCGTTTTCGTAATGAACAATGACGAATGTTCCCTTTGAAAAAATAGGAGTGCTGCTCGACTCCTGCTCTTCTTTCATATTTTCATTTCTTTTAAACTTCTTACAATTTCTTAGGTTTCTATCATTTTCAGTCTCATCAATTTCAAGATCACAGTTTTGGTTTTTGGTATTAGTCTTCTTTTTATTCAGTTTTGCATTTTCGTTCGCTTCTAAAACCTCTATCCATTTATCGGAGGTTATTACTGATGGCATGGGGTTTTTTTTTGTCTTCTCGAGACTTTTGGAGTCATCAGGCCACCTTGTGACATCCCTTAGGACTTCGCTGATAGTTTTTTTCTGAGATACTTTTCTTCTTCCTTTTCCTTGGCATCATTATCTTCATTCATCGAGGTCTCCGAATTTTTTGAGTTCGTTATTATACTTTCACAGGTTCCCACTTCCGTTGACGAAATAATCTCGTTTTTTGAGTCATCATTGTTTACGTCAGCTGTTTTTATCACTATATTTTCAAGTATCTTCAAACGTTCTGGTGAGTCTACATAGACGCTTATGGCGACGTCGTCATCTTCATTGTCATTAAATTCAGGAAAATCGATGAACATAGTATTGTCATCGTAATCAGTTAGAGGAGAAATTGCTTGCATATTATTGTCAAAAGAAACTGATATCGGATCTGCACAAGACTTCTGGTTATTTCTTTCCATATGGCATTCATTTACGGATTTCCAAACTTTATACAATTCTTTGAAACGTTCTTCGCCTTGCCATTCCTGAAACGTGGCGAACGTTTCCTCGAACTTTTGTCGGAGAATTGGGTCTATATGTTCATTGAAATATTCACAATGAACATTCTCAACAGATGAATTTTTGTCGAGATCTTCTTTTGACTTAGTCTTCTTTATGCATCTCTCATACTTCGCAGCGTTTTCGTCGAAGGGGTAAAGTCCGCAGCTCCGGAAGCCAGCTGCTATCGTTTTTGAGAAATCCTTTTCATTCAGGATTTTGTGAAGGGCAGCAGGAATGTCTTTTTTTTGGAGGCAGTTGCCGTCATGGTCATATATCCATTTTCGAGATATTTTCTTCCATTCCTGTTTTAGCGGAAAAAAAAGTGCAACATCTAATGGCTGTAAAATGTGTGTTGTGTTTGGTGGTAGACATACTAAAATGATTCCATTGTCACGACACAAATTGCTAAGGTTCAATGATAAATGAGAGGCTATCCATCCAAGAAAACTATAACAGGGCGTTGTATAGCTCTGGTTTCTAGAAATTTCAAAAACACATTCGCAAAGTATTCGAAAAATTGTTTACTTTGCATCCAACTAGTGTCAGAGGTCCCAATGCTCCAATTTGGCGGCGCAGTTTTGCATATTCTTTTGGTAGTCTTTGGTATTTAAAAATTGTGAGGGGTGGGGCGAATTCTCCAGCAGCATTTACCGTAATCAATGTTGTGACGTTCTCTTTATCGGATTTTCCGACTTCGTAAACATGTTTTCCCCGTGGACCGAGTACACGCAAACCTTTTGGAGCCAAGAAAAAAGCAGTTTCGTCCATATTAAATACTCTTTCGGGGTGTTCTAAGATTTCTGTATCTGGCCCTAGCAAATCTCGAGTCTGTTGGAACCAAAGTCGTATTCTTTCTTCAGAAACAGAAGCTCGTGCTTTATTGATAAATTCTGCTTGCTTCTTACTTAGTTCAGGGTGACGTCTCATGAAACTATCAAACCATTTTCTTCCAGGCTTTTTGTTCATTAGTTTGTTCTCGAGCCCACATTCCTCAATGAGTTTTTGTGTAGAAAATATCAGTCCTTCTTTGTTTAATGGAAAACCTCGTTGGGCACAATCAAGGATCCAATTCACCAATTTTTCCTCCACACTTTTTCCCAATACGCACTGAGGACCAACACGCCTACAGGTATCAGCAGATTTGCCGGACAATCTATTCCTCACGGATGTTCTGGGAACATTGAACTGCCTACAGGCAGTCGCAACTGCCATTCCTCCATGTCTAATTGCTCTCAGAGCATTCTCCATATCAATTTCTGCATACTGGAATAATTTTTTTGATGACATGATTCCTGAAAAATGGAAAGTTGAATCAAATGTTGCATCTTTGTCTGTTCTATGAAATAAAGCATTATCTATCCTTCTTTAACAGGTGGCCACAACTAGGATTGCACGCTCCGTTTCTGGCCATCAAGTGGCCACAACTAGCGAATCGTACTTTTTTGTGACCCGGTTGTGGCCAGGCAAATATTATTAGGTTGAAATGAGAAATTTTCAATTATTTGTGTGAAATATGGAAGAATATGACCCACTTAAAACTCTAATAAATTTTCCACAAAGACATCATGAGCATAACTAAAAATATCTATGTAAACTCACCTTGTGTTTCTTAGCCACACTTCTAAGCGTCCGCCTGATTCCGCGTCATGTCAAGAACTAAACGGATGAAGCAACGAATTTCGCTGTCTCTTCTGCAAAGCGAGCTTTCCAATTGGTCTAGGAAGATTCAAGGAGGGATAAAATTCAAATTCCATTGGCTAATTCGTATAGAATACGTTTTATTCGAGAAAATGATCTCGTGTGGCCACAACTGGTGCGATGGCCACAACCGGTGCACTTACCCTATTTAGTTATATCAGCGGCCATTCGTGGCCAATAATAATTCTGACTGATTCTCCTAAATGTCTTGAAGACTCCCGGGTGACCTGCTAGTGGATCGTCGTGATTTTTACTGATTATTTGTGCGCGTTCGGATTTAGAAATGACTCTTTCCAAGCTGGTTGTAGTTCGTTATATTTTGAAGGAACGTACTTATATAATTCGTTATTTTGTAATCTCCAAGAAGGGAACTTAAGAGGATATTTTTCTACATTTGACTTCATTTTCTGAACCCAAGGATCAACAATGGTACTGCTTTTGACGCGCGTGATGTCCAAATTTAAAATTTCATCATCCTCTGGTATATTTTCGGGGTCTAGAGTATCTCGCGACAAAATATCTGGGACTACATTTTCTTTTCCCTTCCGATGGACAATGTTAAAGTCAAATTGTTGTAGTTTCAAAACCCAACGTCCGACACGACCATGGGGATCTTTTAAAGTCATCAACCATAGTAATGACCAATGATCCGTAATTATGGTGAATTTAGCCCCTCGATAGAAGGCCTAAATTTTTCAACAGCGAACAGGACCGCTAAACACTCGCGTTCCGTTGTAGAGTATTTTCTCTCCAATTTTGACAAAGAGCGACTTGCGTACGCTATAACGTGATCAGGGTCATCATTATTTACAGCCTTCTGTGATAGCACGGCGCCCAGTCCTTCAGAAGATGCATCGCATTGTAAAAAGAACTGCTTGGAAAAATCTGGGCAGGTTAACACTGGGGATGATATTAACTTTTCTTTGATCAAACGCAGCGCTTCCTCTTGTTCGTCATTCCATCTTAGTTTTTGACCTTTTTTTAGCAACTTGGTAATTGGAGCGATTAATGTAGCAAACTGAGGTATAAACCGCCTATACCACGACGCTAGACCGATTATTCTTCGGACCTCTTTAAGTTTAGTTGGCTTCGATAATCTTAAAATCGCGGAGACCTTTTCTGGATCTACCGATAATCCTTGTTCGTTCACTACATACCCCAAATATTTGATCTCAGAAGTACAGAATTTGCATTTCTCGCGATTCAAAGTTAACCTTCTTTCTTCAACCTGCTGAAAACTTCTCTTAAAATTTCTAAATGTTGTTCGAAATCTTCTGTGACCACGACGATGTCGTCCAAATACGCGAATGCATATGGTTCAAGAGAAGGATCTATCACCTTATCAATTGAACGCTGGAAGGTAGCTCCAGCAGTACATAAACCGAAGGGCATACGCAAAAAGTGAAATAAACCTCTATTAGGGACTGTGAATGCCGTGTACTGTTTGGAATCTTTATCCATCGGTATTTGCCAATATGCGGACTTGATATCTAAAGTGCTAATAAATTTTGCCCTTCCTAACTTGTCTAACGTTGCTGAAACAAATGGAAGTGGATAAGCGTCTTTTTTAGTAACCTTATTGAGCTTTCTGTAATCCACGCAGAATCTATAGGAACCGTCTTTTTTCTTTACCAGTACTATTGGTGACGACCAAGCCGAATCAGATTTCTCTATAATACCGTCATCGAGCATCTTTTGTAGTTCTACGTCAATATTTTTCATCATTGCTGGTGAAACTGGATAGAATCTCTGTTTTATAGGTTCTGAATCAACGATTATTTTGTGAGTCACCCCCTTTACACAACCTAAATCATGCCCCAAACTGTCAAAACCCTCGTCCACAACATTATACAATTTTTCCCTCTGATTCCAAGATAACCTATCCTGAGAAGTAACAAAATTTTGGGAATTCATTGAATAAATAGAATTTGATTCATCAGAATTTTCATCTTTAAAAACCCATTTTTGAGAAGTAAGGTCCGGCACGATTCCCATGGAAATCCAAAAGTCTACCCCAAGTATTAAATTTTGATTCAGATCATCCAAAATCATGATCTCTATTAATCGAACTCGGTTTTCTACGTTGAGAGGTAAGGTTACAAGCCCGATACAATTGCATTTCACATCTTTTTTTGCAACATTAATAGTAATTGGGTTTGAAGGTCGCGTCATCTTCAAGTTGAACATTTTTTTTAGGTAAAAAAATAAATCCTTGGACATAACTGATTTATTACTGCCCGAGTCCAGCAATGCTTGCACTTCGTAGCCGAAACAAGAAACTTTTAAATATGGGCGTCTGTCTCGCGAATTTTGTGAAGAAAATATATAATCTAATATGATAGTCATTCGTTCTCTTTCTTTCGCGGCCACCGAAGGAGTATGAGACAGCTGGCCGCTCAAATCTGCCTCTTTTGACCGTTTCCCGAATTTGATTTCGAACATCTGGGACAAGTTCTAATAGTGAAACCTACTTTATTACAACTAAAGCATCTTTTCACTTCCGGTTGATTATTTTTGGTACAATTTGAAGCAATGTGTCCAAAGGTGCCGCACTTAAAACATTTCACATTACCCCTAGAATTTTTAGTAGTTGATCGGTCTTGGAATTTTGACGAACATCTCGCATGATATTCTGTATAACCTAGGTCCGGTTCAAATAACTCATCGTGATTTCTAGTTGGAGCCACGTATGAATTAGCATTGACATTTCTTGACTCAATTATTTTTCCTACCTTGAGGAGGTCTTCGAAAGTTTCAACAACAGAAGTACTTAATTGACGTTGATAATGGGGTGTTAAATTTTTCAAAATTATCTGCAGACGAGACTGTTCAGACATTTGAGCTGATAGCCTACTGAAAAGGTTATTCATGATCGCGACATACATGCCTATGTTTTCTCCTCTACCCTGTTTTCTTTTCTTTATTTCTTCGAACAAACGAGAGTTATAATCTGGGGGCTGAAATTGTTCTCTGAGTTTCAAGGAAAAATCTTTCCATCCCGACAGGTCTTTGCGTATACTGCGATACCAACATAAAGCTTTGCCATCAAGCAATTCTAAAATACCATCAAACAAGTTCGATTCGGGCACATGTCTGGCTATGGCTAGTTCCTCTACTTTTTCTAAAAAAGCACTAACCGACAATCCTGAATTTTCGCCAGTGAATTTTAAATTCCACAAATGTATTGGAACGGTAATAGGAGACTGATTCGAACCTACTTGATGTTTCAGCGCGTCTGCATTTGAAACAATATTCAAATTGGAGAGAGTTGCCAAATCGTCATCATCTGAAGAAGATGTTGAATCCGATTCATTTTGTTCTAGTGTTAGAGGAGTAGAACATTTTCTCTGACAGCTTTTAATTTTTTTCTGCATATCAGATTTCAAGGACAAAAATTGTACTATCAGTGAAGACTTAACTTTCTTCTCCTCCTCACTAGTAGGTGAGGTTAAATTAATTCTTCCCATCGCATGAGATAACTTTGTCACCAATTTTTTATAAATACTATCATCCGAACCGTCAAAAGTATCCAAAATATTCTGTAATTCAATAATTTTTTTCGATAAAGCTTCAGAATCCACCTTGAATTCGAATGGATAATTTGGATATTTAAAAGAGTTGTTAGTTTTTTCTAATTTAATAAGTTGACGCAATGCTTTTCTCATTTCATCTATCTTACTCAACCCTGAAATTCCACGTATTTCCAATTCATAACACAGTTCATCTGAACTGAGACGATTTATTTCATAACCCGCTCGGGACATAATGAAAATACAAATTCAATCAACGACGACTATCAGAGGAATTGATAAGAAATGGTAAGAACTACCGATTCAATTCATAACCGAAATACTTGACATGAAAAAAAACAAAACAAAGAAACACCAGTCCGATTTCAATTTCGATGCTTGTTAATGAAAACAACAACATATGCATAATATGTCACTGAAGGTATTGGCTCTGATCTGTTTGTAAAATATCACGATAAGATCATGCTATAATTTATGCCGTTTCACTCACAAATACAATTATTAATATTTTACTGAAACCCTATTATTTCGAGCAGAGAAGAAAATTATAAAATCAAACTAAACAATTATTTACGTTGGGCGCCAATTGTAACGGTAGAACTCCGGCTAGCTCGAAATTCCTGTTCTAACGTACAATAAATTTGAAAAGAGAAAAGAAATAATAAAATGAACTCACCAATATTTTCTTTCTTCTCTACTTGAGTGTGGGTTAATAACAAGATGGTAGGAATTATATTTTTTGCTTTTATTTTATAGTCGCCAATCAAATCATTATCAAAATCTCTAAATCTAAGTGGTTAGTTAGTACTATTCTATCTCGTCATTCACATTCAAATAAACAATTCAACCTTATTTCTTTGAAAGGTAAATGGGTGCAAAATGGAAAACTCTACTGTATTTTGTAAATTAATAGACAGGTAAAATTGCACATAGATTCAGTTGAGGTATACTTAGCGTGAAATGGGCGAAATGGCACAAATGTAAGGGGTGACAACGTCACCGGTGGGTGGCGATGTACCAGGGTGAACTGGGGTACCTGGGCAGTCGAAAGGTCTGCAAAATCGGCCCAAAATTTGGCAATCGGTCAATCGGACTATCGGACTGGTGCTTCCAAAGAATCGCACTCGTAGCGCTACAATATTAAAGTTTAAAAACAATCCAAATACCGTAAATTGGGGATACTTTGTGACTTGTGGGTAACTTTGTGACAATACGCAAATCGAAACAAACTGCCCAATATTTTCCAAGTTTCGCGCGCATAGAGATTTTTTCTGTCGCCGGTCGACAGCACATATCTCAGCCCAATCAAATATATCTTCATAAGTGTGGTAGGCCTTTCTAGTAACTTGTAGACTGTCATGAGAAGAGCATACCGATTCTGTCGATTTTTTCAAAAGCCGGAAACTTTCGTCTGCACAGCCAAATCTGAAATATTGTCCGTTAAACTCGTAAATAGGTTCATTTGCTCCTGTAGTTATCATATTATATTCGAATTTAGAGTCAAGAATCATTGATTTTAATATCTTTTTTTCGAAGAAAACAACAAAAAGTTCGCAGCATGGGTTAACATTGTGACATGTCACAACTTTTTCCAAATAATTACATATGATTTTTTAAATTTTTTTGCATGTAGACTGCGACCAAAATCTTGCCAAAATGCCTCAAACATATAAGAGACGCTTGGGAGCAAGAGCTTACAGAAATCTCATGTTGCTGAAAAAGCTGGTACAAGATTTTTAAAAAAAGGCTGCAGAAAATTTAAAAGCAGTATAAGCTTTTTAAGAGCAACGAATAATAAAGAATTCCATTTTGCCACAAGTTGAGGATTTTTTGCGTGATTGACTACTAACTGGCAATAGCCAAAACAAATTTTGAAGGAAAAGAGAAAAAAAGGGAAAAATTTTCATTACAAGGCTTACCTGATCACTTAGAAATTTTGTAATCCCAGGAAAATTTTGCAGTTTGTAAAATTTGTGAGTGTGTAGTTTTATGCCTACTCTCATTCAATCTTAATATTAACTCTTATTTCAGCCCATTACATGTTTTCGTTCTTGTTCAGAATATTAATTTTTGTTTCCAATGAAAGTTGAAGTTAAATAATGTTTTTTTTATCCAAAAAATATGAGCACATACTTTTATTTAATTTTTAGTGATTTTATACTCAAAAGGCAGGGATATTATTGTGCTTTGATTCGAAAAATGCTTTGTCACAATGTTACCCCTAAGCACGGGGTAAAATTGTGACAATTTCAAATTCGAAAAAGACTATATCAAAATAATTTTTTCAACAATATTATATTCTCAATGTGAACCGAAAGGACGGATATTTACTGTGTATTTTTTTCACCTTTTATCTGCCCAAGAGGTGTTTAAAAATGTTTGAAAACCTCAAAAACTGTCACAAAGTATCCCCGTTTTACGGTATCAAGTACTTCGGTTACCTTATTATTATTATCCAAATCCGAATTAATCGAATGCATGGTGATCACAACACCTTCTCAATACTTCTCCCAATCGAAATAAATATACGACAGATCCCACACTTGTGGTTGCAGAAATTTTCTTTCGCTTTTATTTATTTATCTCGTGAAGACAGAGCATCCAAAATAATAATGAGCCGAGAAAAGGATTTATTCCGGTCCGACCATTCGCGACCTGCGCTCGAATATTAACGATCTTTGCGCACCTTCGCGCGAATATACAAACGTTCAAATTTGAACGTTACAGGGTGTCAAAAACTTTTTTTTTCTCCAACCATCAAAAAATGTTGACTTTTCTGTACTATTTTCAGGTGCAAAAGTCATAAATTCTCTTACCGTACAAAAATTTGCACGTTGCTTAGCAACACTTTTAATCCTAGGATTAAAAACGCTACTTTTAATCCTTGGATTAAAAGTAAATGCATTTGAAGTCTACTTGACAATCACTGTCATGATTCTGTGTTCAAATTCATAACCAAATTATGAACGATTTTTCACTAAAACCAATTTTATTGTAATTTTGACTTGGTTGGAGAAAAAATAGTATATATTATTCGAATTAAAAGTACCTATTTTAACTCGCAATTTTGCATTCGCTCGGCTACGCCTCGCAACTGCAAGTATTGCTCGTAAAAAAAATGCACTTTTAATCCTTATAATATAATATACTATATTTCAATTTTTTCGCTTAAATCTTACAGACATTTTGATTGAAGAATTTAGTTTTTGCATGCCCATTGTCACTAATAATAGCTACTTTCTTGCACTTTACCCAGTTTTTTTAGAAGTGTCAGTGGCGGAGATATTGAATTTGCATTGAGTTTCTCGAGAAAACTAACATTTTATGTTTGAAAATTAAATTTAATTCAATTTGATAACGAGCAATTTTTCGAACTTTGTTAATTATGGTCGCTGAAAACATATAATTTTACAACCTCGTTGTCAAATTTTTTTGATTTTGGAAAAATGGTTGATTATCACTTATCATTTTTTTAATTACAAGTAATTCACAATGCGTCAGTAAATTATTTTTGATCATAAAATCCCAGTTTACTCGAAAATGGCCCACTTTAGAGCAATGAACCAAGAGTAGGTACCTACCTACCTTTTTTTGTAAAACACATTGGCGCATCTGATTTTGCTGTGTAAATGCAAATTTGTCCAGTGGTGTGAAACTTAAGGATAAAACCTTTATGCAAATTCAATAGCTCCGCAACTGGCATTTGTACAAAAAACAGGGTGAAGAGTATGTCCAAGGAACAGTTTAACGTTGCGTCGACGTATATAAAGAAGTCGGGCAATCAAACTAAGTGACTTCGCCGACCTTTACACAACGTTCTCACAACCATAAAATGCAATTGTCAATTATTTTAGGGTTTTGACAACGTCGTGCTGCAACTACAGTTATCAGATTACGTTGTCTAAACGTTGCGAAGTTTACTTTGATGGAACTAACTCACACATGCGCCATCTATGGAAACGAAGTTCATTCCACATATGACGTTAAGATAGTTGATATTTCAACCAAATAATTACCGTCACCATCACGTCAATATTTCAACTTGTACCGTCATGTCGATTTATTTTCAATCTTATGGATAGAGCCAATTGTCCCTTGTTAAAGGGTGGAAACGATTGTTTCGCAACAGAAATCGACAACGAAGACCACTTAACTGTTGAATATACTATTGATTCATACTGAAAAACAAGCGCGCCTACAATCCATTGGATATTTCTGGAAAATTCAAAATTGAAAATTCATAAAAAGTTATATCAAGGAAGAAATTGCCAATGTTTTTCATGAATTCAAACGCTTAGTAAATGAGATTGAGAAAACTTTCGCGAAGAAAATTTAAATAAGGTTTTGAATTCCTTTGTTTTCGTTCATCTACGAGTACGTCCCAGAGGTCAATGACCAATTGTTGAATATGGCATAGTTTGGTAGTTTAGTTGACCAATAACTGCAATAATTCTAAACGTTGGGTTACTAGTCAACCAATATAATACCCAAAATGCGACTCTAGTTGCCAATACGACCAAAGCTTAACTGCTGTCAATTTGTTTTACCCCGTCAAATGGAGGTTATGAAATTTAAATATGATTGGTTTTGGTTTACATTTTATTTAAAATTTGGATAATATGGATATTGAAATATTATGAATCTTAACTCATTAATGAAGGTATTGATGAAAAATTTTGTCTTAGATGATACCTTGTCATTATGAATTGAAGATTTGAAATATCACGAAACTATAAGGTAAATAAATATGAACGTGATCTTTGCTAGATTTATCCTAAAAATGATCTTCTTAACTATTCGAAATTATTTTTCATTTGGATTAGCAAATAAAATAATTTTGAGAAAATTATCGATACAAATATAATAAATCAGTTTAATTTTTTGATATTTTTCATCATATTCTAAGGTTGCTGAAATGACTGCGCGACAACGTTTTCAAGTCAACTACTTCAATAGAAAATCTCCTCAGGTAATAGCTGAATCCACAACGTTGTTTCTGAATCGGGACAACGTTGCAGAAAACTGAAGTTGTCTAATAACGTATAAGAATGTCGTTCTTAATCCCAAATAATAACTACTTTGTATGTAGTTGCTTCAACGTCGTCGCGACGACTAGTTCAACTTTAGTCATGCTCAACGTCGCGACTACGTTGTAAGGTGGTCTTAAATGCGACGTTTCAATAACGATAATTCCTAAACCAGTGACAACGTTTATTTTGGTGTATAATGAGGTTGTCGTCGCAAAAATGCTACTCGGGAGGACGTAGCCATTGTTAGTGACAATGTGTATGCAAAAGCTAAATTTTGTCATTCAAATGGTTCCTAGGATATCAGCAAGAAACTGAAAAAAATATAAATTTTTAACACCCTGTATTGCTGAAACGAAGACCGGACGAAAATATGACAGGAAAAAATGTTATTTCGTCATGAGGAATCTACAATTGGGCGGGCAATTGGCCCTTTTGTATCGCCATAGCTTCCGAACTTTTCTGATAATCTCCTCCATTATACGAGTAATATTGAATAGCAAGGGACTATGGAGTCTCCTTGTCGTATGCATCTTTCCACTTTCATTGGTTCAGAGAGAGCATTGTTATCTTTGCTGGGACCTAATTGTTCTTGCATATGTTCTCTATCGACTAATGATGTTGTTCGGAATTTGCCTATCGTGTAATATGTACTGTACCTTGTAAACGGATCTCATAAAAGGTCCATGAAACACAATAATGCTGGTTTGTTGTATTCAATTATTTTTTCTGTTACTGTCCGATAACGTAGCATCAGTACAGGATCTTCCATTTCTGAAACCTTGTTGTTCATCAGCAAAAGGAGTGTTCTCGTTAATGATTTTAGTTATGATTTTTATTATCAGCTTCAGGGGGTAGACAACAAATTAGTTTTTCTATGATTGGCAGGTTTTTATCATTATCACCCTCTTGAAGATTAAAAGAAGGTTACTTATTCGGCATTCATCAGAATCGTGCAATATTAGAGACATCATAACTCACATCATTTAAATATGTCCAAAAAAATCTCAGAATCCTTCTGAAGAATATTTCCGATTTCTTCTAATTTTCACTCTTCTTTCAGGCGAAAGAAAAGACAGAATGCGAAATCAAGCACAATGTGACTGAAGAAGATTGGAAAGTCCTAAGTGCTGACCCTACCAAACCTTCCGAAAAGATGTTGTGCATGTTTAAATGCAAATTGCATGAAACAGAAGGAACCGTTAACAGTGAAGGTGTATTAGATATTGAAAATTTATTGAAAAAGTTGGGAAGATGATTACACTAACTGAAGAAGATAGAACTTCCATCCGGGAATGTTGCAAGAGCACAGCACCAATCAAGACATGTGCAGATGTTAATCCCCCCTATAACTGCGTCCAAAAAATTTATCATGCACAACTAGGCAATGTGAACAAACTTATTCAATTTTAAGATTAATAGCACCATTTTGTACTCCTCCTCATCTCAATTTGTAATACAGAAAAAGCTGTAACTTTAAGCGATACCAAAGTAAATAAAGTAAAAACATAATTCAAACAAATTTCAATGAGAGTTTTCTTTCATAATTATTATTAATCTTAAGGGTGAAAGTGGATGCTATCGTTAGGCTTCTGTTCGAATTGTTTTCAAGCAGAAATACATGCAATCGAAATATTTTCAGAAAGAAATTTAAAGAGAAAGTATCATGGTGTCATGTGATCAATTCTGATAGTCAATTTGTTATTAATGCACTGAACTCCTTTGTCATGAACTCAAACCTTATACAGGTTGTCCCGGAAAATGTGGAAAATCTCTCGAATTCAGAGGAAATATAAAATATGAAGATGACAACTTCTCATAGTTTTTTTTTCCTACCGGCCCTCTCTACGAAGATACGACCTCCTAAATGACGTCACTGGAAATCCATTTCAGTGGAATAAGTTTCAAACTACTCGATATAATTTGATAAAAATTTGATTTATTTTATAGTATTGAGGACCTCTTAAATCACCGCAATCAAATTACAATCAGATTGTTCAGTTTACAGGGGCGGACTGGGTTGTACATTTTAATGCTTACTGTCGTAACTCTAATCTATGTTTGTATTTTTTTTCCATCTGATTCTTGAATCCATTTGAAAAACAGCACGTGCGTCACTTCTATATTTGGCGAGTAGGCATCTAAGTTCAAAATGTTGTATACCCGCTGAAGTCCCACACACTGGTAGGTTCTAGCGCCTGGGTGGTTCGAAATATGTAAACGGTTTCAAAAACTCAATTTACTGCAGCTATGAAATACATCAATCACAATAATACACAGTTGCAAAATTGTCTAAAACTAGGAATGACTTTTCTACGATTATAATCTGTCAATTTTGAAAATAGATGCCTACTCGGATTCAAGAATCAGATGGGAATAAAATACAAACATAGATTAAGTTAAGACACTTACATTTTCAACACCCTGTATGATAAGGTGCTAAAAAAACAAAGTTGGATACTTGAACATTAAGTTGAAGAAAAGGTACTCCTGTTTTAGAAAAAAAGTAATGAAGGAGTAAGTAATTGAAATTTATTTCACTAAGATGAATTTCCAGTGGCGTCAATTAGGAGGTCTTATCTGGGTAGGGAGGGCGGCTAGGAAAGGCAATTATGGAGACTTGTCATTTTATTTTTTATGTTCTATCTGAATCCGAGAGATTTCCCACATTTTCTGGGACACTCTGTGTATCAGTTTACCGCAGAAAACTTAATGAAGAAAGTAAAAACACATTTTGGACTATTTAGTCTTTAAACATCGTAGAAAATTATGAAAAGGTCAAAAAGGAGCACAAACACCAGTTACTGGCTCAAAACCTTTGTGGTGTAGGCAAATGCATCTGAAAGAAGAAAAAGATTTTGGAGAAGGAAGAAACTGAAAGTGAAGCTCTGGAATGATCTTTTTGGAATGAACCATTTCAAACATATCTTTATTCATCATCCACATATTGTAATCCGCGAGAAGAACTTTGTATACAGTGTTACTACAATTAAAAATTTGTGAGTGACTTCCAAACGGAATAAAAGAGCGAAAAAGGACTTATTCATCTTCTTGACAGTAGAGCTGATAAGGTTATTCAATTTTGAAATTACTACTTTTTTGAAGATTATGAGCTTCTCAGAGCAAAAAACGTGATCCTTATTTTTTTCAAAAATTCAATCGAGTCAAACAAAAAAACGGCTCGCTGGATTGAGTTGACTCTTCGTAAGGATTTTATCAACATATTGAACTGTGAAAGTTACACTTAACATTATTGGTATCCTCAACATTTTCGATCCAGCGGTAGATTTTCCAAGAAACCACCAAAAGCCCTTTTTTTGTTAAATTTTTATACTGATGCGACATGAAGAAAAAAAATTTTCTTTGAATAAGCAATGGTTTTTCATTAATCGGAGTTCATTTAAGGTCTTGAAACCCTCCTTCAATTTTCTGTGCGATCATTGGTTGCTGAGAAATCGATACTCAAAGACAAATGGATCCTTTTCCATTTGAAGACCGATATCTCGGCGAAAAGTGGACGTATTGAGGTCAATGAAAAAATAAATTGAAGCTGAATTAACAAGGTATGCCATCGTTATAATGATTATGCAAAAATAAAATTTCCACGCTCGAAGACAAGAAAAAAAAAGTGGTAAAATTTCGGGAATTTTTTTGTTGCTGATTTTTTAATCATTACTTGAAAAACACTTTTTGTTCATCAGTTAGTGATTTTAATGTATATCACGTTCACTACCAAGAGAGGTCGGAAAAAACACTCCTGACAGACCAAGATGTTGTGAGTCGTTTTATGAGTTGATATTCATGTTTGATTAATGTGAATGTTTGGGATATGGCAAGGTGGAATCCTTTTTTTTATTGTCACACATGTGTGACGTCGGTCTATAAGGGTCATAGAGATAGAATAGTATTTTATTCTATCTCTATGATAAGGGTGATTTACATACAGGGTGTCTGGTGAGGAATGGGACAACGTTTAGGTGGTGATGAGGGATGTCTCAAGGAGTGAGAAAATGCCATTCGAAATCATCTGAGGTACATGGTTCCTGATATACAGGGGGTTTTAGAAAAAATTAGGAAATTTCAAATGACCATAATTCAGGAAATAAAAGAGCTAATCCGATGATTTTTCGTATGAACAATGAAGAGTGAGTACGAATCTGTTTGAACGAAAAATTCGAAATAAAATCAGATCCGGTCTCAGAAATTTCAGTTTTTTCTGAAATTAGGTAAAAACAACACCCTGTATGCGGTTTTCAATTTTTTTGACTTCAGATTCTGAGAGAGCAGGAAAAATACTTTCGAACTCAACTGTCATCCCGAATGGCACAAATTTTCCCTGCTTTCTATGACCCTTCGAAAACCAATCTTCCGATTTTCGCTCCTTACATATTATTTTCTCGACATTTCAAATGACCATAATTCAGAAATATGAGAGCTAATCCGATGATTTTTCGTATGAGCAATGATAGAGTGAGTACAAATCTGTTTGAATGAAAAATTCGAAATAAAATCAGATCCGGACTCAGAAATTTCAGTTTTTCTGAAATTAGGTAAAAACAACACCCTGTATGCGGTTTTCAATTTTTTTGACTTCAGATTCTGAGAGAGCAGGAAAAATACTTTCGAACTCAACTGTCATCCCGAATGGCACAAATTTTCCCTGCTTTCTATGACCCTTCGGAAATCAATCTTCCGATTTTCGCTCCTTACATATTATTTTCTCGACAATGCAAATGACCATAATTCAGGAAATATGAGAGCTAATCCGATGATTTTTCGTATGAACAATGATAGAGTGAGTACGAATCTGTTTGAATGAAAAATTCGAAATAAAATCAGATCCGGACTCAGAAATTTCAGTTTTTCTGAAATTAGGTAAAAACAACACCCTGTATACGGTTTTCAACTTTTTTGACTTCAGATTCTGAGAGAGCATGAAAAATACTTTCGAACTCAACTGTCATCCCGAATGACACAAATTTTCCCTCCTTTCTATGGCCCTTCGAATGTCAATCTTCCGATTTTCGCTGTCGTACAAAGACAATCACAGAGACGTTTCAGTGTAAATGTGTGGTGTGCAGTTTATGATAATAATTTAATAGGTCCTCATTTTTTCGAAGAAAGACTCACCGAAGAAATTTATAGAGATTTCCTTATGAATGTTCTTCCTAATTTATTAGGGAATATTAATCAAAGAGGACTTATCTTCCAGCATGATGGACCACCCCCACATTTCTCAATTTTAGTGAGAAATCATTTGAACAAGGTCTATCTAAATAGACGGATAGGTCGTGGTGGACCAAGAGCATGGCCACCTCGGTCCCCCGACATGACACCGTTAGATAATTTCCTTTGGGGACACCTTAAAACTATGGTGTACGGGCGAAAAATAAATACAAGGAAACAATTAATTTAGCGCATACTAGACGCATGTGACGAAATACCAAACAACCCGAATGTGATAAGGAAAGCAGTTTTGAACTTGATGAAAAGAGCAGATAAATGTGTAGAAGTTGGTTGTTTTCATTTTGAACAATATTTGAAGAATTAATTATTAATTTTCCAAATTTTGCATTTTTGATAATTTTTATAAAAATTTTGATTCGTTTATGATCTTTTTTTTACGTATTGGTAACTATCTGAGATCTCATGTTTCTGAAATGTCGAGAAAATAATATGTAAGGAGCGAAAATCGGAAGATTGATATTCGAATGGTCATAGAAAGCAGGGAAAATTTGTGCCATTCGAGATGAGAGTTGAGTTTGAATGTATTTTTCCTGCTCTCTCAGAATCTGAAGTCAAAAAATTGGAAACCGCATACAGGGTGTTGTTTTTACCTAATTTCAGAAGAACTAAAATTCCTGAGTCCGGATCTGATTTTATTTCGAATTTTTGTTCAAAAAAATTCGTACTCACTTTATCATTGTTCAAGCGAAAAATCATCGGATTAGCTCTTATATTTCTTGAATTATGGTCATTTGAAATGTCGAGAAAATAATATGTAAGGAGCGAAAATCGGAAGATTGACATTCGAAGGGTCATAGAAAGCAGGGAAAATTTGTGCCATTCGAGATGACAATGAGTTTGAATGTATTTTTCCTGCTTTCTCAGAATATGAAGTCAAAAAAATTTAAAACCGCATACAGGGTGTTGTTTTACCTAATTTCAGAAAAAATAAAATTTCTGAGTCCGGATCTGATTTTATTTCGAATTTTTCGTTCTTTATTTTTTGGGAAATGAAAGTATCTAAGGTCTTATTTCTTCGACTTTCAACTATCATTTTTTATGCATATATCGTTCTGAATAGTTTGAATATGGCCCCATACACCACTACATATTCACAATGGAGGTGACAGATTTCATAATCTCCAAAAAAATGCCGAAAACTTTCCAAATAAGGTACTTGGTCTTCTAATATCGTCATTTTTTTTACGCGTGATGTCATTGCGCGGTGACGGACGAAAATAAGAATAGTTAGTAGTTTGTTTTGGTTCCGAGTTCAGAACTGTTCAGGACGGTTCCTACATGCGCTGTTGCGAATTTTAAACACAAATTCGGAATATGCGCACTTGCGAACCGTCCTGGATCAGTTCTTAAGCGTAACCAAAACAAACCTATTAGCATACCACGTTTCTTATATCATGACTGGAACAAAAACATGAATACCGATGAAATGATACCTAAACAGCTCCTAGAAGACCAATTTTCTAGGAGAATATATTTTTGTGACCATGTGATGGCCTTATAGACAGTAATACTATCCATTGGGGATACGTGCTTTTATGATGAGTGCACATTGTTTCTAAGGCCTTCCTAATCATCAACATTGCCGCTAGTGGTCAACACACTTTCTACAGTAGAGAACTATTGTACCAATCAGTACATTAACAAGTACCGTATCACTAAGTCGTGAGAGTCGTGAAGTTATTCCCACATCAAAAATTTATTTTAATGAAAGAATATCTACATATTCACTGAATAAATTCCGAGAAACTCACTTATGATTTGTTTCATTTCAGGAATGAGCTACTTGAGGAACTTTTACTCAATTCACCGAATCGAAACAGCAAATAATCTACAGTGATATGTTTCTTCGAAGTAATCATCCAAATTCTGTTATTATGTTATTATTTATCATTCAGAATAAATATATCTCAGAAGCGATTATTTTTTTTCATAACATCTAAATTCTACGAATTTCTATTTGGAACGATAAAAACATCTGTTATGGTTATCATAGATCTCAAATGAAAAATGAGTTATTAATGGAACAATTCATTTCATTTCATTTCCAACTTTGATTTATGCAACAGATAAACTTCATCAAGGACTCAGTCAATAGATTCAGGTACCACTTGAGAATTTAAAAGTTTCACTTGATTGGGACAATTAATATATATTATTATATATTCGTGAATTATAAGGGTCTATCGACTCTGGTTTGGGGAGTAAAATGAGATACTCTTTATTCTTTGCCAAGATTTCGCATTTACTTTAATGCTTCATCAGGGCTTCTACAAAGGACAAATAGGTACATATAAGTATATGTCAAAAAAACAACTATAAAATGTAAAAAGTAAAAAGTAATTTGAACTTACTGAATGTGAGGTTTAACATAAATTTTCATAAGCCATGAACCTTCGTTAAATCAATATGCAAACTTTTTTTTTTTCCAGTCATGGAATCTTTCTTAAAAACACACAAAACGACAAACAAAACAATACAATACAATCTCAAAATTTTTTAGTTGTCAACATAATTTCATCTAAACCAATCTTCAGCATAAATCTGTCATTCAACATTTTTGTTGGTTATGTCAATCCCATTCTACCTACTGTCACCTGATCTACTTCTCTACAATGATCCAAGTTTTCTTCACTCATCCAAAGAACCGTCGTAAAAGCCATTCCATTTTATTCTCTCCAACAAATAGCTGTATATGGAGCTCAAGTTATTTGTGTCTGTCTTCTTGTTTATTGTTTCTTCCTCCTTGTTTATGTTTATCATTTCGTGGACTAATCTTTTGTGATAGTTTCTCTCAGTTTTGAATATTTCAACATTTTCGAAATTTATGTGGTGATCGAACTGGTGTGCATGGGTGGCCAATGCACATCTTTCTGGGTACTTTTTGATGTCAGATTTGTGAAGTGTCATTCTATTTTTCAGCCACTGTGAGGTCTGTCCAACGTAGCATTTTTCACAGCTTTCACAATTTATTTTGTAAACTACGTTGCTCTGTAGTGGTGTTGGTATGGGGTCTTTTATTTTTGTGTACAGTGACCTTATGGTTTTTTGATTATATACTGCAATTTTGATGTTTTCTCCCTTGAACACATTTTTCAATTTTCCTGTCAGGTTGGTAACATTAGGGTAGGATGCATAATGAGTCCTACTCGTTGACGTATTTTGTTCTTCTATCAGTTCAATTTGTGTTGTACTGTTTGCATATAGTAGTTTTTTTTTATCATGCTGCTAGGATATGCATTTTCGGTAGAATGTGATGTAATTTTCTTATTCCTTCATCTATGAATGACCTGTGACATATTTTTGATATCCGTTTTTTCATTTGATTTATTGAATTTATTTTGATATTTATATTGTGGTCTGAATGAAAATGAATGATTTTATCTGAGTGTGTGTTTTTTCTGTACCATTTTAACTTCACTTTGTTGTCCTGTCTATATGCTCTAGTATCCAGGAAGGGTACTGAATGTTGAGAATCTTCTGTTTCCAATGTAAATTGTATATCCACGCAAAGAGAGTTGAAACATTCAAGGGTAAATTGGATTTGTTCTTGTGGTACCATCATCAATAAATCATCGACAAACTTCTTCAAGAGTAAAATAGCATAGGGCAATTTTGGTAAGATGGAATCCAACTGATGATCCATAACGTATTGTGCCAGAATAGGGGATAACTTTGAACCCATTGCACATCCAAACACTTGCAAATAAAATTCTGGCACAATACGTTATGGATCATCAGTTGGATTCCATCTTACCAAAATTGCCCTATGCTATTTTACTCTTGAAGAAGTTTGTCGATGATTTATTGATGATGGTACCACAAGAACAAATCCAATTTACCCTTGAATGTTTCAACTCTCTTTGCGTGGATATACAATTTACATTGGAAACAGAAGATTCTCAACATTCAGTACCCTTCCTGGATACTAGAGCATATAGACAGGACAACAAAGTGAAGTTAAAATGGTACAGGAAAAACACACACTCAGATAAAATCATTCATTTTCATTCAGACCACAATATAAATATCAAAATAAATTCAATAAATCGAATGAAAAAACGGATATCAAAAATATGTCACAGGTCGTTCATAGATGAAGGAATAAGAAAATTACATCACATTCTTACCGAAAATGCATATCCTAGCAGCATGATAAAAAAAAAACTACTATATGCAAACAGTACAACACAAATTGAACAGATAGAAGAACAAAATACGTCAACGAGTAGGACTCATTATGCATCCTACCCTAATGTTACCAACCTGACAGGAAAATTGAAAAATGTGTTCAAGGGAGAAAACATCAAAATTGCAGTATATAATCAAAAAACCATAAGGTCACTGTACACAAAAATAAAAGACCCCATACCAACACCACTACAGAGCAACGTAGTTTACAAAATAAATTGTGAAAGCTGTGAAAAATGCTACGTTGGACAGACCTCACAGTGGCTGAAAAATAGAATGACACTTCACAAATCTGACATCAAAAAGTACCCAGAAAGATGTGCATTGGCCACCCATGCACACCAGTTCGATCACCACATAAATTTCGAAAATGTTGAAATATTAAAAACTGAGAGAAACTATCACAAAAGATTAGTCCACGAAATGATAAACATAAACAAGGAGGAAGAAACAATAAACAAGAAGACAGACACAAATAACTTGAGCTCCATATACAGCTATTTGTTGGAGAGAATAAAATGGAATGGCTTTTACGACGGTCCTTTGATGAGTGAAGAAAACTTGGATCATTGTAGAGAAGTAGATCAGGTGACAGTAGGTAGAATGGGATTGACATAACCAACAAAAATGTTGAATGACAGATTTATGCTGAAGATGGGTTTAGATGAAATTATGTTGACAACTAAAAATTTTGAGATTGTATTGTATTGTTTTGTTTGTCGTTTTGTGTGTTTTTAAGAAAGATTCCATGACTGGAAAAAGAAAAAGTTTGCATATTGATTTAACGAAGGTTCATGGCTTATGAAAATTTATGTTAAACCTCACATTCAGTAAGTTCAAATTACTTTTACTTTTTACATTTTATGGTTGTTTTTTTTTGACATATACTTATATGTACCTATTTGTCCTTTGTAGAAGCCCTGATGAAGCATTAAAGTAAATGCGAAAGCTTGGCAAAGAATAAAGAGTATCTCATTTTACTCCCCAAACCAGAGTCGATAGACCCTTATAATTCACGAATATATTAATAAAGGCTCTTATTACTACAATTATCATATTATTATATATATATGACTTTGTATGGGAACTCGCAAATTTCTTGAAACATGAAGAATAAGGCATACTATGATCACAGTACTATGGTCGTCATAATGAATAAAGTTGAAACTAATTACTGTATCTATCCTGCTACAAAAATAGGTAACCATATCACTCCATTCCAAAAATAATAAATACACTTGCCCAGATCAGACATAATCACAAATGCGATCTTCGGAAAGGGACTTCTTCAAAATTCGAAACCTTCAAGTTAGGTTCAAGATTCGAAAAGGAAATAGTTATTTAAGACGGCGGCTAGTGGTTAATATATTTTTCCGCCGACCTCGAAATAAAAGGTGCTTTTAATGTGTATCTACTAATTGAGCATTAATAACCCATTTTAATGCTCAATTTTTTTAGCCATTTTAATGAGCAATCCTCATGGCAACCGTACACAAAGTATTCAGAAGCACTACGAGAAATGTCAAAACTCTACTGGAACATAGAAACATAGAAATTCCTTTACGTCAAATGTATGTCTTGTGCGAATTGAGAATATATTTTAATCAAGAATTTATACACTATTTATGTTGAGATCGTCGGAAAAATCTTATAATAAACTCGGTTATTAATCGAGCGACTAATGGTCTCGAACTATTAACGCGTTCGCTCCGCTCACGCATTAAAATATCTTGACCATTAGTCGCTGTCTTTAATAACCTAGTTTATTAAATAACTATGTTGTATGTTGTATGTATGTATGTATGTTGTATGTATGTTGGCCGGTACATGTGTGAATACCGTTAAATATTGTGCTCTTGATTTATTGTAAATTTGGTGGGAATACTTACGAAATATTATTCTATTTTACCTATATTAGAAGGTTAGTAATTTTCCCTTGTGCTCAGCATAATTTTGTTGGGGTTGTTGCAGTCCGAAATATTTTGTTGGTATATATTGCTTAGTGTTAATGATTCATTCTTTTTCCGGCTAACAGTGATTTATCTTATCAGCATATGTATAGTAGATAAGCTTGGAATCGCGGTACCTTGTAAATATAAATAAACAACATAGATTGTTGTACGGGGGTCACTGAAAAATTTTTGCCTCTGTTCTCTCCATCTGTTTTTCCCTGTTCTTGTTCTCGGCCTCCTGTGTTTGTCACTAAAGTCTCGCTGACAGGCCACAGCAGAGTGAAGATTCGTGATCCCTGTGTTCATTTCTTTATTTGCAATATAAATCAGGTGGTTGATAATACGGGAAATATTATTAATTATAAACTAAAAAACATTACGAGCCGGGGAGGAAGATAAAAGTTGAAAGACATATGCGCCTTATCTGTGAAAACGTAAGCAGGGAATTCCCTTTCTAGATACAAGTGAGGTGAATGACCGGTAAATTGAAAGTTGTTATTTTACGTGATCTCCTTGAACAATGCCTGGAAAGCAAACCTGTATAGAATGCAATAAAACCATAGGAAGAGGTGGATATAAGGTAAAGTGTAGTGTGTGTAAAGAATGGTTTCATCTAGCTTGCACTTCCCTAGGAAAAGAAGATATCCTGGGGAAAAAAAATTTGGCGTGGCAATGCCAGAACTGTTTGTCCAAGGAATCTGATGATGAGAGCGTGACCGACTTGATGGAGAAGTTGGGAAGAAGGATTAGCATAGGTAAACAAAGTAAAACAGATAGCCCATCTAAGCCTAAGCCCGTAGAAGAAATGTTCAAGGAACTCCTGAGTAAAATGGTAACAATAGAAACCGCTGTAGAATTCAATAACGAATTAATGGAAAATATGAGAATCTCTATGGAGGAAATGAAGAAGGAAAACCGTACTTTGAAAAGGGAGCATGAAATCATGAAAGCTACAATAGAAGAACTAAGAGCAGAAGTTACGGAGCTAAAGGGAGAAGCCAAAGTGAGAGCGAATATAGCGGAGGTTGAAGCTAGGAAGAATAACATCGTCATATCAGGGGTCAAAAACGAGGAGGAGATCGCGGTGGTTCTGAGGAATTTGGAGGTAAACATACAAGACAAATCTTTCAAGACACGATTTCTTCCCTCAAAAGGCGCCATTAAACCTGTTGTGATTGTATTTCCTGATGAAGACACCAAAATTAGAATATTGAACAAACGCAAAATGATTGGAACTTTGACTACAACAGATATGGGAATTAGCGGTAAAGAGAGGCGAATTTATGTAAACGATGATCTTCCCAAGTCGGTACAGGAGCTGCTCAGGAAGGCGAAGGAGTTGCGAGATGAGGATTACAAGTTCATATGGACAAGGGGAGGAAAGGTGTTCTGCCGGAAGACTGAGACCTCAAAGGTAATACATCTGAAATCAGCAGATCAAATAGAAGGTATGAAAGTTCGAAATGGATAGATAAAGACAGATTTGGGAATTGGTATTTTATTTTTTATTTTATTTTTGTATGATGGAAAGTTTTGTTAGGGATTTTCAAGTGGAAGCAGTCCACACACATGATGTGGAAAGCTGTTGGGAGCTATCAGAAATGACCAAAAGAACAAAGTGTGATAATTTTAGAATAGTACACACGAATATTCGAAGCATTGAAAAAAACTTTGATGAGTTCGGTGTTGTTTTATCTCAGCTGAATTTCGAAATAGACTGTCTAGTTTTGTCGGAAACGTGGAATATTGCAAATTTGAACCTTTATAAGATGACCGGCTATGACACGATTTACAATGAAGGATTGATTAACCAAAATGATGGAGTAGTTATATTCATTAGAAATAATTTACTTTACGATTACGAAATACTTGATATGGGCCAGATTAAAGTAATTAAAATGATAGTAAATAAACTCAATAAGAAAATCCAGGTTCTGGCACTATACCGCCCTCCATCTGGGAGTATAGGTGAATTTAATGAAAATCTAGATCTATTCTTACAAAATAATAACCTAACAGGAAGCTATGATATGTCCTTTTTTGTTGGGGATTTAAATATAAATATTTTAAATCAGACGGCAGATAGTGAGGATTACCAGAGTATCTTGTCGGAGCATGGATATAAATCTATGATAAATGGCCACACTCGTGTCACTTCCAAAAGCAAATCGTGTATAGACCATATTTTTATGAACAGTAAATTGAGCCATAATGTATTTCAATCAGCTATACTCCATACAACAGTGACTGACCACTATACACTTTTCCTGGAGATTTCGTCATGTGAGATGCCCCGTGCGGCTACAGGTTCTGAAAGGATGAAAAAATATGTGGACTATTGTGAAATGAAAGAGATGCTTAGTAAATTCAATTGGGATGATTTGATAGATCCGAACAGAGTCGAGGACTCATGGAACGGTTTCATGGCCGAACTTAAAGCTGCAGTTGAAAAGAGCACGAAAATAGTGAAGGTGAAAAGATCTTGTAAGGGAAAAAAGCCCTGGGTGACGAAGGGACTCATAAAGTCAATAAGAGAAAAAGACCGTATGTATAAAGAAGTCATTAAATATCCAGAAGATCTAGTGAGGTTGAAAAATTTCAAAAAATATAAAAATAAGCTGGAGAGTCTACTCAAGAAGGCAAAGAAGGACTACTACCGGAAAGAAATTGAAAGGAATAGGAATCAAGCCAGAGGACTATGGAGGGTAGTGAACGAGGGAACAAGAGACAAAAATTGTAGGATTGAAATCAACAAGGGGACTAATGGTGATATACTTAGAGATGACTATCAAATAGCGGAGGAATTCAATAAATACTTCACTGAAATTGGAAGTAACTTGGCTAGAAAATTCGAGAGCAGAACCCTGCACACTCCATTGAGGGGAAAAGGAGGATAATACCAAATTCAATGGTGTTTTTCGAGACTGATGAAGCAGAAGTTTTGAACGAAATTAAAACACCCAGGAATTCAAAGGCACCAGGACACGATGGAATTGGAGCTGAATGTGTGAAAACTGTTGCTGAATTTATCGTCGGACCTCTGACTAAGCTCATAAATATTAGTATTTCCACTGGCACCTTTCCGACAATCTTGAAGAAGGCAATAGTTATACCCATTTATAAGTCGTCGAAAAGAACTGAAATGAAAAATTATAGACCTATCTCCCTGACACCAACTTTTGCGAAGATCTTCGAGAGGATTCTGAAAACACGATTGGTTAGATTCTTAACAAAATACGACTTACTATCGAATAGACAATATGGTTTTCAAAGAAAGAGATCTACACAAGATGCAATTGCTAGACTGGTGGATCTTATTTCCGACGCCATAGATAATAACAAACACGCTATAGGAATATTTGTAGATCTGCAGAAAGCTTTCGACACGGTAGACCATACAATATTGATGAGGACGTTAGAAGAGTGTGGCTGCAGAGGGCTATCCTATAGCTTGTTATCGAGTTACATGAATGGAAGGCAACAGTGTGTGAGAGTTGGAGAGTCAACAAGTAGTCCTAGAACCATTACATGCGGAGTGCCTCAGGGAACAGTGCTTGGTCCTCTATTGTTTTTGATATATGTTAATGCAATGTTCAATTTGGCATTAGGAGCAGATATAATCGGTTTCGCTGATGACACGGTCCTATTTTTTACGGGAGAAACATCGGAGGCAGTCAAGAGTAAAGCAGAATATGGTTTTAGTCAGTTGGTAAATTTCCTATGCGTGAATAAACTGACAGTGAACATGGAGAAGACTAAATTTATGCATTACACCAGTGATTTTAGAAGATTACCAACACTCAACAGACTCTCAGTAAAAAATGAATTCACAATAGAGAAAACAATACAATCAAATATTTGGGAGTCCTCATAGACAGCCACTTGAGATGGGAGGAGCAATCGAACCTTGTTGTAAAAAAACTGCGGCCGATGCTTAGTAAATTCAAAGCAATTAGACAAATATGTGAAGAAAGAGAACTGAAAACTGTGTATCACGCATTGGTGGAATCACACTTGAATTATGGAATACTGGGATGGGGTGGAATGGCCAACTGCCATTATTCAAGAATTGAAAAAATGCAGAAATGGATTTTAAAGATTATTTACAGAAAACCTATTACCCATCCAACGGAAGATTTATTCAGAACTGCAAAAGTGCTCACCACAAGACAGCTATATGCAAGAGCTCTCCTTGTGTACCAACATAATACTGTTACACCTGTTCCCGAGAAGACCATAAAATTGAGAAACAAGCACATAAAACTGCCTAAATTAAATAAAACCAGTACTCTTAGAACTTTTAAATACCTCGCCCCACTGCTCTATAACAGCCTTCCGGAGCATCTAAAGGACATTCAGTCTCATTCTGGCTACAACAGACAGATAAGACACTGGATAGAACGCCAACACTGGAATTTTTGGATAACTTTCTGGAATAGAAATAATTTGTTTGATTGTTGTGGATATTTTTGTTTTTGTTTGCTGGTGCTTAAAATGCTGATCACTCACCATCATGTATAATAAATGTATGTACCTATGTTTAAGTTTATATGGTAAACGGAAATTCTTACCACGGACAAGTGCCTGGCACTTTTGTGGTGTTTAAATGTTTGTTAACGTTATGTTATTGCCGAAATTTTCTTTTGCTATTTTTCCTTGTATTTATTGGTTAATAAACATTATCTTATCTTATCTTATCTTATCTTACTATTAACGCGGTAGCTCCGCTCACGCGTTAATAGTTCGAGACCATTACTTGCTAGATTAATAACCGAGTTGATTACAAGATTTTTCCGACGACCTCAATATAAAATATTTATGAATTCAATGATGAAATACATTTTCATTTTGCACAAGACGTATATTTGACATAAACAAGTTTTTATGAATTTGACCTAGTGATCCAAAACATTTTCAACAAAGTGAAGAATAGTGGTATCAGGATCAATGTTGAGCAGAAATTGATACTATGTCAGTTCGCTGACGTTTCGAAAAAATAGTTTTCCATCTTCAGGGCTCTACAAAATTATGGAGCTACATATTAGATGAAATAATACACAAAAATACAAACAGGTAAAAAAACAAGGTTTGAAGTTGAAAAATAGAAAATTATCACAGACTAATGAATGGTACAGTTATGAGTAAAGTATGAAAAAGCACACATAAAGTATTGACAAATTGACGACATTGAAAGAATAGAAAGTATATAAAAAAACACAAAAACACAGCTGAGTACAGTCTAGAACATTTCATCTACCCAAAATCATTTCATAAAAATTTGAAACAATCATCAAAAATCTACTGGTACGTAAGAAAAACACAACCACAAAAAGCGGGGAACAACGGAGTGAAATCGATACGGATACTAGTTCGTCAACAGCTGTTAATAAAATCGACGGAAAGAAAAAATTCAAACCTTGATTTGCGTGTGTGAGGAATGAATCATAGCATTAGATGGTATTACAGATATTGAAGACTAAGATATTAATTCATTTATTATTTTTTATACTGTTTTCAATTATCAGAAGGTAAAGAAATTTACTCAGATGTTGAATATCAGATCTGGAATTTATAGAGTCATGAACAACAATTTGGAGCAGTTCGAAAATTAACCGATTACTCATTTACGGTTCCCTGTTCAAAAGCGTGGCAGCCCTAAAGATGGAAAAATATATTGCCGAAACGTCGCATAACCGACATAGTACTATCAATTCCTGATTAACATTGATTCCGATATTACTTTTCATCACTCTGTTGAAGTTTCTATGTTCCAGAGTTTCTACATTTCTCGAAGTGCTTCTGAATAGTTTGTGTACCTACATGATGATTGCACATTGAAGAAGCAGAAATCGATTATTGAAATGGGTCATTTATATTAAATTTCTTACACTTTCAAATCATTTTTATTCTGAGGTGAATTAAGGAAATCAAGGAAAAGTGAATCAATGAATGAAAACAATGGTCCCCACGATATTCAAATTGGACTTACCGTTTTCAAAATATAAACACGACCGTGAGAGATTCACCTACCTACTATTAAAATTCAACAATAAAAAAATTTCGAAAATTAGAAAAAAAATCTAAAAAACCTGCGGTGGACAGTCGAAAGTTCATCCAACCAATTGCACTACCGAGTCAGCTATACAGGATGTTTCAGAATGAGGTACCATAATTTCGAAGTTATTTTTGAGTTTCACCGGTGGCGTCCTCACATACCTACTTCTGTCCGAAAAAATTCAGTGAAGAAAAGAGAGAACTCCTAAGCTTTTTTTCAAATTAATAACAAGTTTTGTGACCAACACATATTTCGAAGTGGGAACAGTATGTTGAATTGTTAACCTGTGATTAAAACTTGCTTAAATAATAATTAATAAAATGGTAATATATCTAAAAAAATTATGAAATTCTCTGATTACTTCGAAAATCGTCTAGACAAAGTATGAGGCGGCTTCGTTCGTTCATTTTCATTTTGTTGGGACAGAGTAGGTATAATCCACACACGATTTGAGAAACTCATCACCAGGGCCAATTTTTTGTTAATGTATGAATTGGAATAATTAGTTGGGCCTTTCTTTCTACACGGTTGATTAAATGGAGTGTCATATCACTACTTTTCGAATCTGTTTACTAATTTTGTTCGAAGATGAAGAAAAACGCTATATGGTTTATGCACGATATTATTTATTTTACCTTAATGTGAGCCTGAAAGATTTTGGAAGTGATCAAAGAATTTTGTAACTCTATCAGATGAAAAAGCATTTTATGTTTCATTTCTAGAAATATTCGTCGTAGGTGAAAAAAGTCAGGAAACCATTCTCATCTTGATAACGGAAATAATTTTTAGATTTGAAAAAAAATGAGCGTAAATTTTTTTTCACCGAATTTATTCTTAGAGAAGTCGGTATGGACACCATTAGTGAAAATTGAAAATAATTGTGCGAATTAGGAAAAATGTGTACTCATAACCCACCAAAATGCAAATTAAAATCGTGAACTGAGTCGAACACAGTAACAATGAGTTAGAGACCAATGTAATTTCATGTCATAAAATCATCTGAAGATTAATATATCTCGAATTAACATTCTAAAACACCCCGCATTTTAAAAATTAATTCCCTTACTTAAAGAGTCGGATCCAACACAGTGAGTCTGCTTGTTAAACTAGGAAAATGATATCAAGACGATTACAACAGAAATCTATACAGGGTGTCCACTTTTAGAGTGAACAAACTACTGGAGGTGATTAAACAAGTGATTTGCAATAAAAAATGTCATATACCACATGGTCGAAATATTGACGGTTGTTCTTCAATTTAACATTTCTTGATTTCACGAAAAATTTCAAGTTTTTTTCTAACAAGATCATTATTCAGTTTTTCTTGTAGTCTCATCAAATTTGACCACATATTCGGAAAGGGCAATAAATTTTTCACAAGATGAGAGAGTCTGTGTGCAGGAAACACTTTTATATTACAGGCGTGATAAGAAGTAGAATATCATAATTTCCAAGTTAATAGAATCAGTCTTTTTTCCAATGATTTTTTCGATGAAATATCAATAATTATGGACAAACTTCTCTTCAGTAAAAAAAAAATTAGTACACCTTTTCGAAGAAACCATTTCGGCATAATGACTCTCTCATCTTGTAGCAAATTTATTGCCCTTTCCGAAAATGTGATCAAATTTGATGAGACTACAAGAAAAACTAAATAATGATCATTTTAGAGAAAAAACTTGTATTATTTCGAAAAATCCACAAATGTTAAATTGAAGAAAAACCGTCAACATTTAGGCTATGTGTTTTATAACACTTTTTGTGACAAATCACTTGTACTTATAATCACCCCTCGAAGTCTGTCCACTTCAAAAGTAGATACCATATATAGACCAGTCAACTACATAAGACACATTTTAATGGGAGACAGAAAACACTTAAAGGATCCCGAAAAACTCCCACATATGTATAGGAGTTTCAGATTCTGAGTTACAGAGTGTTTTTTTGAATTTGAATGGAAATTAAAACCACTGTATCTCCTGGACGAAATCAATGATTTATCCGAAATTTTGAATGAATATGTCGCTTTCATGTTGTTACTGTTCTAGTTCAAAACATCAAGTTTGACATTAAATGGATTCTGTAAGTTCGTTAATATTGCAAATTGAATTATGCGAAGTTCAACTCAAAGTAACTGCGAAACCGATCAACCTATTACGCCATCTCACAGACACATATGGACATGGGATGTTTTCAAATCAACTGTACAAAAGTCAAGCCCTTAGCTCGTTCTGTTCGATAGTTACAGTGAACAGAAATTTTCCGGCCACATCGCATAAATAGCTTTTTGTCCTTATGGTACGATCATCATGATATTCTGAATGAGTTTTTTGTTTAAAATTCATTTCCTGATAACCAAACCTCGAACTGATTGGAAGTGTGCTTCCAGATGTAACGACAAAACAGTAAAAATTTTATTATCAATAACTTCGAAACTACTCAATCAATTTGGTCAGAGAACTCAACCACGGCAATTAATCCTTGAATTTTCGAAGTCCTAATTTCATCAGTTCAAGACTTATTGTGTTCCCATCCAGCCGGATAGTATGACTTGACCTCATATTTTTCATCAGTGAGTCCAAATGAGTCGTTTGAGACTACTTTCAACTCAGAATTCGAGAATTACAGACAAAACGCTGTTTTTCTGCTAACGAGAGAAGAAATAAGCAATGTTCATGAATCCGTGAAGTTACATTTTGAGTGTGTTTTTAAATGTTCATAACAAGGTCATGTTTAAAATGCACTTCAGCATTGACGGATACATTTGTTTTTTGTTGCTATCGAAATTCAAAATGGGGGTCCGGATTCGGGCTGTGTTCAGAATAAAAGGAATTTTGTCCGAAAATTCAGCAGTTCAGTTTCGGTGTCTACAACGGGAGACAACAATGTTGAAGGCAGTCGTATTTTTCTGTTTAGTAGTGATCGCTGTTGTGAGTACATATTTTTCATGGATTCTTTATTTTCAGAATTCGGAGTTTAATCAGAATTTCTTCAATCAGATAATTTTTAAGGAATAACATCAAAATTTAAAAACACTAGTTTTAAGAGCAAAATTATTTGTTTGTTTCGAGGAATTTTTTTCGCGAAATTGAGTTTATTGAAATAAATGTAAAATTCGAAACTTTTTCCTTAGCGGAAATTTGTAGTTTTCAAACAGCGGTTGAAAAGCATTCGAGAATTTCGGAATATTCCACAATATTTCCGAGAAAATCAATGCAAACTATCTTCCATATCTGTCGCATTGAGTTCACTCAATATGTAAAAATCTGGTTTCGCATCAAAATCAACTATAGGGCTTGCAAAATTTCTGATAGACCTGAACAAACTTTTAATCCTTGAAATAAAAAAAATGAATGGCTCATTGAGACGTTGTATTTGAGAGAAACTATGTTCAATGTTGACAATTTTGACCTCTGTCATTATTTCCGCTTTTCATTGCTAGGAACTAGAAATGAAACTCTGATGCATTATTTTCATTCAGTGTGTACTCGGGTTTTTCATAGAGGAAATTTAGCTGAAATATACGGGATAATTTTGTTTTTATTGACGAAAATTTTGAATGAAAAAAATCGTATTTTTTATGCTCCAAGAATATACAGTCATTCAGAAAAAGAGGTCTTCAATTCAGGATATTCATCCCTAAATAATATCATAACATACACCTTCTATAAATTATGGGTTTTTGATTCAAAAATTTTTATTTTCGCCATTAGCGTCCGTACAGTCCGAATTAATTCGGCGAAAAAATGGTACGCCAATGCTTTTTATCAAATTCGAAATTAGTTTCATAATCAACACATAATTTGAAGTGAGAATCGTATCTTGAGTTGCAATTCCATCTAAGAATATTACGAAATTATTTGATTACTTCTAAAATCCTCTAGACACAGATGAAGTAAGCTCAATCCCCTCCATACGAAATTAGAGAAAGTTATAAACGAGACCAATTTCCTGTATATTTATGCATTGGAATAGTTTTTTCATAGAAACTTCATGTTATAAAATCATTTGAGGAAGAAACACCCTGTATACCTACTGACTGACGAAGAAACTGCAAAACCCAGAGCTAGTTCGATTTTTTTTTGTGAATGATAAATAGATTAGCAATGAGTAAATTATTGAAATTCAGAAAAAATGGTTTTTCCATGGAAACATTTTTGTTATGTACTCAAATATTGTAGTCGTGACTAGAGTACGTGTACGTTCAAGATCGACGTCTAAGACCAATTTACGACAACTCGATCTTTGGCTGATAAGTGGTTAGTAGAGCGAGGCCATCCTGTAGTAAGGGTTCATTGCCGAATAAGGTCTTTTGGGCTCCATCTTGTGTTACTTATGATGGTTCAGCATCGCCCGCAACGATTACAGTGTTACAGAGAACTCCAACATTGAAATGCAAAATGACATCAGGTGGTCTTTTCTAATGAATCTCTTCTGTTCTTGGGTGCACATGATGGCCGAAAAAGGGTTAGAAGACGTCGTGGAGAAAGACGTGAACCTCAGTTTGATATTGAGCGTACAACGAACCGTAGGCATTATGGTTGCATATTGCACTTTCACTAGGTCACCTTAAGTCTCAATTCGAGGTGCTGCCAGAGTTAGCTTAAAATGTGAAATATGACCTACAAGTATCCATCAAAAAATTTCAAAATTGAAATTTAAACAGCTTCCTCTGGGTGTTGCAGTTTCTTCGTCAGTTAGTTGTTAATATAAAGTGTCTTCTACATAGTGAGTATGTCATTCTGAAAAAAACTGTTCTTTGTCATAAAAAAACTCAACATCGAAAAGATAAATTGTTAACATATATATATATTATTTTGAAATTGAGAGCTAACATAATACAATACATAAAACAAAAATTAAAATCCCTAACTGAGGTTAGTGCAAAAACGGGTACCATACTATTTTTTCGTAAGATACCAGAGCTCAGGGAAAAAACCTCAGTACAAAAAAACCCTGTCTCGCCGTTCCAACAAAAATAACACTTAAAAAACCATTCGAAATATTGAAGGATTTCTTCTTTATTTATTCCAACCGATAAACTCTCTCCCAGATGCCTTTGGAATACTGAATGAATCTGAAACAGAAAAAAAATCGAAGCAAAAAAAAGTAATAGAAAAATCAAAACTATTGAAACTCTATTAAATCGATTTGAAATTTACCACCCAATTAAAAACGACTCTGTTACTTCATGTATAGCCCTTAAACCATCCTGAAATTTAAATATTGGACAATTATTTATCAGGTGTTCACATAAAGAACATTGAATACCGTTTCGAACAAGCATAATAGTAATATTGTTACACTTCATATCAATATATATTCCTCTTCAATTTCCGGAACACATCAATTTCAAATTAATATATTTATTGAATCAGCTTGAATAAAAAAATAGAAAACAATTGAAACGGTTATCATAAATGTCCCACAGAACTTAAAATTAACCGTTTGTGACCTATTCAATATGGTTACTTCCTCGAGAACCTTTTTCAACCTCTTTCGATTTGATGTGAATAAATGGATCCTTGTAATACTTTCCTTTATCACACCGTCCCAATATGTGTATTTCGTTGCTCATTTTGAATCAAAACTGCTATTTTTAGATATGTCGGGCATTTATAACAACCCCTTCACATCTTCTATTTTCGAAAATTTGATGCATAGGGTGTTTGACTAGGTCCGTCAAGTTGGCCCGGAAGTTCCGGCACTTCTTGAAGAGAAAATTTTCACGGAAAATGCTAGGTAGGTGCTGAGAGATGCTGAAGAAAAAATCGAAATATCTTCAACCGTTGCGTTGTGGAAAAATCGACGATTGAATTTTCCGGGCCAACTTATGTGCAGCCCGGACACCTCAGCATTTTTCATCGAAATGCTCACAAAGTTTAATGCTAGGTAGGTGCTGAGAGATGCTGAAGAAAAAATCGAAATATCTTCAACCGTAGTGGAAAAATCGACGATTGAAAATTCCAGGCTAACTTATGTGCAGCCCGGACACCTCAGCATTTTTCATCGAAATGCTAACAAAGTTTAATGCTAGCTAGATACTGAGAGATGCTGAATAAAAAATCGAAATATCTTTTACCGTAGTGGAAAAATCCACGTTTGAATTTTCCGGTCCAGTTTTGCAGTCCGGAAACAATTGCACTTTTCATCGAAACTCTCTCTCTTCAACGGAGAAGGAAAAATTGTTGGTTAAATTTTCCGGGAAAACTTATTCTCAGCCCGACGTCAAGGACATTTTTCTTCGAAATGCTAGCTAAATACTGCTGAATGCTAAAGAAAAAGTTGAAATCTCTTACCCAGTAGTGAAAAAAGCGATGATTAACTGCAGGTATTAATAAGTTGGCTCGAGACTGAAAGAAATTCTTTATAGTAGGAGAGCTGGCACGAATTTTTGGGTAGGTATTTGAGGCAAGCTGAAAACTTGTCAGATACCTCTCCTATTATATCCCAACTCGGGATTGCAGATCTGGCTGGTGAGTAGCGGGGCTAAATCAACCCCTACATTTTTAATGGCCTGGCAGGTAGAAAGCCCTACCGAAATGATCTGTCTTTTTGGGAATCTTATTTTTTAGTTATAAGTAACACTCCATTGAAATTTCAAGCTGCCTCAAAAACATTTTTTATAATTTTTTGCAAAATATTTTTGCACGCGTCTGGCAATGTTAAAACCCCGATTAAATTATTTGGCAGCTTGCTTGAAATTTTAATGGAGTGTTACTTATAACTAAAAAATAAGATTCCCAAAAAAACAGATCATTTCGGTAGGGCTTTCTACCTGCCAGGCCATTAAAAATGTAGGGTTGATTTAGCCCCGCTACTCAACAGCCAGGTCTGTAATCCCGAGTTGGGATATAATAGGAGAGTAATCTGACAAGTTTTCAGCTTGCCTCAAATACCTACCCTAAAATTCGTGCCAGCTCTCGGACTATTAGGTGTGTTATGTACGGCCAGATCCAGATGAATAAAATTAATAACTATATGAGAAATTCACATTTATCCATTTACAGTTACAAAGTAATTTCACTCAAAATATTCTTATTTTCGATATATCTGAAAAACGAGTGAATACTTCTTCTTTTCTTTTCTATACGCCTCATAGATCGGGAGTAATTTCCGAGCAATTCTTATTATCGAAATATATCAAATACTCAAATAAAGAGTTCTTCTGCATAAATGGTACACATTTAAGTGCAATAAATCTTATCAATCATATTGATACTACTGTAGAGCAGGAGTAATTCCAGTTGAAAGTGGAAAAAATTGAATTTTTCATGTACGAGAAATACTTATTTTGGAATTACCTCAAAAATTAAAGATCCAAATAAAAAGTTCTTCTGCGAAAATCGTACACAATTGAGTGACGAATAATTCGAGGTAGGTATCATTCATTTTGATCCGAATCATAGAACAGGAGTATATTTTTCACGTCTGAAGAATTCTGCAAAAAAAACCGTTAGTTGAATTTTCCGCTCCAACTTATGTTCAGCACGGTGGCAACGGCATTTTTCATCCAAATGCTAGCTGAATAATAATAGATGCTGAAAAAAATCACAATATAGTCTACTATAAGAAAAAATTTGGCCGTTCAATTTTTCCGGCTACTTATGTGAAAATATTGAACTAACCAAGACAGAAGAGCGAAAGTCATCGTTTGAATTTAACGTGCTGGACGGCATTTACATCTACATCGACAGTAGAAATTCAATTATCTGTTAAATTACATACTTTATTTGCATCGATCACCATATCTAAAAGCATTTTCAACAATTATTCATTCTAGCTCATTGTTTCTGAATACTGACTGAATTGAAAAAATTATTTTGCCTAGACATTACATATTGAATGAATATGATTGCATTAGCTCTTGATTTCAATGAAAAATTTTAAAGTTATTGGGAAATTTTTCTCTAGAAGATCAAAACTGAGCATCAAATGTGGGTTTCTGAAAAAAATCACGCTATTGAACTCATATTTGTCCCCAAACGTTAGAATACTAAATATGATCATGATATAAGAAACACGGTTTGCTACTATATAACTATTCTTATTTTCGTCGGTCACCGCGCATCGACGTCACGCAGGGAGCAAAATGACAATATTAGCAGGCAAAGTGTCAGTTGCAGGAACGTCCATTAAAATTTAAAGGTCCATTAAACTCTTAATCCTCCATTATTACAAGGAACTAATGGAGGATTAAGGGTTTAATGGACCTTTAAATTTTAATGGACGTTCCTGCAACTGAGCAAAAGTAAGTTATTTTGATAGTTTACGGCATTTTTGTGGAGATTATGAAATCTTTCACCTCAATTGTGAATATGTAGTGGTGTATTGGACCATATTAAAACTATCCAGAACGGAATATGCCTAAATGTACTACAGCAAATTGTAAAAATGATAGTTGAAAGTCGAAGAAAGTAGACGTTATTTACTTTCAATTCCCAAATAATGAAGTATATTACTGAAATACTGCATACCGGAGAAGGAGAAACTTCAATTCGGAAAATTTTATAAACCTATTACTAATCCTTAGGTATTTCAGATATGATAACAGTAGTTCGAATTTAATGTTGTTGTCCCTTTTGATGCTATCTTCCACTACTAATACCTTACTTCGTGAAAATAATATAATAACGCAATCGGTAGAAAATTTATTATATCGAGCCAATTATATTTTCAATACCTTTAAATAAGAAACAAATTTTCTGTCAAACAAAGCCCCTTTTTGATATGTCGAATTTCGTCAAAATTTGTATGCTTTCCCAAAATTTTAAACCTCAGCGTCGTAATTTTGGAAATAGTTCACACATGTCGAAAGCAATATTGTCCATAGCAATTCAAGAAGTGTGCATGAACTTTAGTGTCTGCTATTTTACAGACAGAATATAAATTTCGAGTCCAATATTGCTTTCGGAAATTTGAATTGACTATATCTTCCTACTAAGTAGCCGTTTGAAATTATTTTCGTCTAAAAATGCGAACAATTCCGATGTTCAGACAATATACGATAGTGCTGCTTAAGAATAATGAACGAAATTTTTTCAAACGAGCTGACGTTTCGACGGACTATCGCAATTGGCTATTATTTAAGAATTCTTCATTATTAAGTCAAATATTTCTCTTCAGAGATCAATTATAATATTCATCTAAGTATATTTCTCTCTATCACCATGTTTCCATTCTTTTTAAATAACAAAAATGAGTAAATCTCAAAGTAATTTCTAACTATATGCCTATATATATTGCACTTAAATGTGTACCATTTATGCAGAAGAACTCTTTATTCGAGTATTTGATATATTTCGATAATAAGAATTGCTCGGAAATTACTCCCGATCTATGAGGCGTATAGAAAAGAATGATACCTAGGGTATTCGTCTCTCAGTTGGATACAAATTAACTACAAAACCTATTCACTCGTTTTTCAGATATATCGAAAATAAGAATATTTTGAGTGAAATTACTTTGTAACTGTAAATGGATAAATGTGAATTTCTCATATAGTTATTAATTTTATTCATCTGGATCTGGCCGTACATAACACACCTAAAGAATTTCTTTCAGTCTCGAGCCAACTTATTAATACCTGCAGTTAATCATCGCTTTTTTCACTACTGGCCTTAGCCAGTAGTGCTAAAGAAAAAGTTGAAATCTCTTAAGATTTCAACTTTTTCTTTAGCATTCAGCAGTATTTAGCTAGCATTTCGAAGAAAAATGTCCTTGACGTCGGGCTGAGAATAAGCTTTCCCGGAAAATTTAACCAACAATTTTTCCTTCCCCGTTGAAGATATTTCGACATTTTCTGCATCATTCTGCAGCATTTACTGCCGTCAGAGTTTCGATGAAAAGTGCAATTGTTTCCGGACTGCAAAACTGGACCGGAAAATTCAAACGTGGATTTTTCCACTACGGTTGAAGATATTTCGATTTTTTCTTCAGCATCTCTCAGCACCTACCTAGCATTAAACTTTGTGAGCATTTCGATGAAAAATGCTGAGGTGTCCGGGCTGCACATAAGTTGGCCCGGAAAATTCAATCGTCGATTTTTCCACAAAGGTTGAAGATATTTCGATTTTTTCTTCGGCATCTCTCAGTACCTACCTAGCATTAAACTTTGTGAGCATTTCGATGAAAACTGCTGAGGTGACCGAGCTGCACATAGGTTGGTCCGGAAAATTCAATCGTCGATTTTTCCACAACGGTTGAAGATATTTCGATTTTTTCTTCAGCATCTCTCAGCACCTACCTAGCATTAAACTTTGTGAGCATTTCGATGAAAAATGCTGAGGTGTCCGGGCTGCACATAAGTTGGCCCGGAAAATTCAATCGTCGATTTTTCCACAACGGTTGAAGATATTTCGATTTTTTCTTCAGCATCTCTCAGCACCTACCTAGTATTAAACTTTGTGAGCATTTCGATGAAAAATGCTGAGGTGTCCGGGCTGCACATAAGTTGGCCCGGAAAATTCAATCGTCGATTTTTCTACAACGGTTGAAGATATTTCGATTTTTTCTTCAGCATCTTTCAGCACCTACCTAGCATTAAACTTTGTGAGCATTTCGATGAAAAATGCTGAGGTGTCCGGGCTGCATATAAGTTGGCCCGGAAAATTCAATCGTCGATTTTTCCACAACGGTTGAAGATATTTTGATTTTTTCTTCAGCATCTCCCAGCATCTAGCTAGCATTTTCCGTGAAAATTTTCTCTTCATGAAGTGCCGGAAGTTCCGGGCCAACTTGACGGACCTGGTTTGACTGTAAGTTTCATAAAACATATGATTATATCAGCCCAAATTTACGTTGTCGAAGAATCGTTGAAAATTAATAGCAGTTAGAAGTTATTGTCCCAGACTCATTTGTTACAATTTTAATGAAAATAAATGAAATAATGACATCCAGCAATAACCTTTTTTGTGTGTCCAATCAGTCGTGAAATACTCCGTAAACTGTATATGATTCAATATTTAGCTTCGATAAAACTAAATTATTCATACTCAATATCAGGAATAATTTGAAAGCCTTCTGTAATATCATTTCAAATCCTAGTCCTAGGATTTTCCGAATTTTCAGGCGAGAGACAGATCGCCATGCGAAGTCCAACTCAACATTGACGAGGCAGACTGGAAAACCTTGCGTGCTGACTCTGCCAAACCTGCCGAAAAGATGTTGTGCTTATTCAAATGCTGGCATGAACAAACAGGAACAATGAGCAGCGAAGGAGTTATAGATTTTGAGAAGTACATGACAAAAATAGCCGAAAGACAACCTTTAGCGGAAGCTGATAAAACATTCCTGCGAGAATATATTAAGAACCTGCCACCAATCAAGACATGCGCAGACGTTGGCCGTAGCTAAAATTGCGTCCGTAAAGTTTTTGAATCCAAAGGCAAACAGATTTAAATTCACTAATTCAAGAGTTTTTCAGGAAATTTTTTCACTTGAATCTATATCAATGTATCAAAAAAATTCTAAAATAATTTGGATAATTGTTTCATTTCACCATTTTCATGATGTTGACATGACTAGAAAGTTTAATCTGAATATCTGGATTATATCTTACTACCAGTTATGAAAAAATTCTCTGTATAGATATTTTTTGTGAGAGTTGAATCATCAAAATACATTATAGAACTTCAAATATTAGTGTCCACCTTGGTTATCAACAATAACGATAATTTGTGCGATAAGGAGTCTCAAATACTATTGAAATATATTCAGCGAAGATTCGCAAACTCCCCTCTGCTTCATCATGCCAAAAAATATACAACTGAAAACCTATGAAAAAACGCAGATTCAATAAAAATGACATAGGTATGAACTGCTTATAAACCTATACGATCCAGGTTTCTTGTTCTGTTAACCTCATCTTTATTATTTTTTATTAAAGTGCTTGAAGAATTTGCTGTTTTATATGATATATTCAAAGTTGATTGTTTGCGTTATGTTTAAAGAAAAATCAAAATTGACTATATCAGATAAAAGAAATCTGCCGAGTGTATGTGTATTGGTCGAATTACGGTTCGTGCACAGTGTCCGGAATATTACTTGTCCAGAAAAGTTTTCCGATATGAATACGAATATCAATGCATGGTGTGGTATTTTTTCAGGTTGAAGGCGGGCTCGCGCAATGAAGTTCTCATTCGTATCGAAGGACCAAACGGTAGAAAATTTGAAAACATAATTTTAAAAAAACTGAATTCCTATACCACCAACAGAACTCGCATGCTAATCACCTGCTAGAAATAACATATTTTAACGACGTTTTCAAAATACTTAATGTCGAGAACAAGTTCCATAATCTGAACCTTCTAGAAGCAAAAGGTTAATAAACAGAAAAAACAAACTTTACTCAACGTCTGAACAGACCAAACAAATTCTCGTCAGTTAAATTTTCTGAATGAATTTCTGGAATTTCCCGAATACTTTTCTCACGAACCTATATGTGGTCCCTTTTGGATTTAAGGTAATCGATACTGTACGATTAGATGGTATAATGATAATACTATACTGGCGGAGTCGAAAGTAATTCGACGAAACAATTGTGTAAAGAATACACTTAGCGAAAATGTGTTTTGCTCTTCATTTTAAAAAATGATTGATTATAGAGATGACACTTGCACACAAAAAGGTCGCCTATTTCATAAGAAATTTTGGGATATGAAGCCCTCATCCCAAGAGATCATAAGTTCAATATAGAAGTAGTTTGCTCGACCCGCACATTGAAAGAGCTGCAGTTAATACTACACTATTCGAGGATGTGGAATTGGATGTGATACATGACTTAGTGAAAGAAACAAATGAATTGAATATCTACAGAAACCACAACAGTCAATGTTAGCCAAACATAACTTAACAAAATATACATACATACGCACAAAATATTTTTTTATTTCTTTATGGTACGATTTTCACAAAATTTGGTTAATTTGGAAGACCAGAGGTGTG